>JAHLSL010000023.1:5584918-5617008 GCA_025920805.1 Petroica traversi
TGTGTGACGCTGTGTTGTGCTCATCTCCAGGTGCTGCACCGAGGCTGTTCGTCCTGGAAAAGCGCTGCCCTCCCGTCTCCTGGCACATCTTCTTCTTTCTCACGCAGTGTCAGCCCCGACAATCCTTGGTTGGCTCCATGGCTATCCAGCTGTCGTTTTTTGAGACATACACATTATCCCGTTATTTTCTGAGATTCTACACCCTGCCAGCCAGCTCAGCCTCCTGTCCTGCTGTGGTCATGTGATGGCTGTCCACTTTCCTGCCACCGATCTTCACAAGTGCTGTCTTGAGGCTGTACTTGTGTCCTTGCTCTTCATCCACTGCCACTCGAAAGTGCAGATACGGGAATGCAGTTTGGCTTCTCCCACTTAGCCTTTTTGTTGCCTCTAGCTGCTGTTGCCCATGTCAGCATGCTGCTCCTTGCTCTTTCTTCCTTTGGGTATCAGTTCTCTCCTTGGGTTACTTCTGCATGGCTTCAGAGGAGTCCCACAAAGGTCCATCTCCTTGATCACCCCTTTATTTGTCTTGCCTCCGCACTTTCCATGGGTTCTTGCCTTTCTCATTGCACAGAGCAGTTCATCCCATATAAAAGAATACTGCTGACTCCATTTATTCCCTGACAATTACCACAGCTCCCTTTTCCTGTCTCTAAGATAAATGATTATGCTATTCACAGTTGTAGCCATTCTGTTTCACCCTCGATCTTGTAATACGCTTTTCTCTCATTTATCAAAATAATTAATGATGGGTATAGTCCTAGAAAAATTGCAGTGAACTGAGTAACTCTTTCCTCCTTGCCTTTGACCAGTTATCTTTAACATGGGTGAGATGACCTCCAGCTCCAGGGTTTGAACTGGAATTGCAAACTATTTTTGTCAGCGAAGACTTACTTTCCCTACATCTGCTTCAGTGTCTTTCATCTCTGTTACAGCCATGCTGGAACAACTTGCCAGAAGATTCCTTTAGAACTCAGCCTTGAGTCTGTGTTAGTAGTGAAACATAAAAATTTCACATAACCTTGTTTTCCTCCTGCTTCTTAATGAATATGATGTCATCACAAAATGTTTGGGGTTTTTTCCACATTCCATTGGAATAATTTTAGTTTTTTTCTTTTGCTTTAAATGCATCTTGAAAGAATGTCTTCCTAAAATTTGAAGTGCTCCTGACATTAACTAAAATAAAAATCCAAAGTAATGATGAATCAAAATCAATCACATTTTGTTTACAGCCACACTCCCTGCACATATACACATGATAACTAATTAAAAGAAACAGGAAATTGATAACCTTTAAATCCCAGGAAGAAGAGTTGTTTGGGCCCTTCATCACCCCTTCTGTGAAGCCCCACTGAGAGAGCAGGGTTAGGCTTGGGCCAGTCTGACCAGCAGACTAAAGCAATTAAGGGCTACATGAGAAAATTATTCATGGAGTTAAGGTTTCCAACCGAATGCTTTGCTGAAAACTCCCTCTCTTTTAGAATAAATAGAATTCTACCTTAGACACTCAGTAACACATGGGGATTTCATTGGAGAGTATGCCTGGAAGTATACTTCAACTCCTTAGTTCTCATTTTCCTCTTCTGAAGAACAAAGAGCATCAAAAATCCACAGAAAACTAACAGTACATTACAAAGATATTGAAGGAGTTAAAAAATTAGCAGATCAATCTGATATTTAATGAGTCTATTGTACTGGAATGTGAAGTATTGTCTAATTTTTTTACCCTAGAACCTTGTAAACTACTTGCTCGAGGGCACAGTAACATATACAGATGGTAAATTAGTGACAGCTAACAAAGCAAGTCCTTCTTAAAAAGCTGCCATTGTTTTTTTCTTCTTTTTTTCTGCTTGGTTTCCTCAGAAAAGAGAAATACTGATGAAAAAGAAATAAAAAAAAGTAGTTGTTTCCTTGGGTTGCACTTCTGTAAATCTGCCTGTTGAAGAAGGAAGGTCATGTTTGGAAAATTTTATCACCAGTCTGTCCATCATTGCTGTGCAGCCAGGTGCAGTCACATCATGTTTTGTATTCCCAGGTGCAATTAAAAGGAGAGGATAAATACAATTATTGAAATGTAATAAGTTCATTTACTGAAATGTAATAAGTTCATTTGTCCTAAGGCTGCCATCTCTAAATAAATATTTAAATAGATTCTCTAATTTTCTGCTGTCTCTTCATTTGTGTTTGTGAAATAGTTCATTTTAATGTTCTGGATTCCGTGCCAGTTCTTAATATCCAGTTCTTAATTGGCTTGGAAACAACATGTTTTAAAAAACAGATACAGGTTAAGATTCTGAAGGGTAATCATCAATCATCATTGAAGAAGGTGATTTGTCCTGCTTCAAACCAAGATAGTACTAATGATTATAGCTGAAGTAATATTTTCAAATTATCAAAGTTACTTCAGCACTTTTCTATGAGGGATGATATGAATTTTGTCCATTTAATATCTATCTGTCTATCTATCTATCTCTCTGTCTTTTACACAGAAGTTCATTTGCCTTTATCATGTGCTGTAAGAGCACAACCATACTAAGAACTTCTGGGGGACACAGGACTTGAAATTTGTACATCCAGTGTTGTGATATCCCTACAACGAAAATGTAATCTAAATGAAAATCACCTTGTAACCTTATTGCTATTGGCTATTTATAATATTTTATTTATTATAAAATTTACAGGTAGAGTCAAGGAGAGCATTTGAATTTTTAAAACAGAAATGTGTGATCCTTGAAAAATACACAGGAATGAATGAAGGCTGCTGGAGGAAACCGAGAACTTACAGTTTTTAAAGGATGTCTCTTTAGAAGCACATAGTTTGATGAGGGAATCCAAATACCAAGTCTATAATCAAGAGAGATTTGTCTACTTTGTTGTACCTTGTGCTGCCCAGCCAGCTCCCCATTTATTCCTCCTACTTGCTTTTGTTGTTCAAGCTGAATTGCACAGTGATACAGTCATGGAAAGATTCAAAAGCTCAGCAGTCTGGAAACAAATCTGCCCTCAAAGGAAGGCGAAGCGCAGGGTAATCAATGTGCTTACTGATACAAATGCCTAGGTGCCAATGAGTGCTGAAGTCTTACCACAAATTGCATGGCAAAGGAGTTTAAGCTGCTGTAATCAGTCTTATAAAGCTTGCTTTTCAGGTAGGTGTACGAAAATTTGATGCCAATTTCGTCAAACCTTATAAACATCTCTCTTTGCGCTGTTCAAGTATACAAAATGAGTGTAATCAGAAACTCATTAAGCTTTATGAATTACAGACAAATTTATTTTTGCAAATCATAGAAATCAAAAACTTACTACATGGAAATTTGGGTTGTATTATGACATGTATTCTGGTTTTAGTATATGTGTGACAAAAATGGCCATTAGAAATAGGTTTCTTTCCCCAAGGCTCTCTCATTTTGCACGTTTGCCTTTGTCCCATGACAACAGATGAATTAAATAGGTATGCTGAAAGAAAATCTCCACTTTGATATATTTACACTTAATTAGACATAAATAAATCAGCTTTTAAATAAAATAAACATTCAAAGTATAGTAAAGCTAATCAAAAATAGACATGAATAAAAGTGTGCAGGACAGGAGTTAGAATATGCCTCAAAGCTCACACTGGACAGTTATTAGCCCCTGTTCTCTCCACAGCTTTTGTTACTGGAACACTACTAAATTTCAAAACAGTGTTTCTTTGACAGTCTTTTAAATTTCTGAAGTAAACTTAGCTGTAGTTCATTTTGTTAGTCTAGGTGATTTCCATTCACAGTGTATGGGTGGTGTTTATTGCTTTTAGCATCTGGCTAGGATCAGTGTCATTCTGGATGCTGTGGCCCCATGCAGAGCCAACATCCTTGGATGCGTCCTGAGCTGTCCCCTAGTCTGTGTGAGTTCTTATATTTGCCTTTGTGGTATGGAACAATGAGCACCCTGGCAGAGGTCAGTATTGCTAATTCTAGTTATTGCCGTTTCACAGGTTGATTCCCTCTCAATGTAAATCATTGAATTCAGGCCTACTTTAGAATAATATTTTTTATAGCCAAGAAACCATGAATGACAGAAAATTGCACATGTAGAAAAACCAGGTATAGTTATTATGCTTAATGAAGCAGTAAATATAAAAAATGGGATAAATTTGCAAAAATAATAATAATAAAAAGCAATGAGCTCAGTTTTAGACTGTGAAACATTCTCTATCAGTAGAAGTAAGAAGTGCCTTGCTTATTAAGAAAGTTAAAACTAGATGGAAGCAAAGCTCTAGATAAGGGAAGCAATCCTCTCCTGGCAGGAAAATATGTTAGATTAGCTGCTCTGACCATTGCCAGCAGCTGTTGCTGCCGAATCCAAACAACTCATACCTGTGCCTGAACAGCAGCAGTTTTTCCTTCCTACCTACTGATAACTACTGATAACACTGATCACGTGTTCTGGCCTTTGTGCTGACGTTCCTATGAAAAAAAACATAGGACAGTTTGGATTTTATACACGTCATTTAGTTCAACTTCCCTGCCGTGGACTGAGACACCTTCCACTAGACCAGGTTGTTCAAAACTCCATCTCGTCCTGGCCTTGAACACTTCCAGGGATGGGGCATCCACAACTTCTCTGGGCAACCTGTGCCAGAATCTCACCACCTTTATGTTGGGAACCCCAGAGTGGATGCAGCGCTTGAGATGGGGGCCCACAGGAGTGGAAGAGAGAGGCAGAATCCCCACCCTTGCCCAGATGGCCAGCCCCCTTTTGGTGCAGCCCAGGATATGATTGACTTTCTGGGCTGCAAGCAAACACTGCCAGGACCTGTTGAGCTTCTCACCAGGGACTTTGTTTCATGATCTAAGGGAGTCACACCTTGGGGTCACTCAGCAACTTATTCACAGATTGTGTTCTGAGTAATCTTTTATCACTTTTATCAAGCTGTGAAGTATCTTCTATGTAGTTCTCATAAGTATGTTTTGCATATCATTTCAAGCAAAAGTTGGAAGATTTACTTCTGGCATAGCTATTTGGACAGCAAAAATAATATTGTCTATTTTTGACTTAATACCATGTATTTCTCACTTATAAGTGTTATCAAAGGTGTCTAGTTTTTCTGAAAGATGTGTTTCACACTTGAGAGTCCCCTTAGTGGAAAGGATGCCTCTAACCTATTAACAGGAATTTCTTTCTTGAACTAGAGCTATTTTTGTACACTTTTCTAGCATTTTGTTGAAGCTGTGAAATAGCAGCTTTGTGACTTCTTTTACCCAGTCATGGAGGCTTTTCTGTTTTGTTTTTCAATATCAAGTATGTGTGTGTGTAGGGGGGGATGTTCTCTGATTTGTTCTGTTTAAGCTACCATTCTTTAAAGAGCAAGCGAATCACAATCACTTTGTCTTCTTTGTACTGCAGTGATGTAGAGGGCACCCACAAAGGGAAGGGCAGAGGCAGAGAGTGCTCCTGACTCAGGAAAGTCAAGATGCCCTGGTTTATGAAATTGCATGGGAAGAACTGTCAGTAAATATGATTTATTGGCTACTCATTTATATGCTTTCCTAGCCTGCTCTTCTTTTCCTTTACAGAAAGTCAAGGAGAAAGGAGTCCAATTCATGCCGTGTCAAATCTTTTGTTATATTCTGCTCAATAACTTATTCCTATTCTCTTTGAAATGCTTGGCAATTACAGGTATAAAGGGCATTTATATGTAGGGATATTTATTATATTTATTATATTTATTATGATCAGATTCAGACTATCAGAGATTGAAAGGAATTTATTTGTGCAGGATAGAGGGGAAGGAATTATTACTGTGCAAGACTGAAGCATAGCTTGATACTCAGTAGATCACATGTCTGTGCCTTTCTCAGACTGGTATCACAAGACTTTATTTAGATACAAGAATAACATTTTCTAGACAAGTTTGCTGACTTTGTACTGTGTGCATACAGCTATTCTACCTTCCATCTTGGCAAGCAAGAACATGTCTAATTTGCACCTGAATGCTGGCCCTGAAGCATCCATGATCAGCAGCCCATTTGAACGACCTTGGGGACCTAGCTGTTTTCAAAGCCATTCTATTAAAGCTGTGTGTTTAAACAGTTTAATTTTGGAGGAGTCAGGACCCAGACTTCCAACTACATCAGGCTGGTTCCAAGTACAGGAACCTGAAACCAGCTTGTAGGGAGCTCAAAAGGGATTCATTAATGGGCCATTAGCACATGGTTTAGTCACTAACTTATGTCTTCTAATTCCAATTGCCTTTATCCTTTTTCTTGTTCTTTGGTTAGTTACCAGATGCCATAGGACTGCTACCTCCATGAAACATTTTTCTCAAACATTGAATTTCTTGGTCCTGTCATGCAACATCACCTCAAGCATTTGTATTGATCTACAGTCATTTTACCATTCTAACATTGCAGCTACATTTATCTGATCCATGTATTTCTGGAGGCATGTCACACACTTGTACTTGAGCATCAAAATTTCTAGGCAAAAGAGCTCTTCCATGTATTTTTACAGAAGGTTTTTGTGAACCCAGAAGTCCCTGGTGTCACTATTTGGCTGAGGCACATCTGTTTCGGCATAATTCTTTATCCATTCCTGCCAGAAGGATAAATGTTATAATCCACAGGCTGAAATTCTCCCAGTTGGGGTCAATGGCTTCTATTATTCAGGAGACACTCAGTCCTTGTGCAGATCCTGGTTATTGTTTTAGAAGTAGCTATTGGCATACTGAAAAACAGAAGTTAGTTTGATCGCTGCAGACTTAATAGTCTTATGCTGAGAAATGCTACTGGTTGCATATTCTGGTACAGGAATATTAATTAGTATTATATCCCTTTGTACATTGGAGATGGTCAATTTCAGATATAGAATTTTTCCAAGAAGGGGCAGATGTTCATGGAGCTTTGTGAAGGAGTTACTGTGTTATAGCACTCAGAGGAGACAATCTCCTTAAAGAAGCAGAACATAATTTTCCCCTTTCAACTATGCCACCCCCACTGCTGCAGATTTTCTGTAACTGTTCTGTACAAGAAAACCAAAGTGTTTGGGCAGCAGTGATGGAGTGCTGTGTAATGTTTTTTATGAGTTGACAACAGGTAATAAACATTATGAGTAGTACAGAGTAACTTGCATGAAGGTAGGATTCCTCACTTCCCAAGGGACACAAGTGATGTCCTGGAGGAGGAAATGAGTTGTTAAGTCTTCAGGTCTACCTTAGAAAGAAGAGTCATCCATGGATAACTGTATGGGGAACATGGGAAAAGTGATGAGGGTTCTTGGCATATTAAATGTTGAGAGAAGTAAGGACAAATCCTCCATGAGGACTTTGTATATATAATTGTGATGTTAGTTTTGTGCTCTAAATAGATGGCAACTTTTAGGCTTACTGAATTGTTAGCATTCAACATCCTTTTTTGTGTTTTGTGAACAGTCTCGTGGTGGTCTGTGTCATACAATCTGTTGAATAGTGTTTGGAAGGGAAAAATGTGCAACCTAGACATTTTTATCCTCAGCTCTCAATTTCCTAGACTTGTGCATCCTATGTAGAGCTGAGCATTTAAATTATTGAAAGCAGAGTAGGAAGCATAAAATGCAATTTGAATATCCTTAAACCATTGAGACATTTTGTTTATCTCCCCATATAGTGACATAAGGATAATTATGACTTATCCTCTTTTCAACAGAATATTTTACATTAAAAAAAATCTCACCACTTCTGAAAGTAACTCTTTATATTGAAACTATTTTACAATCCTTATATTGCAACTGTTGTGCGATTCTTTGTAATAAAGAAAATTATTCCCATGGTATTATTTTCTTACTATAAATTATTCTTCAGACAGCAGCCCTAGTGAAGACAGTCTTATTCCAAGTAATTTGTAAAGGTTGACTAAGGGCCAGGTAATTCTTGTTCAGCTGCTTTTTCTCAATAAAGAATTATAAGTCGCATTTAGAAACATGTCAAAGTCTGAAAATTGTAAATTCATTCCACTTTGCTTCTCTTTGGCACTGTCACTTGATCAAGAGTTTTCTCTTTTTTTATATACTGAAATGAGGAGGACTAGTAGTTTTGGACCAGCTCTTTGAGGATAAAACTAATTGATATCTGCAGTGTAAGAAGTACACAGATGCAGATTTTGGACTTGATTAGTGGTGATGAAAATTTCCAGTGCTGTGTTTTATATAACAAATATGAGTTGAAAGTTTAAATCATTGTGCTCCCCTGAAACTGCCTGTATTACAAAAGATTTTTAGATGCAGAGACTCTAGATGTTACAGTCTTCCCTTTTTTCTATTTTAAATAGGTACTATTGATTTGCTTGTTTTCAAAACAGTGGAATAAAGTGAATATATGTCTACCTATACTTGTTCACTGTCTAATGTGAGGAAAGGCTAATTGCAAAATCCAGCTCTGATTTAAAGCCTTAACAGCCACACTGAAATCAGTAAAAACGAAGTCAACCCTGCCAATTTCCACAAATCCAACTCAATGCCAAATTTGGACCTACAAGATCTTTTATTGTTGACAGTCTCTTCTACGATTCAAGGCTTACTGTCAAGGAAATCACAATGCCTTTACTTACTCAGGCAATGTCTGGAAGATCATCTTTCTTGTGGAAGAAAAAAAGAAATAGTAATACAAAAATAATTAAAAAAAATAAGTCATGACTCCTGACTGCAGTGGGATCACCAAAGGCTACTAACTTGTTTCTCTTGTTTAGTCCTCCTAGTTTCCCTATGACCTGGATCTCTTGTTACAAGGGTAAGTGTGTCAGATGTTTGCAATGATATGACCAATTGCAGCTGTGTTTGGTCTATTTCCAGTGGCATCAGACTTGAGCTTGTGTATAGTATCTTTATTTCCTTGGTAGTTTGCTGATGGGCAAGATAGCTAGCATGAATTTGTGTATTAATGCAATCCTTGAGAATTGCTCTTTAATCCTTTTTGGTCTAATCTGCTTCTTTACTTCCACATAATAAAGTGATTGTACTCAGACTAATGGTCTTTCAGGCATGTCCTAGCCAGGTAAATCAACACAACTTTTGATCAGTTTCTAACAAATACCTCATCCTATTACATTAAGGGAATAAAATACCAAGGGACTGGCAGTGCTCAGGCATTATTACACCTTCTAAAAATTAGAGATAGTAATTTACTTACATGAGGGCTACTACCCTAATAAGTGCCAGATTATGGTAAAGAAGAACTAATCACAGAGTAGAAAATCAGGGAACCAGTAATCAAGACTAATTGCAGTTACCATGAAAAAAAATTACCCTGAACAGTAATTATAAAAACATATATTACACATAAGGATGCACATTGCATATATAGGGGTTAAATTTAGAACAGGAAAAAAATGTGAGCAAAATAGTTTAGGGGAAAAAAAAGTATTTGATTTGAAAGAACAATTTGTTAGATGGTTAAAAAAGACTGTTCCAATCTATCAGAAGGGACAACTTTGGCTTAGAGCCAGTCTTGGCCCAGTAATGAAGCCAGGGCAGGTCTTATGAATATTAAATTATATTCAATGAAAAATAGGTAAGGAGGCATATATGATCATGAAATGTAGAAAAATGTTAGCATCACATAGAAAAAATGAGAAGCTGAAGATTTTTAGAAAATGTGTTCTTCCTAGGCCTGCTATTAAATTGAGATGATAAAGTTATTATGAAGGGAAAAAAAATAGAGGCTTAATAAATATTTTTATTAATTCATTGAAAAATATACTATTATTTTTTCCATCATAAGAGGAAATTAAAAGTGTTTTCGAGTTCTCTAGCAACTCAGGGGGATATTGAGCATCTGCAAGAAAAATTTTGTTAAGTCTATGTACAGTCCTGTATAATTTGTACCCAGAGATCTGAAGAACTGGTTGAAATTCCCATCTAATAAATCTCGGATTACCATAGCTGTTCCAAGAGGCAGGAAGACTGTCAATACTGCAGCCATATTCCAAAGACAAGGGTGATGGCTCAAATCAATATATACTGGTTATCCTGTCTAGTGAAGACTAGATATGAATTATTACTATTAAAGAGTTGAATATCAAATACAGAATAAGTGCCAAAAAAGTTTCTTTTTCATAGGAAATGCAAGTTTTAAAGTTGAGTCTGGTTTTGATTTTAGTTTTTTAATTGTATTTTTAAGATATGTTTGTTTGTTTGAGGAAAGTACAAGATGTAAGCTATTTAGGCTTTGTCAAGTAATTTGGCATTATACCAGTGCATTCTGATTAATATCAGTATTGTATACAAACAGTAAAGGAACATTAAGAAAATTGTGTGGAAAGTGATATTTTAACAAATTCCAGTAATGAATTGTCTTCACAGTGTTGTAACTGAGTATGAACATCTGCAGTAGGATTTTACATAGAGTTGTAGTAATCCTGATATTTTTCATCATTTTAATGAATTATGTGAAAGCAAATACGAAGAACTGATGAAATTTTCAGACTGTATGAAGATACATGGTATGGTAAATTACAGTGAGGCTGTGGCTATGTCCCTGCCAACCTCAAAAAATGTACTTTACCACTGTAAAAACTAAGAATATGAAATTCAGGGCAAGCTTACGGAATGGTGAACTTTTACTGCAAGAACATTGTTCTGAAAATTATTTAAAGGTCACAATATGCAAACATCTCACTAAAAACTCTTACTGTGATGTTCAGGTAAAAGTGACTTTTAATACTCACACTTAGGGAGACAAGTTCATTTTCCTTTAGAACACTGGTGAAACATCATTATGAAATAAGACTACCAAGTATGTGAGCTTTTCTGTTTTAAAACTAATGTACAGAAATTGAATATATGCAAAAAAAACCCCAACAATGAAACAAATAAAACCTAAAACCCCCACACCCTTTACAGCAGAGATTTAAGTGCAAGAGTGACTTTAGGGTGAGATATAAGTTCACTTCCCCCACAAAATAAAAAAGACCTGACACATGATGCAAAATCAAAATAAGCAGGTTTTTGAAGATAAAATAATAGTAAGTGAAGTTAAATTAAATTAAGTTGAATTAAATAGGCAAAACCTCAAGAGAAAAAAACAACAATGAAAAAAAACCAACCAAACAAAAAACCCCCACCATTTTTTGGAAACTAAAGTCATGCAGAGTCAAATGGTACATTAGACACAAATTTTTAAGTGTGAAGCTGATTAACAGTTGGCTTAAGCTAATAAAACAGTAGTGGATTCTCCAGCTTTCTTTTTTTGGATTCTAGCCTAGCTAAATTGCTGGAAAATGTGTTTAGCCAAACATAAGATAGCACAATAAAAGGGGAGCTGAGTGATACATCTGTGAAATGGCCTGTGAAATACTGGAGGTCAAATCAGATGATCTAATACCCACTTCTCATGGTAAACTCTGTTAAACTCATTCAGTCAACTATAGGTACCATAAATTTTACTTTTGATATTGCTCAGGTTATTAATATCAAAAGACCATAGAGCTCAGTCATACTAGCTAGAACAGGTTGTAAACCTGCTGTTTAAATATACTGAGCACACCAAATCTAGTGGAAAGATGTTCTGCAGAGATTTCTTTTCCTTTCACTCTATTCTTGGAAAGAAACATTCCCCTCATGTAAGGTCATGTTTTCCTCACTGTAGCAAAGGAGAAGCTTATCTTCTTTTCCACCTCTTCCCTTACATTACCTCTGAGTTGTTCCCTACACTCACTCACCAAAATTCCCTTTAGCAGGACAGTGGTCAGCTGTGCCATCTGTGCTGTAATTGTCTCCAGAGCATTGAGAGAAGCAGAGATGGGATGTTGATAGCTGGGTATTTCCTTAGCTGGGGAGACAGGCTCCATGGTTTTGTTGCAGTAGTGCTCTTCTGTGTAACTACCGGAGATTTCCTCAAGGTTTTATAGTGGACAGCAGTGTGGGAATTTGTATCTGCTCTTTTATGAATTAGATGGAACAAAGCATAGCTCACACACAACTGCCATTCATATAAAGCTGCTCCTCCACATTTCAAAAGAGGCCCAGCAAAGAAAGACCTGGTAGCTTCGTGGACAACAAAATATGTTTTAAATGGTCCCACCTGAATGATCTTAGAAAGGGGAATATTTTATTACAGAGAAGTTGCTGCTTGTGACAATGTCCAGCAGGCTGAGACCACAGCAGGGGCAGGTTTTGCAGATTATGTGGGAGCAATAGAAGTAACAAGCAATGTTTTCTGTCTCTGTCTTTCCTAAGAGCCAGGCAACCCCATGATGCTGCTAGTTCTGGCAGTCCTCGCCATGAAAGGACAAAGCAATCTCACAGCAAAGGTCACTTTCTGAAACTTTTAATACTTTAAGTTCCATTCTCTCCTATAATAGCATTTCATCTTACTCTTTCTATGTGTATGCCAGTAGAAAGGCTTCCTGGCAGAAAGGCTTGGCTGAGGGGTTTGTAGCTGGCAGAAACCAGGAAGTGTAATGTACATGGACAAAATTCTCTGTACCAGGCAGAGTGCAATTTCTAGTTTTCAGAGCTATTCTGTGGCTTCTGGCCCCGGGGAAACAAATTGGACAATATTCTAATTCTGGATATTCTTGGCCTGGGTTTTCCCACTAAAGGTTTTGTATGAGAGCTAGTTATTTTCTAGTCCTACTGTCTGATAACAGTCCATACTGATATCCATCTAAATAAATTAATATGTTCCAAAATTAAAGATAAAAAGCTTGTAGCATGAGGAAAACTGTTTTTGCAGCTCTGTCTATGAATGTTTGAGGTTATTTGCAGAAAAGACACCTGAACTTCACAGAGAAGAGAGAGGGAGGAGAGGAGAGGGATGAGGTATGATCCAAGAAAAATTTCTTGGAAAGAAAATGTGTTAGGTTCCTGTTCTCATGTGGGTGAGGTATATTCTACCTACTGGATCATGTTCTGCCTGGTACTTACCCAGAAATTCTTGTGACATGGAGACTGTCTCTGCCATTTGCCGTGCTGCACCTACCAAATGTCCCAGAATCATCAACTGACATTGCCAAGAATCATCACAGGAAAATGGCATAAGCTAAAATTTTCTAAATAAGCTGGAAGCCTGTTCAACAGGCTAAATGTTAGAGCCTTAATACATACAGCTGAAAATCTCTCTGTTAAATGTCTGAATGAAAAAAGTCTAAGAAATCAACCTTTCTCACCACTCTCAAAACATAATAATAAAAGAATCAATTAGATAAATGAAAATGTGCTAATAAGAAGGGAACATTTCTTTCCTGCTGAGTAGAGTATGCTTCTCTCAGAGATTGAGGGTGGAGCTGTGATAGGTTAGTTTGGTGAATCTAAATGTGGAATGATATGTGAACAAGTGAAAGTACTTTTAAAACTTTTAATTTTTTTTCCATTTTCTCCACAACATATCTGCCCCATAGATATGGCCCAAGAACTGAAAGTGTCCCTTCAGCATCAGCATCTCTGATTGACTTCAGTAAATCAAGCTGAACCCGGTACTGAAAATGTTATGGATCAGCCACACCTAGTTTTTAATTAGTCCCCTCTCCTTTAGCATATTTTTCCTTTTTGGTCATTCTCAAAAGACACATTTTTTCCAAATGTCTCTTTTCCCAGTTTTCTTAGGTGTGCCATAAAAGTCTCTCTAAATCTCTGATAGCACAACCATGGCACTTCTGGTTTTGCTGTCATTCAGTTGATGCTAATCTATCTCTGTTCTTAACATAGTAATTTTTTTGTTTTCCTGATTAAAATTCTGCCTGTCATTCGTGACTCAATTTTCAAACCTTAATTACTTGTCAAAGTCATAAAAATTTTGAGAAGATGCCTCCTCACAGAGCAATTATCCAAATAGTGCCTTGTGTTTATGTTGACTCCAACCAAATCTGTATGGAAAACACTGAAATAAAAGAATTACTTTAGTATTCAAAATCTTTTGCTGAATGAAGATTAAATCAATCTCAATCATTGTAAATATCAAATGTGAAAGAATTTCCTCCAAAATGAAAAACTTGGAATTGCTGGAGGCATCTCCTTCTGGTAGCTAACAGTGTCAGGGTGCAGTAGCCTCAGAAGCCAGGTAATTAAATCTCTTTAGGAGATTTTCCTCTCTGAGTACTGTAGAGTTTTAATCTAAATCTCCTTCTGGTCCAGTGAGTCTTGAAATACTGCTCAAATGCTGGTCCCTTGGAAATGTCATAGCCCTTCCAGAGGGCAATAAATGCTGTCAAGGAAATTGTGAGGTTAATCAAAACATTATTTCTAATAAAACCTCTCATTTAAGACAATTCCTCAGAGGTCAGTAAGAGGCATAAGTTATGAGCATATGTATTAATTCTTTGCACTTCTAGCATCTTTGCTGCTCTTGCATTTGTTATCCCAGCATTAGTTCATACCCCATTGGTGCTAAGGAATAATCTAGGCTATTTTCTTATTATTTTTCTATTAATTTTTCTGTTTACAAGCAAAAAGCAGCTAGTGCATTAAAAATTATTAGCAAAGCAGTGGCAAACAAAACAGAAAATAATATGCACACTGTGCCTCTTGGAGGTGCTCAGTACAGTTCTGGTTCTATCTCAAGAGTGATAACAAAACTGGAAGAGGTACAGAGTTGAGGAATAAGGCAATCAAAGGTATAATTAATAGACAAAGGTATAATTAATAGACAATGTAAACAGTCTGGCTGAGAGATAACTGAGGGGACAGAAAAGTCTGTGAAAATGAGTGGCTAGAAAAGAAAATTATAAATTTTTATTATAAACTGTTTCATCCAATACAAAAGCAGGAGACCTTCAAATGAAACAAACAGATTATTAGATAAAAGCAAACAAAAGAGGTGAATTTTCATACAATATTCAATCAAGCTGCAGAACATTATGGTTGCTACAAGTTTTCATAATTCAAGGAGTGACTGAACAAATTAATGAAAGAGAACTTCAACCAAAGCAAAATGCAAATGTATTGTGTTAGGTGCAGCGGTACTATACATAATAGTATTCAACGTATGTTTAACATATCCATTGTGTACACTACAATTGTATTAAACAGTTGTATAATGCAGTTCTAATACACATAGTGACAATATCTCTGGCTCAGGAAGTCCTCAAATGATTATTTGCTGGATGATTGCCATGAGAACATTTGGAGGAAGCATGACTGTGAGTGTACTGTTCTTATTGCCTTCATCAAGTATGCTAACCACTGTTCTCCTGGGGATTGTTGTTTTCTTCCCTTTTCTTTCCTCTCAAGAGAAAGCTAGCTTTGCTGAATTCAGTGCCATAATCTGCTCTATAAAGTGTTTCACCAAACATCCCTTAAGTAGGGGATATTACCATCTGTTCCTGGCACCTCTGAAGTTTGGCTGCTGTCATAAGCACAGGATTGACTAACATGTTGCTCTGCTTAGTGGATGGTGCTTTTGTCAGTGAATGGAAGAAAAGGAAATAAAAAGGGAGATTCTGGGTTTTCCTAGGGCCTTGTCTATCGCTGCCCTTGTATTCAAATTCTGGGATTTCCAGAAGCTTCAGTTCTATTACCAGTTGTTGGATATTGGTAATTATGATACATGCTTCTGGGAAAAGTACAGTTGTTCCCAAGAGGAGCGTAGCTACACTGAGGCCAGATGTGCCATGTAACAAGGGGTGCCTGTGACAAACAGTACAGTAACACCCTTAGGAGGCTGAATCCGGGGCTAATATGATCCTTCCAACTCTTCTGGCCAATTTCATGTTCTTAAAAAACACAAGGAAAATATTTTTCCTGATCGTATCGCAGTTTCTTTGTAAGCTGACTCTTTCATAGTAACATTTGTAGGAGATTTCATTCAGACTAGTTGCTAAATATCCTAGTGAATATGAGGTTTACAAGTATCTTGAAAAGGCTTTTGGATTGGATAGGGCATTGTGGTTATTGTAGACAGCAGCTTGCAGCCTGTCTGGCCATGGTTCCATACCCATTTACACTGGATCAACAAGGAATAGGCTCCAGACTCATGTCTGTAAACTAGACTTGACTCCACAGTTCCAGATCCACAGCAGGAGACTTGATTCACTCCCAGGGGTCCTGCATTAGCCACAATCAGAGCAATCAGTGTAGCTCACTGTAGTTAAAAAAATAGAACAGAATGTCAGAACCTATACCTTTTTTTTTTTTTTCAGGAACTGGAGAGGAATAGGAATAGCAAAACAACTATGGGCTGTTATGAAAGTGGTACTGGGAAATTGTGCTAAAATGGGCACTTCTGGCTTTCTAAAACCTCCATTTAATATAATAAAATCATAGGAGAGAAAAACATCCCTGCAATATTTTACAGGTTTTTGAAGCATACAACTAGAACAAAATTGTCATTATAATTTCTTCCATCTGCTCCCTTTGGCTACAGGTACAAGACTGTCAATTCATCATACACAAAAAGAAATCTGGGGCCACATCCTCTTTTGGCATAACTCCACGTAAGTCTTGGACTTGATCTTCCCATGAAGAATTGATTCAGAAAGATTCAGTGGAAAAAACAAGAGAAAAATAGAAATAGCAGTACATGACCGTCTTTTCTCATAGTTCATAGAATCAGATAAAAGTCCACAGGGTTTGAAACAGATTTCTGAGGCAAATATCTTCAAGAACCAAGCACCAACAAAGTTTTGAAGCAGTAGCCATGCCTATTTCTATAAGCAATAAGGAATGCATGGTATCATATCTGTAGCAGATGCTGAATGCATTGTCATAGAATTTTAATACTTGGCCAGCCCTTTTTGCAGATTGCAATTCTTGCCATCAGAAACATATTTGGTTCTATCAGTCTGTGAAATGATTTGGAATGAAAAGAGGGACAAGTGGACCTGATGGCGTTCCTAGTTTTTATGCCATATCTAATGTAAAAGTTTTCAGAAGAGGAAAATGGGCCCTCTGTTGTCTTTTGGTCTTGAAGTCAACAGTTTGTCAACTGTAGTCTGAGAAGGTTTTCTTCTACTAAAAAAATTTGAAGAAGAGGTTATCATTGTTGCAGGAAAGTCTATAGAGAGCTTCAGAGCAAAGACATAAACAGAACTTGAGGTGGGACAGCCCATCCTCCCCAAATGTCAAATTCCACATGGGGTACCTTAAGACCTGAGGGTCTTGAGTGAAGTCAGGTCCAACTCTGTCCACAGTAGGCAAAAGATTTTCAACTATGGTCAGCGCTGTCTGACCTGAAATACTTGTCATAGGCTGATAGAGTTGTGCCTGTTTAGCCCGAAGAAGTTTCCAGGGACCCCTTATCACAGCCTTCCAGTACCTAATGGGAGCTTATAAAGAAGAGAAAAAGTGACTTTTTACACAGGCAGATTGATAGGACAAAGGGGAACCTTTTCAAACTAAAAGAGGAGACATTTACATTGACATTTATGTTAGATGTTAGGAGGAAATTCTTTACTGTGAGGATGGTGAGGCACTGGAGTTTGTTGCTCAGAGAGTGTATGGATGGCCCAGCCCTGGAAGTGTTCAAGATCAGGCCTTGAGCAACCTGATCTAATGAGTGGCATCCCTGCCTGTGGGAAGAGGGGTGGAACCAGGTAATGTTTAAAGTCCCTTCCAACACAAGCCATTCTATGTATGCCTAAAACTACATGGCAAATAATACTGGCATCCAGAAGAGCATTTCTGTATAAACACTGTCATAAATCATTGATTTCTTATTATCAGTTACAGTAAATATTAACAGTTTCTAAAGCATAGGTGAGCCTTGAATCTCTAAGAGCCACTTGTAAGAAAGAGCAGAACATAGAAAAACTCCAGGATAACTTTCTGTGTTCAACTACTGGTATTGGCATGACAAGTGTGTACTATAAACTACAGATTCCTGTTTGGTTTGTAGCACCTGATTTTCCTGCATGAGAATGTACAAATTTTTGAATGGCCTGTGCTGGGCCATCAAGTGAAGGGATGAGAGAAAATGGTCTAAGTTGTACCAAAGGAGGTTCATATTAGATATTAGAATTTTTTTTCCCACTGAAAGAGTGGTTAGGCATTGGAATAAGTTGGCCAGGGAGGTGGTGGAGTCACCATCTCTGGAGGTATTGCAAATATGTCTGGATGGAACACTTGGGGATCTGGTTTAGGGGTGATTATAGTGGTATCAGGTTGAATGTTGGACTCAGATGATCTTGAAGGTCTCTTCCAAGGATTCTGTGATTTTGTGATCTGACTGTCAATTCAGAAAACATGAGATATATCCCAGTAATTGTAATTTCTCATAAGTCGCTGCAACCCTAACAGGATCAGCCTCTCTAAAACTGTAAGTTGGCAATTAATTGTGTACAGCATTTGGTTTGTCATGACTCATGATTGACTCATAATTCTCTTGCAGATACAGCTGGCACTTACCCCAGGAGAGGTGACTGAGGGTGAGAAAGTAAGAATCTCGCCATGGGATCATAGTATTGATAATGTATTCAAAAGCTCGGGAACGCATTTTGAAGGACCCTGCGATACAGGTCCCAATAGAAGTTATGTATCTGTCTTATGTTTAGATTTCTGGAAATTAGGAATCTAACTACTACAGGGAGTTTGGCCTGAAGTTGATAAGTGCTGTGATTGAAACTAATGAGACTTTTGGGTTAAGTGAATTTCAGAAAGATCCACAAGACCTGCTGATATGCCTCCCACACAGGTATTGCAATAAGAAGTAGGTCTCTAGCCTTAGCAAAGGAGTCAGGGCATGTAAATTAGGGTCCAAGGCAGACAGTGTGAAGAGTTATGTCATGAAGCTAAACAGGAGTCTGCTAACACTATCGTTAGAGTGATGTGGTGGAACAAGTTGCCCAGAGAAGCTGTGGATGCCCTATTCCTAGAAGTGATTGAGGCCAGGTTGGACTTTGAACAACCTGATCTACTGGAAGGTGTCCCTTCCCAAGGCTGGGGGATTGGAATTGGATTATCTCTAAGGCCCAAACCATTCTATTATTCTATGATTAATTGAAAAGTCATTCACCTTTAGGTTCAAAAGCAAGCAAGCACATGATCCAAGATATTTTGAAAGTGATACAAGGGAGAATTTGAAGGGTTTTTAGTTGTCTGTTTGGAGATGGAATTGTGTCAGCCCTAGATCCCTTGTCTTGCTAGTGTGTACTAGCTATTTGAACAAAGAAAATAATTTATTTATTAGAAGTCTTTCATTCCCTCTTGCAAACTTAACTAGTTCTTCCAAATTAGGAAGGAAGTAGCTCAGAAAAGAAGTCTGAGTAAACTTGCAATCATTTTGTTGTATCCTCATTGCCTGAAAACCTAGCTACTTAGGTAAGACCACATTTTCTTATAAAGAGGGAGAATGTTGGCCCAGGAAAATGGCCAAGATAATGGTAAGGATTAAATAGCAGCAAGGTCACCACAGCAGTCCATTTCAGAGGCAAATAACATAAGGAGAAAGCAACAGTTACTGGACTCACTGGTCAACAAATATATGGATGCAGTTTGTGCTCTACTTTCTGCTTGTCTGCCACTGCCACATGACCACGTGCTGTGAAAGGATCACCCAGTGCTTTTCAATAGATGGAGCCCTCAGGGCTGCTCCTGTACCAGAGCTGCTGGTGTATTCCCTGGCAGGTCACACCCTCATGGAGCAGCACAAAGCTGGCCTGCTTCTAGACCTGAATCATGACAATGATGTCAGGCAACAGTGAGGAGAGAGAAAACATTTCATGAAGTTCCTCATCATCCGAATGCAACTGTCAGAGCTTTGATTCATGCCAAGAGTTCTGCATGTACAGCAGTTTTCTGTGCTGCCTGATAATGCATGTTGGAGGCATTTTATTGGAACCTCTTTAGGACATGCCAGCTGTGTGATCAAGTACTCTGAAAAGTTTGGTGATTACACTGCTGCAGGCTTTCAAGGAACCAGCCATCAGGAACAATTTATGGCCCAGCTCTCTCTTTGCTGCCTTGTTTTGCTCCTGATGAGATGCAGAATCCCTGAAGGCCTGGTCTTACATCATGTTAGTGAGTAAAGCTTTGAAAAATTGATGTTTTATAAAATCCATTTAACTGATAACACTACCCAGTCACCTTCCAAGCTTCCTTGACTGTCCTGCATCTCTCATTCTGATTTAAAATGGATTTTGTTCTTCAGAAGTACACAGTAATTCCCAGTGGTGATTGTTACTGATAGCTTATACTAGAGCTCAGCTGTGCTGCTCCTGAATTTCTAATCAGCTTAGCAATGACAGAACTCATGTCAGAGAATTGTACTAAACCTATTTTATATTCAAAACTAGACAAGCAAAAAAACCCCATAAAAATATTTTACTATACTTTATCACAAAAAATTGGTTTAAAATAAAAAGAGGTGGACACTTTTCATTCATGGGGCATGTCTGCTGCTAATCTCTGGAAGTTAGCAGAAGGAATGACTGCCTGCCTGAACAGGTTACTACAGGACAAATTTATACCACGGCTGCTGTTCTGCTGTGAGAGCGTCAGAATGTTTTCAACCCACAGCAAATGTAAGGTAGCTTAGCCTGTCCTCACCAAGGTACAAAAGCACTTGACACTTAAGCACAATTTAAAGAAGAGTCACTGCAGTTGTGAAGTCACAGCTTGTGTTGCCTGTTAGTTGTTTGTGTTGCTGCATTCAAAGCATCAGAGAGGTTATCATCAAAGTGGTCTCCTCAGGATGCCAAATGCTGTCAACAGAAGTCAGAGACAGTGTTTGGTTGTATTTTTGGATGCATATTTATCATATTCCAAATTTATTTTCTGCACACACTGGTCAAAGACTTCCTGGTGACCTTTAGCAAACCTCTTTGGCTCCAGTCCTCGGGGATAATTAGTCCCACGCTTCCACTGAATTAATGATTAATCAGCTTTGGTGGTCTAGGATTAATCCTTCATTTCCTCAATTGAGGAATAATAGCAGGAGGCAATAACATCCTTGTTATCATTTTTGTCTATTCAGCCTGTAGTGTTTGTGGGAATAAACCACAATTACTGCAGTGACCATAATGTAGTGTAGATCTGCCTAGATTTGAAGTAGGTGATTTTCTATTTTGAGTTTGGTTTTTTTTTTCCTCCGACTTGATAACTCCATGGTGGAAGACCATGCTATGGTGTTTTATGGAAACAAAAAGCATTAGTCTCCTCTGATGGCTGTCACTTTGAAACCAAGCCATCTCATTTAAAATTCGTAAAAATTGCCAGCTACTGATTGTCACATTCAAATGTTTATTCATCTGTTTGCCCAAGAAGGGATATATGCCACATTTGTTTAGCAGCCAGTGAGGAATGAAGCTCTCCATGACCCTTACTTGGATTTTGATGACTAAACTAACTTACAACTTGTGAACTGGATGCAAACCTACTCTGAAAGAATCTAACCTTATTTTCATTCTAGGCACATTCAGACCGTGGATACCTTAGACCATTTAACATTTGTAAATCAGTGAGAAGATTAATTTAAAAGCTGAAATGGATGAACTTTTTGTCTGTAATCTCTGTAATGAGCAAAAACTGCATTTCAACAGAACAAATTGGTTTAATTCTCTATAATCATGTGTATTAGAACTGAGACATCCTTCAGCTTGGTTTCATCTTTCTCTGAAAAGCACTGACCTATTGTGAAAGAGAAGTGAGTAATATGCAGAAGACCCTACACAAGAGGGGCCGAGTTCCTTTCTAGTCCTCTGCTCTCAGTGAACCTCTTTTTCATTTTTTGTTTTCTTCTTAGCATTTGTTGCGTGAGCAGTATACTGTATTCAGACTGGGGGTCTTTGAAGGGTATCTGTGAAAATGCAAGAGGTTATGACTGGGATATTTGTACCAGCCACTTTAGGCTTCCCTTTCTGACAGTGAAGTGAATAAGTGTATTAATTGTGAAATACATAGCTTAGAACATCTGGCCATCATGCGTGCCTTCCCAGTGCCTGTGTTTCATCCTTGACAGTAAAAGCAGCCCTGACTTCCCTGAAGTAGGCACATACTGTTTGAGGTAAGACAAGGCCAAGTCCACAACTTTGGGTTACAGGGACTAGTACTTTTCTGTGTCTTCCAACAGAGATTTTGTTGCCTCTAAACCCTCTCACAATTTCTTTTGCTACAGCTTCATTAGGCATCTAGTTCTTCTTTTCCTATATTAGCTTTTATGCTACTCTAAACATCACTGTTTTCTGGGCAGGCTCCAGTTAGCAGTCTAGTTAGCTCCAGTTAGCTGATGAAACAGATTGTAAGCAGCTGCTCTTTTTTTGAGCCCCTTTGGTGTGGAAAAATAACCATGCTCCTCTAGGTTACCCTTTTTTTATTTTCAAAGCTGAGAAAGCAATACAACCAACCACAGCAGAAAAAGTGTCACTTTTCCCCTGCTTGTAACTGAAGAGAAAGCAGAGGGAAGGTTCTTGCTGCAGATGCATTAATTTCTCTGTGCTGATGTCCTGACATGAGGTCCTTCAGAAAAGGTTAATTTTCTATAGTATTGTGGCTTCTTGATTAAGCAAAATGCCCATGTGCCAGCAGGCAGTTCTACAGTTGCGCTGGCAGGGCTCTTTGTGAGGATATGCTGTGAATATGATAGGGAATGAGATCAAAACAAAAAAGATGCGTCTCTGTTCAGTTGCCCTGCCCAGTCCATTAGCAAAACTGGGAGTGAGCCTCCAGCTGTGGGGAAGGAAGGACCTTATGAGAAACAGGGTTTGATTGTGCCATTCTTCAGTCTGTAGCCACATTTGATGATACCTTTTGGACTCTAGAAAAACTAAGGGCATTAGGATGTAACTCTTGAAACCTCTTTAAGGGACATAAAAGTCCAAGGAAGCAGAGTTGCTTTCAGGAAATGAATTTCCATGGTGGAGTTGTTTACTTTGGTGTTGATTACTTTGTCCATGTACTCTCCTTTGTAAATTATTAATAATTTTCAATGCTAATTTATGCTGATATAAGAAGATAAAGTGACTTTAAACTTTCTTTTGTTTGGTGATATCCTGAGACTATATGAATGTAAATCAAAGAATTTTGGTATCCTCTTCTGTTGTTTGAATGATGTAAATATCACGGTGACTGTTTCAAATATTCTTTTAAAATAAAAATATGAGATTGTCACAAGTATTCGTGAACATTGTACTAAGGTACTAAAACTTTTATTACTCATCTTTTTTTCTGAAATTTGTTCAACAAAACAGCCTTTTACTACCTGCTCCACCATGGTATGACTATTCTTTGTCAGGGTCTTGTTTTTTTCTTACCTGTGCAAACTCACATGTCAAGTTGGCCTAATCATACAAGGCTGCAGAATTGTGTAGGTTTGTAGAGGACAACAACACTGAAAGAGAAATAAAGAATTCCTATCTCACCACCTTATGCTGAGGGTGAGGTTGAGGATGTCTTATGTTCTATTTGTTTCAAATATCAAATTCACAGCGGTTCTACTACTAGAATACATTGATGATATGTCAGCATCGTATGCGGGTTTTATATCTTTTTGTGTGAATTATCATAGGGTTAAAAAGCTTAGGAAAGTAAGCTAAAAGAGTATGAATCTACAGTCTGCCAAGCTGCTGAGCCATGCACTTAGTGTTTCAGCTGTCCAGCACCCTGGATAGATGTCAGTTTTGGTTCTCAGTGAGACAATGCAGGATTTTCCTTCCTGTAGTTTCAGAAATAATTGTCCCTTAAGAAAACCCCTAGGGACTTAAAAGGCAAAATTTAGATACTCCTGCATTTAGTAAGAAGTTTATTGATTCAGTAAGATGAAATGAACATTGCATCTTGAATTGAAGGCATCCAACAAAAAGGAATATGCAATTTGGTTTATTCCCACACTTAAAATGACTAACATGAGCAAGACATGCTTTCTCAGCAGACAGCTGAGAAAAAAACAAAACAGCCAGAATAAATTTTCTTAAGGCTTTGTGAAGGAGTTAAAATGACTGTGCATTCTTTGTGACTACCATCACACAGAACACAGTAGCTGGCATTTAAAGAAACTATTCACAGTAAACAAATCAGTTTAGCAGGTGTACACATATTGATTCTTTAAACAAAATAATTTGTCTCTTTCTATAAAAGATCTGTCATCTTGTATTACAAAGGGCCTTTAGTAGTTAATTTTATTCTGTTTTTAAAATTAGTGATTCATTATGTCCCAAATAATTTTTTTCAAAGCCCTTAAGAGTTTATCTGTACTAGCAGGAGAATGGAAAAAATCCTTAATTCTATAATTCTTAATTCTTAATCTTAATTCTATAATTGGCTAATCACTGAGGATTTAACAGCAAATGTTGTTGCTCTACATGCCGCTGCTGTGGCTTCATTAATTTTACAGAACATACCAGAGTGCATTAGTCGGATGAATTATCAAAAATAATTATTGTGTAGTCATACTCTGGAAAGCAGAGATGTAGAAATGCCATCTTCTTACACACAGATCATTTGCATGAGCATGCAGTCAGATATGCCTATTTTGTGACAGAAATGGTCTTTTATATGTTTCAGTTCTGCAAGCACCTTGTTTATATAATATTAATAAAACTGAATGTGTTAAACCCCTCAAGGGCATTCTCATCACAGTGATCACCAAGCCTGGGGTCATGGAGTTGTGCACAAAATTTAGAAAAGCACAGCTGGAAGATCTTAGAGCTGATGAATCTTGAGTGAATTCACAGCTTGATTTTCTATAGGCATCAAAGCAGACATAATGAGAAGAGAATCTAGTCTGAGTTTTAGAAGGCAGGCAGAATTTCCAGGGCTAGCAGAGCACATCTCTTACTGACAGAGGCAATGGGTTTGATCTGAAAGTAATTAAACTATAACAAATGTGGAACCCTAGAATGCCTTTTAACATTACTTCCATTTTCAAATAACTCTATAAAATTATTCTCTAAAATTGTCCACTGTAACATTTTATTGTGCAAGAGCCTTCTTTCTGTGAGGCTACTCTCTTAATCCTGTTGCTTAATTTCTTTATTAATTCATATAACATAATATTGTAGGATGCCCATCTTTGTTCATTGACTTCATCCTTACAACCCTAAGTAACTTAGTTCATTTGAAATATTACACCAGACTGTTACCCACCTCCTCTTCCAGCTCTTTCATGTTTTATGTCAAATGATCCCACATAGCTCCATCCAGTCCAAAAAGCAAACAATTGCTCCTGTTTCATTTTCTATCTTTTTGACATTTACTCATCCATAAAGGCAGTCCTCTTTGCCCCATGGTTGCTTAGTTCTCTGAATGATCTTTGGCAATGGTCTTAGTCAAAAGTCTTTTGGAAATCCAAGTAGTTAGAATGACCTTGATCATCTCCATCCATATTCCTTTTCAAGCACTCAATGACATCATTCATAAGGTAGTATTTGTCCTCATAAAAACCTTGATTATTCTGCTCAGTTTGATCATTTTTTTTTCAAGTGTCCACTAATTCTAATCTTCATTATACTTTCACTTAATTTGCCTGGAAGAAACATCAGGATTACAGACCTAGAGTTCCTCAAATCTCCTCCAGAGTTGCTTTTAAAATTGGCATCAAAACAATTCGCCACTCTCCAGTTTTTTGGTATCAAGACAATCCAGTACAACTGCTTCCCAGCCTCCTGTGATTTATTCATAGAAATGTAACAAGCAGAGGGAACAAGACTGAAACAAGCAAAGCCTTTATCCCTTTCCTTCCTTCCCAACTCAGTTATTTTATTTTAAAATTTAGGTTCCTCCAAGACTTACCCAAGCAAGTCACCACATAACTTACTGTGTCAGTATCTCTGCCCATCTTCGTGCAAGCAGTTTCTGGCAAGTCACCTCTTTTGATATCTTTTGGAAACTGTGTAACTCTTTAATACCCTTGGAGAGCAAGCTTTCAGTCTTGGTTACATTATTTTTAAACTTGGTTTGGAGCTTTGATATTCCCATTTTATAGACAGCAGCCAGTTGTTTTATCTCAGTTTCTTTTTTTCCCCTCCCTCTAGGGCTGTTTCTCACCCAGGCTGCTGCCCTTCCTAACTGCAACAGCCTGGTTACCAAAGCAAGCCAGTATTTGCTCCACCATGCCATATCCATACTTTGTAAATACCTAGGAAAATATTCATAATATAGCCTCTACACTCTCCTTGAGCTCAGACCTGTCCCAAAATGGAACTCTGCAAATGAACTTCAGGTGGCTTGAATATTCTGTGCTGGATTCCCAGCATGGGTCATGAAACCAGCAGGAGAGAAAGAGATCAGGAGACAAAATCTGCACAGCTGGCATAGTTCAGAAGCAGACAGCAAAAAGCAGAACATCCATGAGTTTCTCTTCATTCATGTAGTGGTAAAATGGAGCTGAAAGCCCAGCTTAGGAAGGCAGAGGATCATGAGGTGGCAGAGTATAACAATCCCATGACAAGGGTTAGTTCTGGAGACCCAGTTTTTGATAGGAAGCGTAAGACACAGGTTTATTAAGGCCAGGTGCAGCTGCCATTTCCATGAAGATGGAACACAAACCTCCACTGCTGTAAAAGACTGCTCAAGCTGCTGAAGAAGTTTCAGTAGAGTTGGGCAGCCTGCACTGGCTCTGTGCCTGGTGTGCCATGGTACATTGAAAACAAGGGCAAGTGTGGAAGCAAAAGATTCCTCAGCTTCCCACTCTGTGCAGTCCACTAGGATGCAGCCACACTAGAGGATGGTAATAGGCATCTGTGCCTTATGTCTTACCAACAGTTTAGCAACTCGATGTGCTGGGCTTGGCCACCAGTGTTTATCTTTGTATAATTAGCAGAAGTGACAGTAGCAACCTTTAATTCAGTGGCTGCCATTGATTTCACTTAAACAAGAAACAAATGTGCAGGTGAGTAGAGATTTTCAAGCATCCCCCCAGGATACCAAAATAAACTGTAAACTACATTAAACAATAAAAAATTAGCAGAGAACAGATTAATATTTACAGCACTTTTAAAACTAACTGTATAGGTGCTTGCACAGCCCACGCTTGGCAATTTTTTTTCTGCACTACTGTTTACAGCTGTTACACACACACACATACAAAAAAAAAGTCTTTGATCTCTCTTTGGTAGGGCTTGATTTGTGCAAAAAAGGAGATTCAGCCCAATGCACTACATCTGCTCTGTGACAGTTTTTCAAGCAAGGTCTTCAGAGACTGGAGGTTTGTGGAAGTCACCTGCCCCAGGCTAAACCTCTGCAGTGGCAACCTGAGCTAGTCAGTCTGGACTCGGTTGCCTGCCAAAAATCAGTCCTAAATCATGAAATGCTACATTAGAAAACACACATCTGAAACAAGTCAGGTGTTTCACATCCTGGGAGGTTTTGTTTCATTAACCCTGTTTCCTTCCTTAATTGTCCAGGGAGTCTAGAGTAGCTACCTCAGGACTGGATATTTACATTCTAGATAACTAAGGTGGGATTTACCTCACAGGTAAAGGACCCAGGTATGTGGGTAAGACCCATGTCAGGACCCATTCCAGCTGATCAAAATCTGGTCAACAGCATTGATGAAGCCTGGAGAGTTGCTTAGTAAGTGTAAGAGTGTTAATGTTTATATAAATAGCTCCACTGCATGTAGCCACCTGTATGTCTTTTCTTCAGCAGGAGATGCTTATTCTTCCTTAACTAGCAGCTGGTAAGAAAAAACTCCACAAGCCCAAACCCACAAACCAACCAAAGAAAAAGAGCCCCACCATGAGATAACGAAAACGAAAATACTTGAAAGTCACTTAGATGCACAGTTGCACAGTTTCATAAGATAAAATTTTTTCACATTTTACCAGGTGATGTGTAAAAGAGATGGCTACTCTAGCACAGGGTAGATGTAGCTTTTGTTTGCTGTGGGGACAGCAGTCAGATGGCCTCTAGACAGAGGTTTAGAGACACAAAGAACATCTATGCTCTAACAGAATATTCAAAGAAGGAGAGAGGTGCTACCCTGGATTCAAGATAATGACGTCCAACCCAAGGTTTGCTATACACCGTTAATATGACCTTGGAAAAGATATTTAACATCCCACTTGAAAGACCTGATCAGTTACCTGCAAAGAAGAAAAAAAGCTGTGTGAAAATTAATTCCCCTCTCATTTTGTTTACATTGGGCAAACTTTGGGATTGCCCTATGAACTACGGCAATTTTTTGGGGGGCTGCAAGTATGATAAAGCAAGTCCAAAAGTCTATTTCAGGAGTAGTACTGGTGAACAAAAGCTGAGGTGAGGATGTCTCCACTGAAACACATCGCAAAGTTATCCTGGTCTGGTACATATCATGGTACCCAAAAGTCAGTGATTTCCAATGCCTCACACAAGGACTCAGCAGGCAGTAAGTGATGGCTACACAGCCTGATTGCAGCAGGAAAGACCTTCAAGACTGTGCAGAACTGTTGCTTGCTGAAATGGATGAGCGTGGAAATAGAGCAAAAATAATGCTTTGGCAAAGGCTTTCAGTTCGTGCACATGCCCAACACTTCTCTAAGCTCAATGGCTTTCCCACATTTCTTTTCCATTAATGCAAATATATTCATGCCTCAGATCCACGCTGAGACCCAGGCTAGATTGCAAAATATTCCAAAAATCCTTTCAAGAAGATTTTCCTTTTATTACTCTCTCATAGAATTTTCTTCAATTAAGAATGATCTATTACTTTAAAAAGCAGCTTTGCAAGTCATCGCAGAAGATACTGTAGTTGATAACTGAGATAAGCTACATATTTGAAAACAACACTCTGAGTCATTTAAATAAAACTAAAGCATTTTTTCCACCTTGAATAATGTAGTCAGGCTTGAAATGTGGTATCTGATGTCCTATTAACTTTTCCTTTAGAGAGAGCCAATCCCTATTTTAGGTAGTCTTCTGTCAAAAGAAAAGTAGAACACAATACTGCTGTACTCTGGCCGCCTCATAGGGCATGGCACCTTGTGGTAAGACAAATGCCTTTGTTGTGACAAAATACCTTGAAGTGTTTTTTGTCACTGCTGACATAGGTAAGATGGAATTTAATGTAGCAAATAATGCTAACACTTTGGGAAGGCCGAGATTCGTTGAGTCCATGATTCTGCAGAAAACAAAGCCCTTCTGTGATTTTCACATTTTTTTCCAGCTGCTTAATAGCAATATCAGCAAGTATTCACTCCGAATAAAAGTGGAGGTGTGTGCTCAGAGGTTGCATGCCACTAGCTGGGAAGCCAGGTGCCTTCAGTGGCCAGGAGTGATGTTTTCTCTTACCATGGTTAACCCATACCAGAAGGTGCTCATCCTTTTATCAAGTGTTTAATTTTGTGACTTAGGCTGTGATCTCAGGAATGTTTTCTGTTTTGCTTCTTCCCTATCACCCTCATCTTCAGGTTTAGACTAATGAGCTAAAAAAAAGAACTGAGATTAAAGAAAACCTACAACAATTGAACAAAATAAAAAGAAAGATTTGGCTAAGGATTTTAATGAACAAAGTATAAGTAGACAAATAAAAATAGAAAAAATAGAAAAAGAAAAAATAGAAAAAGTATAAGTAGAAACGTAGTTGGAAATGGTCGAAGGACAAATGAAAAATACAACACACTTTAATGAAAGACACTTCCTGCCTGAAGAAAGGCTGCCACTAGGGAAAATGTCCAGAAATTGGTGAGAGGACTAAATTTCGCACAAGAAGAGTTTTATCTGACTATAAAAAGGTTATGTCATAATGAGAAAGGAAAATAGGAGCATTTAGGAAGTAAAGGAGATCTAATAAAAGACTTGTTAATTGCCAAACCAGACATGGACTCCCGGAAAAGATAAACATGAAAAAGACAGTCAATTCAGGTCATATGGGGACTGTGGTATTTATGCAGCAAATGTAAGGTTTAATTGGGAGCAGCCACATTGCCAGTTCCTGCAGAGGCTGAGCCAGCTGAGATGGTGTCTGGGAGAAGCCATCAATCCCAAGTCGCTTCAATGACACATCCAGACTTGGATGCGCTTCCCAGACAAAGACTGTCTGCACAGACACAGCAGAAAAGGAACAGCTTGCAAGAGACTTCCAACAGTGGTTTAAGGGTTGGACTGGGAAGAAGTTGATGAAGAACAGTGAAGAGACTGCCTGTTGGTTGGTGGCGTTGGCATCAGGGTGCAGGAAACCTCTCAGTAAGGCAACTCAAGCTCTAAGTTGTGTGTGAACAAGAAGAGAAAATCAGATGTAGTTTGGTTTCTCCAGAAGAGAGCAACAATCCTGATAGTTACATTTGGATGAGGATAAACTCCCATCTCACTTCATGCACTGGAGGGAATTCTGAGGAAAGACAACCCCAGACATAAGTGAAAGGAAAGCAGGAGCCACTGAGGACAGTACTGTAGACGTTTCCTGTCCAGTGCAGCAGTCTGTAACTCTCCCAGATGTCTGCTCCACAGTAGCTCATGGCTCCATACAAGTGCTGTGTGCTCAAGCACTCTTCTTGCCCCTAAGCCCTGGCTCTGCCACAAGCAAGCAAATTAGGGAGAAGAAAAGCAGAGGAGGTACCAGCAGCAGGTCTTTTTTTAATTCATTATTTTTGAATGTAACATGCCTAATTCTGTTGATAGCTCTGACTTTTACTGGGATAAAGACTCCCTGAATTGCAAACCAAGAGCAATGATAAACAATGTGTCAGGTTGGAGCTCCATGTCTTACTGCTGAGACTGGTATTACATGCAGGCTTGTTTAATGATCTGAGTGAAGGTGCTAACAGAGTATTAAAATAAATGCTGAGGGTGAGCTGAACAGTGGAGGCAAAGCACTGATGAAAGAATCTTCAAAGAAAATATTTGGTTCGGGATTACTGAAGTGGACTGGGGTCCAGTTTTTTGACTATACCATGCACAACATTCCTCTGCCTAGGTTTTCAATAATGCTGATTGATTTCAGACTCACGCAGGTGATTTGGAGCTAAAAAATTATTAAATGTGAGGTTACTACAATAAATGGCCAATCTGTGTCTCTTTATGCAGAAACATCCCCTTGCAAAGCAGGAATCCTGCAAATGCTCTCCTCTGGAGAGGCAGGAGCTGCAACACTGAGTGGGATGCTAAGCACCTTCCTAAAGTGATTGGAGATTTCAGAGAAGAATAACAGAAGTAACTGGGAGGATTGAGGAGTTTGGTAGCATATACACAAGCACAGAAAAATAGATGTGTATATGAGAGGGAGAGAAAGTAAAATAAACTAATTTCTCATTGACAACAAACATTTGCAGGATGTCCGACAAATTTGTGCTTCATCCGTATATACTGAAAATCATCACTGGGAAACTTGTTTTGATCCACAGCCTTGTGAAATCATAGCCTTGGCAAATCCAAAAACCTACTCTGAAAGTGTTTCTTTAATGTTTTTAATCCAGACTTTACTACTGGATTTTGCAGGCGAGCAAAATAATCCATAAATTATAAAGATGATTTGTTAATTAGTTTGTTAATTAAAATTCTGTAATTCAACCCCAAAATCTTTGGGCACATTCAGAAAACCAGGATGCAGTGGTGAAGAGGTCTAACTATTCAGAGGGGTGGGGGGATGTATATAAAAAATAATAAAATGTATCTGAAATAACTTGGGAAATAATGTTTTCAGAATACATATTTTAGGGTATCACAAGCAAGAAAGAGAAAGAAAGAATTCTTTCAGAGCTGATCTCATCCCAAATGAGCTGCTGTGTATTGATATCCAGATGAGAGGTATTTAGCTAAAAATACCCCTTGTCAACTGTGATTTTTGTTATATGCCAGCTCCACTTAAAATTTGCTACAGGCAACCAAGATGAGCAGAGTCTGCTTGCAAGGAATATTTTTCCCTACCCCTTTGATCTAAAGCAGATGTTACTGATTATCAGCAGAAGGCATATGTTGCATGCTAAGAAAGTCAGTCCTGCTCAGCAAAAGGATATTGGTAAAGGTAGCGTGAGAGGGGATAGGCCATGTGTCCTGGTTTAGGGCAAATATTTAGGAGGAAACTTCTGGGGGGTCTCCTCTAGGAAGAGTCGATTCCAATCACCCCTCCCCCTACAGGTCCGGGAAGAATTTCCTTAGAGAAAAGTGGAAAAAACTATTTATTTAACAAATAGAATATTCACAAGTATAGGAAAAATTTGGATAATATGAAAACAATTAAACTTCTCTTCCTCTGAAGAGATGGTAGGTTCAGAGTCCGTCTGAGTCCGGTTCAGTTCTCCAGTGGGGGGGCCGATTGCCGGGCCCGGCTGTAGAAGTCAGCGGGGGGGGGGGGGGGGGGGGGG
>JAHLSL010000023.1:5617108-5640780 GCA_025920805.1 Petroica traversi
GGGGGGGGCCCGGGGGTTCCCTGGTGTCCTGGGCCCACGCGATGCCAACCAGTCCCAGGAAGAGGAAAAAAGGAAAAAAAAAATACCCAGCAAAAGAAATAAAAGAATAAAGTCTCTCCCTGCAAAAAGCCGGGAAAAAATCCGAGGAAACCCTCTGCTGTGAGCTCTTCCAGCACCCACACCAGAGAGAGTAAAAAGCAGAAAAAAAAGAAAAAGAAAAGAGATAACGCTGTCCGCTGGAATGTAGCCTCTCCTCTCTCTCTCGGCCTTGGTTCATAGGAGTAAAAGTATCCTGCAGACAGACGGCGAGTGGTTTTTTTTCCTCCACCTTTACCTTCTCTGTCTTTCTGGGACCAACTTAAAGCTGCAGAACTTAATGTCCAGCATAAGCAAGAGGATGATTGGGGATACAAACAGGTCATATGGCCAACCCAGGACATTCCACCCCTTATCCCCATATTGTCATTTTAGTACCTCGATACATATATATACAGTGTACAGCTATTTACAGACAATGTTAGTAAAATTTAGTAAATAGTGGTATTTACACATGGTTCTTATCCAACAATTAAATGATTTTGGGGTATATATTGTGTTGTTCTATCTTTTTGTATTATCTACCATGTGTAACTTGGTCTCTGAGTAAAGACAACCTCCTGGATGGGTTTGTCTGTATTCGAGGTAGAGTTGACCTACATTGTCTTCTTTAACAGACCTTTAACATGTATCACTGGGACCTTCTAGTATGTAGGGACTTAGATTGGGCCGGGTTAGTTTTATTGGAAGATCCTCTAGTGTTCACTAACTAGGTCGCCTTTGCTAAATGTCTTTTCTAATTTCTAAAAGAGTCTCCACTTAATGTTTTCAGGGTGGTTTTTAATAGTCTATTGTATCTCTCTACTTTATCTGTAGCTGGTGTATGGTAGGGGATATGGTATACTTATTCAATACTATGTTCCCTAGTTTAAGTGTTGATAAGGTTGTTCTTGAAATGAGTCTTGCTGTCTGACTTAATCTTCTTAGGGGTACCATGTCTCTAAAGGACTTGTTTTTTAAAGTCCAGGATGGTGTTCCAGGCAGTGGCATGAGGTACAGGGTAAGTCTCCAACTATCCTGTGGTGGTTTCTACTATTGTGAGTATATAGTGTTTACCTTGGTGTGTCTGGGGTAGTGTGATGTAATTAACCTGCTAAGTTTTTCTATACTTATATTTGGACTACTGTCTTCTATACTATAGGGGTTTTACTTGTTTTGTCTGTTTAATGGTTGTACATGTCTCACAATTATGGATTACTTGGGAGATGTAGTCCATGGTTAGATTTACTCTTTGGTTTTGTGTCCATTTATAGGTGGCATCTTTACTCTGATGACCTGAGGCATCATGGGCCTATCGAGTTAGGAATAATTCTCCCTTGTGTTGTCAATCTAAGTCTATCTTTGACACCTTTATCTTTGTAGTCTGATCTACTTGTTTGTTGTTCCAGTGTTCCTCATTAGGTCGACTTTTAGGGACATGGGTATCTACATGGTGGACATTTACAGGTAGCTTCTCTATTTGTCCTCCAACCCAGGACACCATGTATTCCTGCTGTCAAATTACCCAACTGTTCCACTGCAGTTTTTATTGCAGAGATTTTCTAGGCTCAGTAAATCAGTGGGAGGAAAAGTCACACCTTATTACTGCGCCAGAGAGTTTCAGATTGCTTAGCATGAAGTGTCACATACATAAGACAGGCAGTAATTCCAGGAGAAACAAAGAAACTAGGAAAACTCAAAGAAAATAGGAAAATGGGGGGTTCCTGAAGTACTTCCATACAAAGGGGAGCCAGCTGAAGTCACTGTCATGTTTCATCTGAATAAAAACATACTTTGTTTGTGTGATTGCTGATGTTTTTGAGTCTCTTCTTTCCCCCCGTGCAGGCTGAATTAATGGATAATGTGATTAGATCCATCCTGTGGACAGCTCACAAATCCCTATCCATAATGGAAATGATCTACCCTTCCTCTGTACTGCTCCAAAGGTCTCTGTGAGGCAGTGCACACGGTTCAGCTATTGACACTCAGCTTCTCAAAGCAGATGTTTAGCACATTTTCAGGGATGTGGTTTTCTGAATACAAATTAGCAGAAGTGGCAACGGAAATGGTAATCGGTGGTATTTGTAACTCAAATGAAAACATTCACATTTACCAATTGCTCTGTTTCTGGAGCTCTAATACTATGTTAGCTATTTTTCTTATCTGATTACATTGTCATTCCTGCATATATTTCTTTTCCCCATTAAAAGTCAGTAACTTGGTCTCTAAACAGCGGAAAAATTAAACACCAATTAAAGCAATTAGAAAATCACTAATTTTGTCTGCTGAGTCTGGTTCTGCATTCCCTTTGGATGTGTAACTTCCATGGAGGTCAACAGGAGGTCTGTGTGCAAACATGCATTAGGATCCAGTCATAAAAGAAAATTAGATTAAGGTTTTATAAATAACTGACTTTTTTTCCTTGATTGATTAAATAATTGAAAAACTTAATCACAGGTCTATTTGAAATAAATTTTCTTTACAAAAAATGATTCTGTTTTTGAAAAAAAACCCACCTACTTTTTAAGCAGTATTGTTTAAAACGGTTGAGCAAGATTGTTTCATTTAATCTGTATTGACATGCTTTGAAAAGTTCATTTAAAAATAGATACATCTGAATAATTTTAAAATATAGTGCAAAGCAATCTGAGAACACTGCTTGTTTCCAAAATGTTGCAACAAAACATTTCAACTAATGATGGTCTTTATTTAATTCAAATAATTTTGACAGAAATGCATCAAGCTCATGACAGTAAACTGTGACCTGTGTTTTCAGCAAACAGAGAGGACAGGAAATATCTGCATAGGGCTTTGCTGCAGATCTGGCTGCTTGGAGGCTAATTCCAGTAGTAGCACTGCTCAGTGCCTGCTTCAGAAACAAGACAGCTATCTAATCTTTTTTTTTCTGCTGAAAACCATACCTCCAACCCTGCTTTCCAAGCTGCTGCATTGTTTTAAGCATAGAAATTTTAAGTTATCTTTAGATTTAATGGAGTAGTAGAAGGATTAAGGGGAACAACAGGGTTGCTTCACTGTAATTGCTGTGATCCTCGAGGATGATGTAAATCAAAGTTAGTCCCTTGCTCCTGTACTCTGTCTCATTCTCATTCCCCTTCTATTTCTTTATTCTCTTTGCCATAGTTCTCATAGCAGCAGACATTTCCAGTCTAACACAAGTCAGCATCTTCAGATACAAGCGAGACAGAACTTTTTTTTTTCCCCCAGATAAAAGGAAGGTTAGATAATTACTTCAGGTGACCACGGAACCATCTTAAGGCATTTACAGCTGGTCACTATGCAGATGTTCTCAGGAGCCAGGCTGTCTCCCAGCAGCTCCTGCAGTATCCTGGCTTCTGGGGGGAGGGAAGGCAGTGGATGATATGCACTGGCCCTGGCCATGTGAGGATGCCAGGACAGTCCCTGAGGCTGTTTGGAGAAGGTGTCTATGGAAACAGGTGAGGAGCAGACCCTGCTTGCTCAAATCTCCCTCAGAGCTCATGGATCCCAGTGTTACTGAAGGCAGAGCCCACCTGCCCATTATTCCTTGTCTGCAGAGATGGCTCTGGTTCTCCGTCCTCTCTGGCGCATTTCCTGCAGCAGCTGAACACACATGGGCAGAGAAGATACCATGCTCCTCAAACATGTAATCGTATCCGTTTTCCTAATTACCCTTCCATTTATCTATTTTGCATGGCGGATTTCTAGTTGTAAATAGGAAGCAATTGGTGGCTTGCCTCAAAGCATAATTAATTTTTTTCTTCTTTTTCTGCAATCAGTTTTTAAAAGATAGAAAGACAGAAGAGGTGCAAATTCATTTCAGTTCTATCTGCACGTAATTTTCAATTCCTTTTGCTTATTCTCTATTTATTTATATGCATGCCTATTTATTTCTATATCCAAGTCTATTCTCATTAAAACTTCCTTAGTTTTTGCTTTTCCGTTTTCCCTGTGCTGGGGAAGAGCTTTTCTCAGTCTTTGGGGAAGAAAACCAAAGACCATGCCAGAAGACCATCCCAACAGGATTACTTAAATAGGACAGCTACTCAGATGGACTAGGGCATATGAGGGAGCAACAGCAGAGTTCTGCCTTTTTGAAAACCACTGAACAAATCCAGATGGCAAAGGACAGGAGCACCCAAGCTGAGCAAAGGTCTGTCTATATGTCTTTCTGATTTTTCCACTTTCTTTTCCCCTCTGCATTTATTACAGCATTATAATCCAGCATTAAAATTATAATTTTCTGTAATACAAAATCATGCAGAGCCTTTTTTTTTCTTGCTGCCTTCTCTTCCATTTCAGCTGAAAGCACTCTGATGCTAGTACCCAACTAATTGCTTTTGATCTTGCCAAAGTTCAAGTTGCAGTTTCTGATATTTTTTTGTCACAGCAATCTCTATTTTCACTGAATGAATACTGATGAATTAGACACTAGAAAGTGCCTTTGGTCAAACAACTTGCCTGTTCTGAATTCTCAGTAGATCTAAGCAATTATAAATCTCTCAGTACTTGTTCTTTGCTTTCAAAATGAACTACTATGTTTTGTAATAAATTTCTAAAACTTTTACCAAGCTTTTTTTTTCCTGGAAGTTTTTTTGTGTAGCATAGAGCTGCAGGGTCCCTTTTCAATGCACACATTTAATTGGGCATGGTCCTTCCAGGTACTCCCTGGGCCACCATCCTGTGCAGGAGTAGATGATGAGGGACAATGTGGCAGGGAACCTGCACTCGACACCATTTCTGGGGCAGGATGGGACCACAGGATCTCACTTCACCCACTGTGAAGCACAGACTTGCCCCTCACTTGACATCAGCAGGACTGACAGTGCCTTACAACAAGCACCAAGAAATCCGGACCACCTGGGTCTAACAAAATTGTCTGGCAAATCTAACCCAGCCTTTACCTCATTGTTAGGAGCAGTTATTAGGGTTACCCTTTTCCCCCATAAGCACTTGTTTTCATAGTGATGGTTGAAATGGCAAATTCAGACATTTCTTCGGGAGTATAACATAGGACCATAATCTGAAATAGTGTATTTGCAAGGTTTTCAAATATAGAAAAGGTAGTAAAGGAAAATTATTCTTGCAGGGATAGTGACATGTTCAGTCAGGAGTTAATTTCCGAATAAAACCAATCTCGAAGCAATGAGTGGAAACTGAAAACATGAAGCAGCTTCTGTTTTAAAGGAACTACTGAAAATGTGTGTTACTCGTTCTTCAGACTTCTTACTATGGAAATTAGACACTCTCCCGTGGGTTTTCCAGCAATGTTACAATACCATGAAAAATGACTGTGAGGATAGAGGCACTTCTCATTGAAAAGCTCTCTCTGGACATGTAAAGAACAGTTTTTGAAATGCAGTTATTTCCACACGTTCTGACATGTGCTGTGTAGCAGGAGAGCTGGGGCACTGTCAGATGGCAGGACAGGAAACACCAACTCAGTATCTCTGGATGAGGAGGTACCTGTCCAGCTCCTGCCCAGCAGCCGAGGCTGTGCAGACAGGCATCATGACTGCCTTGTGTGATTTCCAGATGAAATACAATTTATTTGGCAGTCCTTTGGAGCCTTTGGATGCAAAGAAAGAGCAAAAAAACCACTAGAGAATGGGAAAATATAGGACTCCTATATGCCCTGGGCAGAAAATGCTTTGCAGAGGCAAGGGATTCAGGAGTGAAACACAACAGCCAGGGCTGCAGCAGGAGGGGAGTGTGTGACTGGGCCTAGGGGGATCTCTCCATGTCTTGCCCAGATATGAACCTGCCCAGTAGCTGTCCCTCTGTGGTCCCCTGTGTCCTGAGAACAGGGGGGAAAAGGACCCTATGTCATATGAGGGATGGTAACTTTGTTTACCTTTTTGCTGCAATATTGCCTATTTGTGCCTAATTAATCACCCCCTCTCACGAGAAGATGCTCTTCTGTCACAGCTGTTCCCTGCTTCTCCAGCTTACTCCTGCCCCAGACACATCCATTTGCATGTTTTTCAGGCTGCATCTCCTTTTGCTCCCTGCCATGCTTCTGTTCTTGCTGGGTGCCTTTGTGTCATCATTTCTTTTTCCTGGCAGGTGTTCTAGCTTGTCCTAGTTTAATAAGTTTCACCTTCTGCATCCTAATGAAGCTGTTTGGAAAAAGAGAGGGTACCTTGGCAGAAATCCCCTGGCATACAGTTCCCAGCTCTGAAGCATCATCCACAGAGCTGAAGCAGGATTTGCCCTGAACAAATTACACGGGAATCTCCATCATAAATATGTCCTTTACACTAATTCCTTACCTGTCAGCAACTGCTGAGCTATATATATGTCATATACTATATGACAAACAAACAAACAAACTAACTAAAGAGATGTAATTGTACTCAGGGATCTGGTCTTTATTACCAAATCAGCATTCAGCGTTAGAAGTGGAGCTTCTTAAGGAAATGTGTGGCAAAAAATACCCTGACAGACACCTACACTTGTTTATTGATGAGAGAAATAATTGGATAGAGTAATTTTTTGTCCCCTTAAACAGTAGAATATTTTACCTAGAAAAATCTGTGGGCAAAAATAATTATGTCAGCACAGCCGGCATAAAATGCCCCATTTTTAACAATTCAATCAAATATATATTCTCTTTAGAAATAGATATTGTGACAAAAAATATAATTTTACAAAGGAAAACTTCTAAGTTTGTAAACAGCTATACATTAGATTATACTTTTTAAAAATTTTACTTTTCTGATTTTTTAACTGAAAATGCTCAAAGACATTTATTGTATTAAAAATGCATCTTTTGCTGCTGAAACAAATGCACTGCTCTGCTGTCTATAAGGGACAGAAGGTGAAGTGAAACTATGCAAAGGAGTCTGACCCAATTTCCAGAAGGCACCTGGAGGTTGGATATGTTGATAGCCTACAAGCCATCAGCCATTTTCAGACCTACAGTGGGTGATCAGCTCCCACTGATCTAAAACAAAGAAAACAGAAGTGAAAACCAGCTCATCTCACCTGGGCCTTGCATGGTGATGTCCACGATTACACTGATGGCTTACCTGGCCTCGGAAGTGGATACACAGGAGATTGATGCTGCTTTTAAATCCGAAGCACAGTGCTGGAAGGGGCTGGAAAACACCCCTGGCATCAGGGAAGTGACCTTGGCCAAGCCCCAGCATCTCGGCCAGTTTGGGCTGCACTTTGGGCGGTGAGGGTGAGCCCGGAGCTCTGTGGAGCTGTGGCTGCAGGCGGGTCCTGCTAGCACATCAAATGCCTGCCATCGCTGAGGGGTGCTCCAGGCAAGAGCAAGCCCGCTTTTCTTTGAAAAGGGGCTCCTGCAGGCTGCTTTTGCGCCATGCGTTCGGGGCATGTCATCCTCTGCTGCAGCCACGGAGCAAGGCCCTTGTCCGCTCCGCAGCGGCGCGGAAAGGTCACCCAGCCGGGCTGGAGCTCACCGGGACTCCGGGACAGCCGGAGCACATGCAGTAAAACAGGCCTGTCGAGAAGAATGGGAGGTACGTGAAGCTCGTAAATAATCTTCCCACGCAGGTGTCTTTGCTGAACAAAAATTAAGAAACGCTGGAGGAGAAAAGCTCAAGTGCAGCAGAGTGTGATGCTCCTGGGGAATCCAGCCTTGCCAGAGCACCCTGGGGTTAGACGGTGAGAGGAGGGCAAACAAGCTGCACAGAAGAAGAGTAAGACTTGCTCCCAGGTTAAAAACATTTGTTGGAAATCCAGGCAAAACGTTGAGCTTACAGGGGCAAACCTTTCAGGTGAGCTGGCAGAGAAAGGCTGAACACAAAAAGTAATTTCAGTGGAATTAACTTTCCACAGAGCCAGATTTCTAAGTGAAAAGCATGACTGTTTCAGGATGGGAATAAAGTGGTAATATTCAGGGCAGATAAAGATAATGGGTTAACTTGACAGTATGGCCAAGGTGACCAACAGTGCAAGAGAATCTCAGATATAGAGGCTGCAACAGCTTCCAGCAGGTAGTCTTTGATTAAATATGCTTGAAAGGACCATAAATGTTGAACTAAAGCAAAAGAATTTTTCTGTGTGTTCCAGAAACCCCTTCTGTTTTTAACTCATCCGTGTTTTATTAATATGACAGTGTCTGAGTTAGAGGGCTCAGTAACAACCAAAAACGCTTCAGGGGAAAGGCTGACTGTGAAATGTGAACCCACACCACAAAAAGGAAGTGGAAAAGCTGGAGAAGAACGTGGCTGCAGTGAGGAGGGGAAGTTGAGCAGCTCTTTAGGAACAAATTATTGAACTAATTACCTCCTAGTAAAAATATTGCTTACTCAGCTCCAGGGATGAGAAAACACATCAGGAGAGGGCAGTGAGCCAGAAATCTCTCAGTTTTTTTCACTGACCTGAAGGGGGCTGTCTGAGGGTTTTCTGAACCAGTCCTCTTGCCCAAAGCTGGGTCAGCTGCAGGCAGGTCAGCACATGGAAACCCCACAGTCTCTCTGGACAGCCTGTGCCAGTGTTTAACTGCCCTCCCAGGGCAATCAATTCTTGTGGAAATTCATGAGTTTCAGTCTGGGCCCTTGTCCTTCTGTGAGCACCACTGGGAAGGCCCTGGCTCCCTCTTCTTCCTTTCCAAGAGGTTTTTATATACATTGATGAGGTCCTTCTGAGCCTTCTATAGACTAAACAGTCCCAGCCTCCCCTCATGTAAGCGATGCTCCAATCCCTTAATCATCTCAGCAGCCCTGAGCTGGGCTCAGTGCAATATCTCCACATCTCTCTCTTCTTCTGGAGAACCCAGGACTGGAAAAAGCAAAAAATATCCCTGCAACTCTAATTTGAATAGAATTGTAGAAAATTTGCGGCTGGAAGGTACCTACAGTGATCACCTAGTTCAACAGTCAGAGCACTCCAGGGCTGACCAAAAGCTAAAGCATATTGATAAGGGCGTTGTCCAAGTGCCTTTTAAACACTGACAGACTTGGGGCATCCACCACCTCTCTAGGAAGCCTGTTTCCAGTGTTCCCAGGATAACTCAGGCTCAGATTCTCATGTGGAGTTCTTCTCTTCTTGCTTTTTTTCTTTTTTTAACTTGAAGAACTGGTACTTAGCAATCCTGAAAAATACCATTGTGCTTTTTGCCTGTGGCTTCTCCTGATGCTATTTTGTTGGAACCTACTTGTTTCTATTCAAATCTGTCATGAAGAGAACAGATGCAACTCAGCTGAAACTGAGATGACTGTACAATCCCGTATATCACTGTAGAGTGGAAAAAAATTAATAGCATCTAGTAAACTAAAAAGCCAAATAAAATGTGTGGTTTCAGTTACCTTTGCTATTTTCTGCAGTCTGAAAAATACTTTCTGTTCTTCTGTGAATTTTGAAAACAGTTCAATGAAGACAGCCAATGGGTTTCTAACAGTTTGTATTTTAATAATAAATGTCTCTATATCTGCAAGTATAAACACATTGCTGGGAACAAATACCCATCTCAACCTGTGGTCTCATATCTGGTTGTGATTAAATTCCTCCATTTGAAGCAAGGAAGCAACCATTTTACAATGTTGTCAGTAAGGGAAGATAGTCAAACACTTGCGCTGTCTTGATTTATAGTTCATTTATTTCTATCTAACAGTCAACATACAAATAAATTCTGTTACAGGTTTGGGATTTCAAAGAGCTTTCAGAAGGGCAATGTTTCCTGACTCCTTTTAAACAGCTACCTCTTTTTTCAAAGCCAACTGTCAATCACAGTGAAAAGTAGCATACAAGAAACTTTTTTTTGGATAAATAAAATATTCCAAGCAGTAAATACATTCATCAAACCGGTTTGGCTCAGGGAATCTGCAGGCTTACATTCTTTATTAGTCAGCAACTTTTTTGGCCTCTGTAAGAAGCTAATCGCCACCAAAAGTTATTACTATTTACCATACTGCATATCCACTTTTAAAAATTAAAAACACCAAGTCCAGCCCCATCTGTATGGTTTGGCAACAGCAGCTGCCTTTCTAATGATTATATTTACACCAGACTTCCAAATTTGTGTTTTAAAGCCTGTGTAGGTAATGATAGAGTCTGCCTTGTTTACGAATGCACTGACAGCTCGGCAAGAGGTATAAATGTGCTTGGGAAGTGTTCCCTAATCCCTCGGCCTGCTGGCAGTAGTGCCATGTGAGGGGAGGGCAGCTGCTCCTGCTGAGACCATCCCATCTCCCAGAGTTACACCTGAGTTGTGTCAGTAACAGAAATGGCAGTGACACTGCCGTACCTTTCCTCAGGTCTCTCCAGTGACTTGGATCCAGCCACGAGAGCAAAATTTGCATGGGCTTGGTGGCAGGACAGAGCTGTGCTCACACCGTGCAGTAAGGACAACAAGGCATAGCACCACAGTCTGGGGATGCCGTTCTAGCAGGTCACACTTGGCTCTTCAAATCACTAATTTGAATGTCTGGCTTGATTTAAAGCCCAGCTAACCACAGGATCCAGTTCACAAAGCTGCTCATTATGTTACTGCAGAAATTGAGTGCAATGTCACATTTTGAGCAGGGGAAATGATAACCCAAAAAATGGCATGGCAAAGAGCAGTGAGATTGTGAGACATCATCCATTTCTCTTCCCCTCTCTCCGGCCTTTCCTTATGCTGATGGGGAAAGTTACAGAGCTGCTGTCATTTTCCTGCCCATTCCTTCCTACCCTCTGCAGGTCAGAGCACAGGCCTGCCTGGCCATGTGGAGATCCCTGTGTGTCCCACTCCACCCTCTGTGCATTTCTGAAATCACAGGACAAAGCCTGGCCCAGAAAATCCTCCCCAGTACAAGCAATTTCTTTCCCTGTAGCCCTGCTCATCTGAGTACAAGCATCACGTGCCTAAAGGACAGTTTAGGAGCTCTTCACTGGCTACCTATTCTGGTGAATACAGGTCTTTTATAAGAAACCACTGGTTTGTCCTGGTATCCAGTAAGAATGAGCTGCAGCGTCAGTGAAGAATGAAAAGGAGTTGTGTGGTATTTATCATTCAGCAGCAAAAGCTGCCCCCTGGAGGAACACACCATTAGGCAAATGAGATAATGGGATGAAATGGTGACCAAAAATACCTCCACACATTCAACAGTGAGCATTGTTATTGTAGTTGCTTTACTAAGTTAACCAAAGAGACTCAAAAACTGAAATACAGACTTTATACAGAAAGAGTTGGGAGTACAAATAAACAAAAGCAACATTCTTCAAGAATCAGCTGTGTTTTATAAACATCAATAAATACTGAAAAATATGTGAAAATTAAAAAGAAAAACAGGAAACAATATCCACAACTTTAAATTGTCCCAAGATCTATAATTTAAGTGGATTTTTTTTGTACTTTAGCAATAGGGATATCATCCAGAAGTCCTTATATAATTAAAAAAGGAAAAGAAGTCAGCATATTGCTGACACAAAACCAGGAAGGGATCACAGATAGAGCAGAAAATGACACAGCCAGTTAGAACTGTATTACAATTTGGCAGGAATACTCTTAGTGAACACCATACAGATGTGAGAAAGAGACAGCATCACTATTACAGGCAAGAAATGATGATCAGGTGCCATTATCCATTGTCCAAAATGAAAATTAGTTAAAGGGGAAATGAAGACAAGAAACGGAAAGGGGAAAAAAGAAGGAAACTTTTAAAAACACCTTTTTGTAATAGTCTTCTAAGGCAAATTTTGCATGCACTACTTCCCCAAGAAACTAGACAAAGCTCTTCCATCCCCCATGTGTTTCCATTCATTTATTTTCATGAAGAAAGGTTTGAGAGAGCAGAGTGCTGGGAAGAAATACTGCAAACCTCTAAATTAGTGAACGAACTTCCAGCATCACTATTGTATTCAGGGTAGGAGGAACTGGAAGAAATTATGTTTTTCAGCCTCTGAAGTGCAATGATCAACAGCAAAAGGAGAAAAGCTAGGAGACTAAGGAATATAGAAACATAGATATAGACGTTGGATAAACGGCCAGGTGATGAATCCACTGAAGTTGAAAGGGATGTGGGATACAACTCCAGAAAAGTCCCATTTTCCATGTTTCCCACAAACCCAGATGAAGAGTCGGGTTCTGACATTATTGGGTTTGTGTTTTAAAAATCTCAACAGATCTTGTATTCAAAGGCAGTTTTAGTGGCATAAGAAGGGTTTATTTTAAGCGACCATTTTTCCATCACAGAGATGAGATGACAAGTCAGCCAGTGAATGAATTTATCCTTTACTGCTCAAGTGCAGGACAATTTAAGATTTTATCCTTCAGAACTGCAAGAGGAAAAAAAAAAAAGCAAGATTAATTTACTAGCAGATAATGTGCACCTGATATAATTTAGCTCTTAAGAGTTATATTTCTTAGCTCGAAGATGCAATTCTTAAGAATTAGCTAGCAGTTATCTTTATATCTCAATTTTCCAAAATGCAGGGATTAGGAGAAATCCTACTGAGTCCTAATGAATTAAAATTGGCCGTTTCCAACCATGAGTTGATTAATTGCAATACAATCAAAAATGTACTTTATATGGGACAGAGATATTGGAATCCAAATTTATCTTGTGATAAAAAATCCAGTCACGTAATGAACCCCCCTCTCAAGACTTCAGGTCCTCAACCGAGATTAGCAAAGCCACTCAACATCACAGTTGATGATGAATCCATTAGTCAGTTAATTCAGAATGTCTTGCCAGAGGTACTCAGAATTAAAAAATCTGCCAGACCTCCTTTCTTACTTGTGTATTTATAAAATGTTTTGAATGGTTTCAAATATAAAAATGTACCTTGCTGTAATTCTGCCATGGAGATCTCAATGGCAGGCATGTTTCAGCACAGTGATGCAGCTTCTGAGGCACCTATAAGCAAAATCCAAAGGAACAGGCAGCCCTGCCAGCCCAGCAAACATTGGAGGACTATCTAAGGGCTATAGGCAAAGGTTACATTACAGATGTTGCTTTATTGTTTATTTATTGTGTTCATTGTTTTATAGTGGAGCTTTTGGTGGTCTTAATCAAGCATCCCAATAGCCCACAAGATATGCAGGAGTACAAAACTGCATCTGCAAATAGCAGATAAAAATATTCCTACCCTTGTGGTATATAACTCATAGTGATGCATAAAATACACTAAACTAAAACTATTTTATAACCCTAATAGTATTTAGCTCCACAGGAAACAGTTTTTGTTGTACCTTGTGAAATAAGTCATAACAGACTGAACAAAGAGAGATCCTTATGAGATTATACTCCTTTTGAACTGTCTTTAATTTAGCGATATAAAATTAACTAATGGAACAATATGTGTTCATTTCATGTTCTGGAAGTAGTTAAGTGTGTTACAGCTAATTTATCCTTTTTACAAGATAGGCTTTGATATAGAAGATGTTTATTTTTAATTACTTGTCAAAATGAAAATCAGATCCATTATTAATTTAATTGCTCTATAATAACTTAAAGAATTAACTCGCATGAATTCTTTAACATGGCAGAAGTTGAAAGCCTTCAAATTTTTCACAAATTTGAAATCTACTACATTCTACTTTTACTATTAGCACTTGACCCTGGTACAAGGAATAACTGGCACTTTTTGGAACTTCTTTTAAGTTAGTGGAAAATTTATAGTATTAAATAGGACTAATCAGAACCGCAGTTAAGCAGAGATGTGAGTGCTTTACTCAATCAGAGCCTTTCTAGGTCAAAGTCACTCAGGCTATTTTTAAATTAATATTTTGGAGTGAGATCAGAGACACTGTAAACTCTGATTCCAAATGAAGCCACAAGTAGTTTTATTCAGTGCACAACAGCTACCACTTCAGCTCAGGTTCCTCCTTCTGCTGGCAGAAGAAGGTTTGTCTCTCTTGCCCTGATCCTCCTGAAGGAATAATCCCCAGGGAGACAAATGGTACCTTCACCTTCTTGTTAGGTAGTTAGGGTTTTTTTGGCATTTCTGAAAATTAAATACAACAACGTCATAACAATTAGCCCAAACCTAGTCCCAAAAATTGATTGGGAATTTTCAAAGTACAGTGGCAAAGCTGGTAAACTGCAGTAAACCTGATGTCTTTCTGAGAGCCACAAATTGAGCCAGGAAATAAATTACAGAGGCAAATTTTCACATTCTGTAGTGGTCCCTCCCTTTCCCTCATCTATTTTTGGAAAGCTGAGTTGGTTTAAGGCAAAGGATGAATTTCAAGTGTTGTTCCTCAATGACTGCAGATGGAGAGGAATTCTGACAGGAGAAGGCTTTCCAATTAACCACTCTTGAAAACCCCTGGGACAGGAGAACTGGCACCTGTCTGCTGGGAGATTCAGATTTTGTAGCGTAGCTGGATCCAGATAAATTTGTCAGAGGCACCTCTGCAATGCCAGGACAGAGCTGTGTGATTTGGGGAGGCTTCTTGAGTACTTGAGTCCAGCCTGGCTGCTGAAAGCCTGGTTTGCCTTTCTGACAGTGGCTGAGTTTTCCTGCTGCAATTGCTCCATTGTTACACAATTTTGATGGACAATCTGCCAAGAAGATTCACACATTTCAGTAAAACAATTCACTGCTCCAAGACGGGACAGACTCCACCTCCACACCCTGCTGGTTTTAGATGTACGAGAGAGCAAAATCTTGTTCCTGCTCCTCAAATACGAGGTTTGGCACAAAATGAAAGGCTCTCCTAGACACATGGTATCATTTGTACATCCTGACTTTTCAACCAGACCATTACTTAGGTTTATTCTTCCAGCTGTGCATTTTTTCTCCATTTATATCCTTGGTATAATCACCTTTCACAGGTGAGGACAACCACTCTTATTCCAGGGGTAAGCCAACCTGGCAGATACTGTAGGCAGACTCAGTTGGAGTTTTTCATATTTCCTTTTATCCTGTGGTAAGTGGGAGATGGGCAAGTTTGCATTCAACAGAAGAAGGGCAAACTGAGCAGGTGAGGGATCAGGTAAGGGATCACTGTGTGAGAAGCCAGCCCCAGGTACCAGCAGTACCATGCCTGGGCAGCCACACAAAGCTGTCCTCTATTGCACATCAGATGGTACCTGCCAGAAAATCCATTTTGTAAGAAAATGCAAATGTGGTGAGGAGCAGCGGCCTCACAATTAGCATATGCCCTGAGTGCCAAATTATATGTAACATATGTAATTTAATCTTTAGCATTGCTAAGACAGTAGCCATCTCCCAGTTCAGACTAAAGTGAATACTAATTGAGACTGCAACACTTTCCAGGATGGCATGAAAAGAGCTTTTACATAGTCTCAATGTCATAAATGCCTTTTTGTCTGTTTTATATTTCCTCATATATCTTAATGCAACAACTTCTCCAGGCTCAGTCAGATACAATTTAATGGTGCATACTCACACCACTGAAACCCAAAAAACTGAGGATCAAGCAGCAAAGTCTGGTAGACTCAATTTCTTGTGAGTTTATCAGCCACAGAAAAGCACTTTGTTTTCTTGGTTCTTCCTGTATTTTTATGACCACAAGCTGAGAAACAGCTCGGCTGTTCCAGGGTCTTCAAAGTGTTTGAGCAGAGAGACAAACTGACATCAAAGAAAATCAGTGGTTTTATACTACATAAAATCAGTGGTTTTATACTACATAAACTAACATTTTTTCACAATCTCCTATGAACTTTTTCTTTACAGGTAGAAGGTATCCTAGAAAGCCCTTACTGTAAACATCTCCTAACACGTGAGATCTTAATTTGCCTTCAGCATAGCTACAACAGAGAGGTCCCTCATCTGGCCAAACTTCAACATGCTTCAACACAACAGGAAGAGCAGGAGGAAGATTGTGCAAGTTCTCAGGTGAGATGGTGGTGCCAGTTCTAAAATAAGACCTACTCATCCCTAAAGATGTGTTGTCCTTCCCTAAGTTCTGCTATCAGAACTCTGGTTCCCAGAGCTGGCAGCAAGTTTTCGCTAGATTGATATATATATATATATATATATATACATATATATATATACAGGAAGGCCAGGGAGCTCCTGGTTTATTCTTTCATTTTCCCCCTCACCACCTTTGTTTTCTACATTTACTTCCTTCCTATATCATCAGTATTGCCCTTCCAGCAAACATGTAATACAAAGTATTACATGCCAATAAAAATATGTTTGCGTGCTCATACTTAAGGACTGAGTGAATTTTTTGTACCAGGAACACCTCAGCCTTGAAAGGCAATATGCTCTAGACTGGAAAAATGTAGCAGTTCAACATTATACAACTAAATAAGACAGTAGCTCTAGACAGAAAAAAAGATATGAGCAACATTTTATTCCATTGAAAAGGCAGGTAGGAAAGACAAAGAATATGATCCTTAATACTTATTCTTCTTGGATACATGCCTTTGGCAATTAAAAGACCACAAGTCAGTAGGATGCTTCTTTTTCCCATTACAAATGGACCTTCCAGAAGGAGAGAATCCATTTTCCACTCTATCTGGGAAACAGGATCATTTGCCAACTGACTCAGTAAAATGGAGCACAGAAGGAAAAGAAAAACTATTTCCTGCCACAAGCAAAGTTTTCCTTTTAATTTATGATCTAATTTCATTTTTTATTATGATTTAATATGATTTAAGGTATGTGTTTGAACATCTAAGAAGACAAGTGCCCAGATGGCTTGGTTGCAGGTTAAAATCAAGTTATATTTTGTTTGGGGGTTTGTGTGGGGCTGTAAAAAGGAAACTCTCAGAGCCATAAGGATACTTAGATTAATTCAGATAGGCCCCAATGATTCTCTAATTTACATTTCCCATGGATCTGCAGATTATAGAGTCATTTACAGCAATGTAAATCAAAGATGTCGTGACCTGGGATCAGACCCAGAACCTGTGAGTAAAATCTGGTCTTTAAAAGTAAAAGAAAAATGAGCAAGGAGAAAGAAAAAAATACTTACAGGCAGGAAGAAGATATGGAAATAGAAGCTGAATGTCCAGTGTGGAGGATGTGGTTGGTGATCACACTCAAATCTAAAGGGACTGCATGCTGAGAAAAGCCCCTATGAAAAAAGAAAATAAAAGCAGAAGAGTTTAGTAATAACTACAATAATAATAAAATAAAGGAAGGACAAGGAATTTTGACTGCTCTTACTGCCAGAAATTTCAGAAAAAAACCAAACCAACTGGAATCCTGGCTTGTGTTTTATTCCTGCTAAAAACATCCTTCTGCTGCCCAGTTACAGCATGGCACGTACAGTGTCAAAACCATGATCCTGAACTCTGCTTTACAGACAGGCTTTGATAACACCTTTCTCTTCTTCTGCAGTGTGTTCCAGGACCAAGACAGACATCTGTCCCCTGGCACCTTTTTAAGCATTAGAGCACTGTATCTGCTCTCCAATTCATTTCACATTATACCCTAAAGACTCCTGCCAGGAATCAGGCCTTTTGGATTACACACTATTATTTATTCATTCTCTTTATTTCTGACTATCTGCAGTTTAAGTTTCCACATACCTGAGATATCCAAATTGAATGTGTTATATGCAAAAGAACAGCTAGAAGAATTTTGTGTGCTACATGCATTCAATACCTAAAATTAAAATGTAGCCCCTGAACTGTTTTTAATAAAGTAAATTAAATTTCTTGTGTATGAAGAAACAATCTCAGATGATGCAGATGAAAGCAAAAGAAGGGCCACTTTCGAAAAGATTTTCCCCTCTGGGAGAGAAAAGACACTTTCACAATCATTGTACATCTTAAGAGCTCTGCCCCTTCAGCACATCTGGTTTGACTGCGTTAGAGAAGCAGATCTCTGGGGATGGATGTTAATGTATTGTTGTGCTGCTTTCATCCCTTCAGTCACTGAATCACTTAAGGTTTAAGCCTCTCCAAGTTCAATAAAGAAAATTATCTAGCTCAGCTGTGAAAAGACAGAATTGTAGAAATCCAAATGTTTTGATAACATTAACTATACTAATGTTCCACCCAAAGGGAGTCAGACAGCTTCTTGACCATCTCTTTGTGCAGGAGAGGTAGGAGGCTGCAGGAGAACCCCAAAGTCAGCTGCCCCAGAGACGGACCCAGCAATGCTCTGGATGTGAGGGAGTGCACCCTTGTCACCTTGCCCAGAACAGCTTCTGGGGCTGAGGCAGGTGTGGGACAGGATGGAGAGGGGGTACAGCAGCCACTGAATACGTTTTCTCTGGCAAATATGCCTCACATAGCCAAGAGCTCTATACCCTGTGCCCCTCAGTTTTGTCTGCTCATAGCAGAGACCCTTTCCCTCCCCTTTATTTCTTTCCTGGGGGAAAGAAGCCTAGACCTCTGCAACAGGGCTGTGTCTTCCACCAAGGCAAATAGAAATGATTTTGCTCTTTTGTCTTGGCAGAATCTGTGTTAGTCCATCTCCCTCCAGCCACCCAGAGCACTGCTTTTGCCTACTTAGCCCTTCATTCAATACAACAGTGCCACAATCTCCAGCAAGGCAAGGGGAACAGAGCCTACGAAATCCTGGGCTGATTAAACATGAAGGGAAAAACACAAGACATCCTCCAGGCTTCCTAAGTGCAGGCATTCATATTCAAATGGCAAGTGTACGCAGTGAGACAGGGAGGGCTGAGCTTTTAATTATCTTGGCAGAACAGAGAAATGCTTAGACCAGAACATCAACAAGCTTATCTTCAGGAGACCCTTTGCCATACACAGTTGTACCCCACAGTCCTTCATCCTCTTGCACCACTCTAATGCCCTTCACAGCTATTTTCACCCTTTCAGCTGCAGCAGTATCCCACAGAAGGATTTGGGCCAAACAGTGTATTCATTTACTGTGCCAGTAAGACCTGCAAGGAGTAGGGATCTATCTGTTCCCTGTATCTCTCAGGATGTGAGGGGTAAAAAGAGGGGTAAGGAGCTCACTGCTATGCCTCCAGGACCTTAGACAGGGAAATGGGGTTCTCCTGGTCTTATCTCCTATTAGACCATCAATTTGAAATCTCATCCAAAGGACACAGTGACCAAGGAAATCAGTCTCCTGCCTCTGCTGGTTTGTTAAAAATATTTACTTTCCTTTTTTTTTTCTTTCAAGTTTCCTGTGAAAAATTACAGGTTGCTGAAAAAAACCCACCCAAAACTCAACAGCCTTCTCTTTGCTGGCCATAGTGATGGGTCACACTTGATTGTCTGGTCCCAAATGTATTCCCCTTATTGCCACTCTGAATAACTTTGGTTGCCATTCTCAGCCAAATTCAACCCAGGCAGAAACTTCAAACTGATCTGAGCTCCTAAAGTTTAGTGACAGTGGGCCATCAGGCAGAGAAGACATAAAGTTTCACACAGTCATTTGGTTGCCCATAACAGATTTAAATCTTGGTAATTGACTTCTACAGTCAAAAACAGCCACTAAGGTGTCACTATCAAAATATCCTGGTTGCCCTGCTAGAAAGGAGGTCCAGGGCAAGGTTTGCCAGGGAGGAGGAAGAGAAACCAACAGGTGTCAGGAATCCTCAACTTCTGCATTTTGTGTAATGACTTCTTGTTTGATTTCTTGCAACATCAGATTTGGAAGTTTTGTTTGAACAGAAAATTTATTGTAGTGTGGAATGGCTACTTAATGAGAAATGAAAATTCCATTAAAACCCATTTTCCTCAGTGGAACAAGTATATGACAGTATTTCAACTGCTTCTGCCTTGATGCCTCTTTTCATGGTTGAGTCATCCCATTCCTGCTACCCCTTCTTTCCAAGGCTGCAAATGTGGAGCATCCCACTGGCTGATCAGCCTCTCAGGAGATTCCATCCAGCATATGTGTGTGTGGCATAGCGGTGATACAATTAATCTCAGAACAGACAAAAGTTAATTAAGCTTTGCTACGTCACGCCTGACTCTTCACATGAGCTCCCAACAACCCCCTTTTGTGACAGACCAGCACTGGACTCCACAACTGAGGGCAAGCAGCCAGTGCAGTGGAGGGCTGTGCACTGTGTTTGTCCTTCCTGGAGCCCTCACTCCTCATGGGGCAGTGCTTCAGCTCCTGCACGTTGTTTACTCAGACCAAAATCTACCAGATAAGATATCAAGCCCCAGGGCAAGCAGTGCTTGTTATCAGAGCTTGCTTTCATTTTCCATCACACTCATGTGTGAGCACTGCTCATCTTGCAGTGCTTAGATCCTCAGGTTCTGCTCCAGGTAGAGCAGAACCCCTCAAAAATATCATATACATCCCTTCATCTACAAGGAGCACAGTTTTAGGACAAAGTGTGGCTAAATCTGGATCTGAATGGATTTAAGGTCTCTGTTGTCTTTCCCAGTGCTGCAGCACATCCTCCTGCCCGATGCTGATGATGTGGCTGCATACACGAGCACACCTGGGAGCCCTCATCTCCCACACTCCATGTGGGCACATCCACTCCTGTCTCAGGAGACCTCTGGGCAGGCTTCAGCAAGGAGCTCTGCTGAACAAAAGGTGCCCTTTAACTTTGTTACTCAGTGGGGTTATTGGTCCTTAACTAACGAAGCTGTGACCCAGGAAGTAGAGTCCTGAACAGTAAGAAAACACTTTTCTATTACAAAATTCAGCTGATATACTGATTTCAATATATTTTATAAAAACAAAGGCATGTATCACACATTTTTTAAATCACAAGTTTTATAAATCCGTATCACATCCAAAAATGTCAACCAGATTTCATTTTAACTTCATTAGGAACCTTGTCACAATATAAACCCAGGACCCAAATTTTTACACTTGATTTAACAGAAATTTCTGTTAATGCATCATTTTCAGACTTTTTTTTCTCTTTGAAAAACCACAGATTCAGTACTAACTACATACTGTACACTTAAATGGCCAAGGAGTTTTAGGAACAGCTATGCTATCACAGTAACTCTGCTCAGTGTAACTCTGCTTCCTGACTCGGGTACCTCAGCATGCTTTATCAAGAAAAGAAAGCAGCCTTCTCCTTTGATTCTGTTTCCCCTCACTGCTGTAACACAGAAGATCTCTATCCTCATGACATTCCTTACTTCACTGACACAGGCTGCATGCATGCCCTCCCTTGGCAAAGAAACCATGGCACATTTGTGTGCCTAATATTCACGTTTAGTCCCCGCTTGTGAAACAACCTGCAACAACTTGGGCAAAGAGACAACACGATTGCACAGGGAGTTGCAGCAAACCTCGCTGTGCTGTGCAAGCATAAGGGGGCAGGGTTGCACCTGAAATGCCAAAAAAGAGCAAGTGAGGATAATGCAGGCTATGGAAAGAGAGTTTCTGCTGGTGCCAGATAGAGTGGTCTGTTCAGCAACTGCCTCTCAGACATCCTAGCTTTAGAGGACAGCATTGCTCATAACCAGAGCAAGAGAAATTCCAGTGGCAGGGATGGTGGCAGCATGGGCAAGGGCTTGTCTTAGCATCTCACCAGATGGCTGCTGAAGGCATCAAACCAAAGTGAATGTACTGGGACATTTCAAGGAAATTGAAGGAATGATGGACAGGGTGCCGGTATGAAGCTACAAGCACAGGGTGGAGCTCAGAGAAATACAAAGATGATGACTTGAGGGAGAAAGACGCTGAGAGCACAGGCTGATCAAAGCCTAGGGGGATGTCTTGGGAAAGCAGGAGACTTGGTACATCCTGCATGGGGAGACTGTCAAGGGCACTTGAAAACAAAGCCTGTGACTGATATGTCCAGGGCAGTGGCAAAGAGGGAGCCAGCAGGACTGACAAAGAGGGAAGATGCAGATGAAGGGGCAGGCTAAGAGGTGGTTTTGCAGCAGCGCCATGGATCGACTATGTTGTAACAGGATTTCCTCTGCGCAAGCCAGGAGAAGGAGGCAACCGCAGTCATGAAGACACAGGGGGAGGAGTGCTTGCAAAAGAGTGCAGGAGGTAGAGGTGAAAATCTTCTGACTTTTTAGCATTTATATTCCAAGCCTCAGACCTATCAGAAACATCAGATTTTTCAGCAACTTCTGAATGTATTCTGTCGTTTAGATAATTCTTCTTCTGCTTCTGTGTAGATGGGGTGCAAGGACGAAAGGCTTGCTTCCTGCCTCTGATGGGGAATTGACAGAATACAATTTATAATTTGCACTGCACCAGTAAGACCCAATTATGAATAAAGACACTTGGCAGAGGCAAGTTATCCCAGTTCAGCCTTTTACATCTGAAAAGGTTAACCAAATGCCCACAGCAACAACTTCCTAAGCCAAATACATTCATACACATACATGCTGATAGTACTGATTAGCCCTGGATTAGATCCAGATTAGACCTGGATGCTGAAATAGCCCAAGACCCCTTCCCCAGCAGTCCCAGTTCGTGCATCATGTATCCTGGTGACAGCAAAGCACACGTACTGGGTATAACAAGTGGCATGGGTAGGCAGGCCAGCCTGTGTGCCAGAGCACAGGGAAGCTGGGAGAACGTGAGGGAGGCAGGGGTGACATGCCTGCCTCTCCTTGCCCTGCCTGGGGTGATAAGGACGACCCTGTCGGAGGAAGAGGTGGGAAAGGAAGGCAGCCAGTACACAGCTACAAGCAGCAACCATCCCTAAGGGGAACAAGCCCTTCCAGGCATAACAGCAGAGAGAAGGCAGCTGGTGGTTTCAGGTTGCCTTTTGTTTCGGTCTGTTCAGGCACAGGAAAGTTAGAGTGGGCTCAAAATGACTGTAAAAAGCAAAACCACAAAGAAACAGACATCGACACTCCAGCTGGATCCCTTATCATAATATAATTGCCAGCACTATATGCATCTTATATGGTTCAGATTTTACACATTTCCCCTATTCATCTTTCTCCCATTCTGCTAAAATTAGCTAAGAATTAATTTAATGATAGCTAGTATGGATTCCTATTTGTCTTTGCTTATAGAAATGTTAATCAGCATGGCAAATTCTCAGCCCTTTACCACTATTTTCACAATTTCCCTCTAACTGTTTAGCTTTTGCAAGAGTAGGAAGAGTTTGCTTCACTTGATTTCTGTTCCAAACTTTATTACGTCTAGCAAAATGATGTTGAAACAGCCTGCAGCTTTTAGGCAAACATAAAGTGTTTGCAAAGGGCACATTTTTGTGCATTCACCTTGGGGTTTTTTTTCCCCACGCTGTGCTGTGTAAGCTCAGCTCTTCTCCCACGACATTGGACAGGCATGTTACAATATATTTGCAGAGGGAGCAATTCTTTCCCCGTCATCTTTCCGCAAACAACGTGAAAGAGCACACGGATGGCAGTCTGTGCCTCTGCCCGCTGAGCCAAGAATTTGCTTGCACAGTGATGACCCAATGGTCTGCGCTATCACACCCCTGGGCTGCAGAATCTTTCAGCAAAATAAACCAACCCGTGCCTCCCTTCTCTCCGCATCCCTCCTTGCAGAAGCCGTGCGACCCCGTGCTGTCCCCACGCTCTCCCACAGCGCTCCCCTTTTTGCCGCCGCCTAAAGCAATTTCTCCAAACCCAAGAAGCGTTCGTTCAGTTCAAGCACTCTGACAACCCGCGAAGTGAGTTAGACTAAAAACAGGTTCTTTCCAAAAAGACGTTTGTGAACTACCAAGCACAGGCCACAAAACACGTACCTCGGTTAAGCGCTCGTGAAAATCGAATGCCCTTGGTTACAGCACAGGACAGGCAGACCGCTGAGGATGCTCCCTCGGAGCAGAGCACGGGCGAGGCACGGCGGGGGCTGTTCCAGGGCGCACAGCAGCTTCCCGG
>JAHLSL010000023.1:5641180-5686739 GCA_025920805.1 Petroica traversi
GGCAGGGCCTGGGGGCGGCTGAGCTGCCCTCTGTGTGCGCAAGCCCCCTCCTCACCCGCGTTAGGGGATGGAAGTCACCGGGCATCGTACAAACCCGCATCAACACCTGGCTCTCACCGTCCCACAGCATGCACCCCTGAAACGAGTGGCCGGGGCTTGTCCTTTAAAAAAAAAATTTAAAAATTCGCATGTTAAGTCCGTGTCCCACCGGGCAGAGCTGCCCGTGAGAAATGTGGGCTCCTGCGGAGCAGGGCGTCTGCAGAGAGGTCAGATCGTGGCACAATAACGGGGACGGGACCTAAAGAAGGACTGGGTTAGAAAAGCGGTTTTCTGGAAAGTGGAAACTTGCAGATGTCTTTCGAAAACTCTGCCAAGTTTTCAGCTGGCTGCTGAGACCCTCAGGGATAATCTCACATCATGTACACTGGAGTGAATTAATAGTTGGGTTAAGACCAACTGAGATAATAAGGAAAATAGCTTCCCTAGTTTGTTTGGAGAATGACTTACCTACAGGTATCACATGTTCTGGAATGAAATATTGAGAAAATGTTGGCTGGATCAGACACATTTCCTTCCATGGACACTGAGGAAGGAAAGGTTCAGCTGGCTTCTGGCATGCTTGTCTCATCCACTATGGCTTTTTTTGGCCAAAGGACTTTACTGTGGGTTAGACATCAGTGACGAGCACTGTGAAGAGCAGATGGGGAGTTTAATGCACCCTCTGCAGCTCAGTCTTGTGTCTGGCTAATGTCCATGTGCGCTTCTGAAAGGATGCTGGAAAAGGTTGGTCTTCATTTTAAATTGCTCTTAGGGAGCTGTGCAGTCCATAATGTGCTGCGGAGGCACTTCTGTGAGATGTGCTTTCTTTGATACAGTCTACACAGTTTCAGTAGAAGAGTAACTTGGAATGTCATGAAACAGCCAGTCTTGGAGGAGCAAGAGGTATGAATAAGTAGCAAAAGACAAAGCTTAAAGGAAAAATCATTCCCAAGAACGAACCATATTTCTCCTTGATAATAACCAGTGAGTGCAGTGACATACAAGAGACAGGTTTGACTTTCAAGTGGCAAAAATGCTTCATATTTCACCTATGAAAAAGGAAACCAATGCTTTTTTTTGGGTTTGGAGTAGTTTTTTTGTTTAGGTTTGGCATTTCAGAGTGGAAAGTCACAAGCATGGCATATGAACAATAAAGAATAGACTATCAGTTGGTGCTTTCATATTTCCAACCTGAAAGCAGATCACTGGCTCACTTCAACCTGCAGCCACTGCAGAAAAGGGCACATTTGACAGTGAACTTGCTGATTGCATTAGCTTCTGTGGAAATAGCACACAAAGCCTGTTGAAACGGTGGGGAAAGAAATGTTGTAGACACTAACTACAGTGCTGGCAATGATCAAAAAACCATTAAAAATGAGAATTTGCTATATCCTTTCTTATTTGTATACTCAGACTAGAGGTAGAGACTTTCTGGTACAAACCCTGTGTCTGGGATGTCACTGGATATAAACAGAGACAGATGGTGCATTGAAATTCTCAACATTGATTTTGCATATAGATAAGTTCCCAGGTACAAAATTCTAAGGGGATAAGAGAACCAAAAGCAGTAAAGCAAAATGTTTGAATCTTGAAAAAAAGAAAGTAGTCGATGAAAAGGTTTCTGTTACAGCTCAATTACTCCAGCAGTGGAATTGCAACCTGGGACAGACAACAAGAATTTTTCCAAGGTCAAGCAAGGAGAAGAACAGAAGGAAGGCAAATGCAACAGAGATGAAGTGGCTGCTAAGCCAGGCATGTTGTTGCTAGGACTGGCCAGAATAAAATCAGCGCTTTCTAAGGGAAACACACTACAATCACTTGGAGCTGTATTGCTTTTGTGGATTTTAGCTCAAAGCCTAATCCACCGAGGAATGAGAAAATTCCTAAATGCTTCCTACTGATGAGTGTGCTTACCCCACAGCATCCGGCATAGCCACTAGTAATCCTTGGCTCTGGAGGAAACGGAGAAGTCAGGTCTCACAGTCTCAACATAGGCAATGTAGGTTAGGTCATATCATCCTAGCTTGTACAGGTACAAAAAATACAAGTACTTAGGCAACAAGTGAGAATTCTTTTTTGCGGCTGTGCTCTGATTTTTGTTCTTTTCCTGGATAAAGCACCTCTCAAGGGGAGGTGAACAGCGCTGCTAGAAGAGGTTATGATTTGTTCACCAGAGGAGAGAGAACAGGGCAGAAAGGAGAACAAGGCAGAAAGGCTTCTGTGCTTCTTGGAGGTCGCTGCTGTTTCTGTAAGTTTTTTAGCTCAGGCTACATCACTGATGTCCTGCAGCTCTTTGTGGCTTGTTCATTTCCTGTGAGCTGCTCAGACATTGGGTAAAGCTGCACCAGAGGAGTTGTCAGCAACATCAGACCTCTCTCACCAACTCTGGTGGCTGCGTCAGGACCTCATGCAGGGGCTGTGGCAGCAGGAAGCACCACAGCTCCAAAGTAATTAAGTCTCTCTTTTATTGCTCTTCCTCCGTCATGCTCTCTGTGCAAACAGCACAGTGGGAGCTGGCCCTTCCTCAGGACAGTTTCTTTCATGCAAAATGTGTTTCAAAATGTTTTGCAATGATAAAATATACCAAGAGCATTAAACAGAGAATTGGGAAGACAGATATTTTCAGAGAAGGTTTGAAAGAAAGACGACAGTAAAGCAGAAAAAAATGCATGGAGTCTTGAGATTGTGAGAATAATAATAAAAAAAGTAACAAATAGAGACACTTTTTTTTAATGCAGTTGCAGTCAGATAAGTGCTGACTCGTCCTTGGAGTCAGAGCAACAGTTTGAGAGTCTGGATGGGTCTGGTTGCCTGTGAGATTCTGGCCTAGCATGGAGATGTAGCTTGACTGATGCTTCATGTGATAGGGCCTCCACAGCTCAGTGTCCTTCCTGCTGCTGCTGCTGGGCTGTCTATGAGATAGCTTTTAATAGCTTTTCTTAGAATACAGAAAAATATGGAAAATTACATGTTATTATTGTAATTATTATTACTGCTTTGATGGTTCTTGATATGATTTCCTGTACCTGCTGAGTCATTAGGTGGTGGAATAAGCAAACAGTTTTTTGATTCCCCCATTCTGCTGGAATGTCTACCAACAGAGTTCTTATATCCATGCTGTCTGCTTGGCTTCACTATGTCTTTTGTGTTTTAGTATTCCTAAGTGGTACATCAGCTTGGAGAACTTTGAAGAAGTCGATAGGATTTCAGCCTTCTAGCTTACTACCATGTGAAATGCAGAACATTTTATGTTGTCATGAAATCTGTCCCCAAATAAATGTTTTATCCAAATTTCTCCCTTTATCTTTGTGGCCAGAATCTGTACCTGGCTCTTTTTGTCCTCATCAAGGTACAGTAATTAATTTATTGAAGTGTGTGGTTGGATGCAGATCAGTGAAATTATGCATCTAACAGAGCCATTTTTAAGTCTTTCTGAAACTCCTAAATTCACTTTTTTGGCAGTGGAAAATATTAGGTGGCTGTAAGAACTTCTAGAGGGAGCTCTTATTCATCCAAGTTTGAGTAGGAGTTAGGTGTACATGATCTTCTCCGGTGGCCTTAAAGCCTTTTACCTTTCTAATTTTGATTATCTAAGGAACTTAAGGACTTCCTCAGAAAGGTCTGTTTCATTACACTCCCGAGATATAGGAACATAGCAGTTAAATGAACTCAATCCCACCCAAGGGAATCAGATCCTCTTCTGTCCAGCTGAGCTCTCCACTTAAAACATTTACATATAGAGAATGCAATTCTGCTGAGACTCAGGTTAAAAATAAATCCCTCTGCTATTTGGACAACCAGTCCGTCCCCCAGAATGCTGTCTCTTGTTCTTCTCCAAGCTCCCAGGAGAAGAGAGCGAGTAGTAATGCCTTTCTGAACCTGACCATGTCCTCTTAGTGCCTGGATTTGTACTCAGCTTGTAGCCCTGTCTTCAGCACCCATTTTGTCTTGTACTTTTTTGTGAACATGGTGGCTGAAAGTTAATGAGTTTTCAGAGTAACATTTTCTGATACTGGAAAGGCTTCGGCGCTGTAATTTGCATAAACATTGCTATTTAATAATGCCCAACACAGAAAATAGAAAACCTCTTTAAAGAGTTATTGAGACAATATTTAACTTCTAATTCCTCCATCACATAAAAGCTGCTTGTTAATGCAAAGACCTGCTAAATGAATTCTAAAGCTCAATTAACTCCATCGTTAGATGTTTTTAAAATACTGTTAGGCCACTATTAGACATAGAATTCTCTAGATACCTCTGGTCTTTTTAATTACCTGGAGTCGTTATAAGGAGCAGTCACTGAAGTTCATTCATTCTCTCCATGCTTCCTACTAATCCACTTACAAACTTTGCCATGGAGCAGCCTCAGGAGAGCCTACTTTAATGAGAGCCCTACAGAATAATGGGCTATTCATTTCCCTAAATGTCACTTGTATCATATTAATAGATTCACATGCTAATAAGAGGACAAGTGTCTTATACACTGCTTATCCATGATATAAAACCTTGGCAAGGATCAGCTCTGTCTGTTAGTAGTCAGCATTTTTCATAGAATCTTTTTAATGTTTATAAGTTGGCTCTTTGTCTAGAACATATCTGCAGTGAGGTACATTAAGTACATGGATAATGCCCAAGGTTAAACGGTGATGTCTTCTCATGTCCAGGGTCTGCTTCTGGGAATCAGGGTTCACTAACAGCCAACAGCAAATTCTGTACAGAGCCAGAGGAGAAAGCTGCACTTGATTTTTTGAAGGCAATGAAATTAATACATAACTTATGATGAATAAATAGTTCTACAAGTACTGAAATTGCAAAAGTTCATTTTCTTGGTGATTGTGGCTAATTACTTCTTGGCTTCACAAAGACACACGCTCCACTTGAAGTTTTGCTAGGCAGAGCAAAGGTGGCATGCGTGTATGTGTGGTTTTTTCTGATGGTCTGTCTCTCTGTGAGAATGACCAAGATGTTTCTTACCCTAAGTTAATAAAGTCTAATTACCCTATTTCAGTCAAGTGGGTTCTAGTTTACTTAAGTATTAGTAACATCAGATTAAACCTATTAAACTGAGGCATCTTGCCCACAGATACCATCCATGACATTTTAGATGTCAAAGGGCCCCTGAGACATTATGGAGTGCTGGTAAATATGAACAAAGCCTGTAGGAAGTGTTCAGATTTCTTACTTGGTGACTAGGATAGGACATGCAGGATGCCTAAGGGTATCTCAAATGGCACTGAGCTGAGCCCTAGTTCTCCACTATCTGTATTGGAATCTTGGGCACTCATCTCCAAATATATATATACAATTGAGTATTTTAAGGAAAATACAACCAGCAAAATCCCACCCTTTAAAAAAAAAAATATACATATATATATATATATATATATATATATACACACACACACACACACACTTTATGTTGTTAAGTGTGGGGGGGGGGGAGCGGGGGGACAGTGACTGCCTTCTGGAAAGTGTTTTCTGTTCAAATGGATCTCACTGTGGAGCCAGAAGAGCTTTAAGTGCCAAGCCAGGATTTCCAAATTCTGATGTTGTTCTGTACCTTTGCTTCACTGCAGCCCACAAGCTCTCCCAAAAGCACAGCACTGCATCGGTCATACAACCCTGCTTTCACTGATCTCCATGCCCTTTGCTGACATAACCAATTCGTTGTTTTCCTCAGATTATATGTATGTGCATTTTTCTAGGAAGTAAATCTGAGCATGGTTTGCAAACTGTAGTCTGGTCTCAGCTGTATAGTTCATTTCCTCACTTTTATTGTTATCTTCATGTAATACAGTTACTGATAAGTTCCCAAATCAGGGTTTCTCTCCTTATAATACACATTCAATGTGCCATTTGAGGAATAATTTTGTATTTAGTCTGTTCACAGACACACTCCTGGCTGCTATTGCACCTGTATCAGATGATCCACTTAGAAATACTGAATATATCCTGGATATATCCCTGGTAACCTTACCTGCAATGTCTTAATGTTCTTGTCATTTTCAAAAGATAGTTACATAGCTGTTAGTCAATCAAACCATTACAAATCTGATGCTCATGTACTCTACAATCATCTAATACCATTCTGTCAGAGCAAAAGTGCTTTAAAGGGGGTACAAATGTGATCTGAGATGATTCTAAAGACCCGTTACACTGCCAGAGTGCTCCGAAGTGGCCTAAGTATAATTGAAAATCAGGACCTCCATCACAAAGACAAATGATCCCACCAAAAGAACAATCTCATCTCCACAAAATAGCAGAAGCAACAACAGTAGAGACAAATCTCTTCAGGAGCCTTCTGTTTGAAGCCTACAGAGCCTGTTGCAGAGCCCACAGCAAGAAGGGAAAACAAACCCAAAGCACAAGACAGATCTCACGTGGGGCTGCATTTTACCCAGGGGATGAAGAACAGCTACTGCAGCCCATCTATTTATGTCGGATGAAATATTCCCAAATGAGCCCTCTCTCTCTTTAGAAGGCACTTTTTTTTTTTTTTTTTTTTAATAAAGTAATAAATTCTGAGCTGGGAAAAACCTAAAGCGGTGTAAGCAAAGGAAGTCCATTATAATTCTGAGAAGTGGGAACTTTTTTGATAATTTTAGCATATCAAAGGTCAGTGGTTGCTGCTTCTTTATGTCCCTTAGGTAACACTGCCTTTTTCTGTAGTGTCTCTGTTTCATCAAAGTCAGAGAAAATCTGTGAACTGTGTGATAACCTTAGGTAATTATTCAGAGTGGTAGCATAAAGTGCTGTGACATCAGCTCTGAGATAGAATAATTTTGATAACATATCAACTCCTGAGTGCATCTGCACGTACCAACCTAGGAACATATACTCTGAGAAGATCAGCTTTTCATCTCAACCCTATAATAAAATGCATGTTCTGTCACCAACCAAGAGTGAAGAAATAGCAGCTGTTCCTGCCTCTTTCTGTGATCTATTCACATTTGAAGCACTAGCGAAAAAAGAAGTGGATTCCCTGCTGGTTTAGAGTCTTATAATATCAAAGGCAAATAATCATAGGTTGTCTATGGACAGAAACACCAAAGATACACAAAAAGGACTTCAGTTCTTTTTCTTCTCAAAACTCAGCCATGTTAATGGCAAGAGCAATTTTCATAGGCTTTTCATTTGAGACAGTGTTTCAATAAGTTGGATCTGATTTTGAAGAGTACTAAACGTGTTTAGCCATATATGAGGAGAGCTCTCTTTCTGCACTGACATCATATCATTTGCCTTTGGGATCTCTTGACTGCAGTCAAGGATGCTAATGCATAACATTGATAGACAGAGAGGCAGATAAATCTTCTCTGGACGTGCTTATCTCCTTGTTGAAAGTGAAGCTTTGCAGTTTTCTATGCTCTTACCCTAAAGCAAGCATATAATATATCCTATGTTATGCAGTTGTGCTTCAGACCACTATAAACTACAATTCTTTTATTCCTGTCATCTTAGATTTTCTCTTTTATAGTCTCTCCTCAAGTTTTAGACAGAAAACTCAGAACTGGAGCAGTTACAATTTCTCATCCAATTTCATGTGTACCTGTATACTTATCAAAATGCAATTCTTTTTTGCTAATACTTTTTGACTGTGTTTCAGATTGGAGCAAACCTGACAGAAAATCTCTTCCTGTGCTGCACCTATGAGGCTTGGAAGCTCAAAGCTCTGCTAAAGTGTAAACCAGAGCAATAAGGGAAGATGCTTGACCCAGCCATTTGGAGGGATGAGTTTGTTTGTGAAAGGCAGATCAACAAGGTCATATGTCGGGGAAGATGAAATAGGAAACCCTTATAGATACGATTACCTTGCAAAAGATGCTGAAAATATGGAAAGTATAATCGAAATTGAAATGACGACAAGGTTTTAGTTGAAGAGTAACTAAGAAACAATGGTATAGCTGACTGAAGGTAATCCTCCTTCTTGATAGAATACCCTCTGCCTAGGCAGGTCCAAAGGTCAGAACAAACCCTGCCTGCCTGGAAGAAGATTCCAAAAAGTAGTTTTTTAAGGTTTAAAATATAACCCCGTATGGTAATGTGATGATTCCTATAGGTTACATGCAAATGTTGTAGGGTTTGTAGCTTGTCTCAGATTGGTTAAAGAGAATTAGAATATTCAACAGAGAAGATGATTTTTTTGTATTGTAAATGGAAAATCACTCTCTTTTTACTCTCTCTTTTTACCTCTTTCTCTCTCTTTCTCTGGCCTGCTTTGAGCTGCGTGTTGCAGCTCAGCAGGCCTCTCATACGCACAATAAATTACCATGCTCTAAACCCATCTTTAGAGATCTCTTGTTTCTATTTTACCCTCATAACCAAATCCCACAGAGTTAAATCCTACAGTCATGTTAGATTTTTGCATTGTGCTCTCCAGCCAAGGCTCCTGCTGACTACAAACAAGACTATGCAACACTTCGACATATGCAGGTTGTGTCATGAATACAATGTCCTGTATTTTGTCAGTCTGATTAATTCTAATATTAATTTTCTCCCTTTCCTGATTTTCAGTTTTTGCTAGCTTGAAAAACCTTACTTTTCTTTTCAAAAACCACTCAATGTGTATGGAGACCAGCTCTGTAGTGGAGAAACAGGCATCGTGTGAAGAACAGAACCTGACCTGGTGTGTCTGATGAGTCTTCTTCATGGCATTTCCCAATGTCCTTTCTTCTGTGGTAGGCTGTGTGAGAGCTCTTTCAATTAAAGATGCTATAAAAAGATTTTATTTCCTAGTGATCTGTTATTAGCCAATGAAATGGGGCAGGGCTAAACACATCACTGCTGCAAAGGCTCAAGGGATGACTGAGAAAGATGGTTTAGCATTTTCAGGATGGTGAGCTAACAGCTGCATGCTGGGGATGATTCACTTCTCATATAATTTTATGCATGTGCTGTTCCATGGGCAGCAGTGATTCACATGAGTGGCACAAGAAGGCCCTATATGGAGAAGTGTGCCACAAACTGATTGATTTATTCCCATTGCTCAGTGTGGAAGATAGCTTTCTTGAGCCAGGTTTCTAATATTGAAATCCATGAAAGTATTCTATTTGGCAGCTATTTCTGATTGTTATCAGAAGAGCTATGGAAAATGAATTTTTGATTTGGTTTATTTATAATCTCTGTTCCAAGTTGTCCTTCATAATTAATTAAAGGAAATCAGCTGGTGTCAGTTTTTCACCCTCCGCCATGACATCAAATTCATCACTCCCTAAAAGATGACTTTCTGAAATGAAATGAAAAATTCTACCAGTTTTTTAAGATATGACCCATTGTTGCTTCCTCATAGTTTACACATAGATATGTGCATGCATGTTAGTAAGTTGCTGGGTATCTTGGTCTGTAGTCCTGATTGTCAGAAAAAGGTAAACTTGTCCATGGTTATGGTCACATGAACTGTGAAGTACTTGACATTTGGAAGCATGAAAACGCCAAAGAGTGCTATTTAGTCAACCTTTTAAGTTTTGGACAAGCTGTAATGTAGTGGAAGCAAAGTCCTCAGCAAATAACATCACAGATGAAGGAGGGATTTTATATACTGTTTCTGTTGCCCTTAAACTGAAGTAATTGTTTTTAATATGTACAAAACAGTTGACAATAACTATGTAATGAGTTATTACTATGCAGCAGAAAATAAGTTGAATATAGGAGTTTGATCATTACCTTTGTTCTACCTATTAAATAGAAAAGTATCAGAATTAGTTTTAAAAATTCACCAGTTTTCAATGTGAGGCATATATTTGAGCCTTTCTCCCTGGGTAATTTATTTCCATTAAGGCCCAGGTCAGTAATGACCAAAGTCTTTAGTTTTACCACTTTCTAGTTGTTTACTAGTGTCTCTGAAGGAAGAATGATTGTTTCAAACCATTGCCCATGCCAAGCTGAATGGATTAACACATCTCTTTTCATGTCAAATAATTTCACAAAGGGAACAGTACTGAATGTGTATTATAGCTCTAAACTGTACCAGTGTACTTTCAGGAGGCTTTAGCAGTAACCCCTCATAGGGAGCCTATGATCTTGTTTTATTGCTTTGACATATTCTTTGTACAAGTTCTAGAGATAGAAAAGTTCAGAGTAATCACTTGAATTAAACCAAAGGCATCACACTTTTCCCTGAAATAAATTCTTACTAAACTATTGTTCGTGTTTTCTATTATGCAAGTTGTGACATTATGCCTTCTGGGTTCCTGTTCATTGAAGTGTACTAAATTATAAGCTGACAGAGGATTTTTTTTTCTTTACTTTAATAATGTTCTCACTAATTCTCTGTGTTGATGTATCTCAAAAATAATCTTGTGCTTGGTGAAGGGACAGAGGTCTAAAACTAGGACAAGAAATATAAGGTGCAGATACAAAAATTATTAGCTATGCTAGTGATGCATACATTTAATTCTATCATTGCCTTATGGAAGAGTCTAATTTTCCTCTATTTCTTATGTGTTTGTGAGCTGCAGAGGTGCAGGTTGCTGCAGATACAGCAATTGCAGCAGAGAAAGCCTGCACATTGCCAGAGATCTCCAGAGGCATTAAAACTGCTTCTATTCTCTGAATTTTTTTGCACACTATATCCCATGATAGGATTATAAGGCCAGAATTTATCTCTTAAGCCTTACCAGGGCACATGAGTTTCTGTAGTATATCACTACTCTGAATTTGGGAAGTAATTATAGTACTTAAAACTCCCATCTTCATCTAAGACAGTCACCAACCTGGAGCCCACATGTGTTTGCTTCTTCTATAGAATGTTAACAGTCATGTGTGAACATGCCTCACCTCTTCATTTATCCCTCCAGGCTGTGCTAAGAATATTCTTTCATTCATTTAATCTTATTCTGGAAGACACAGAAGCATTTCTAAGAGGGCACTTAATTTCATTAGCTTTTCTGAAAACAAAAGCACAGCATGAACACCTAAGCAGAGAAATTAAATTACTGGATGCAAGTCACAGGAGGGAAATGCCAGCTTTAAAGACCATAGACTATTTCTAAACACATCCCTGTAGTAAATAAAATTATAGCCACAGTCTTGGAGATCAAAACTTGCTGCAAGGAGGAACAAGATGAGTTGACTTAGTGCTGTGGTGCTCTTGAGTATCAGGACAGCAAGGCTATGTCTGAAATTGAAAGAGCTGTCAAAGCAGTCTCATATGGTCCTCTTCTATTAATGAGGCTACTTCACTATAATATTGAACAGTATTCCTCTGTGAGCTACATTTTGTCTCCTTTTAGTTAAAGTAATCTCTGAAAGCTATACAGAGAATAGTAATTAATAGCATTTTGAATCTCAGGTGTCACTCTGTATGCAGAAAGGGACATGGGATGAAAAAAAGTAATAAACGTTATATTGGCTGTAGGCTTTTGTCAGTATTTCTGAGTTTGGAGACAATAAAAAGCCTGATTGTAGGGTAACTCAGTGTTATTTTACTTAAAAGTTAAGCAGAATGGTAGCTGATGGTAAAATTGCTGGTTATATGGCAGACACTCAGCCATGAATTTAAAGGGAGTTGAATGGATAAATCCCCACTCATTCAAAGCAAATCAAAGGGAAGATACTCAATTTTATTCAAAAGGTCCAGCTTCCATATTTCAGTGGAAAATTTCATACAAAAGCATACTGGATTTTTTAGCTTCTTCAGGATTTTTGGGCTGGAGGGCATTGCTGGTTTTGATCCTCAGAAATGCTAATAATGGGACTGGCAACAATGACAATGGGAACAGGAATGGTTAAACATGTACTGGTGACAGAATTTAATCTCTTATAATATGAAGTCTAATTAGCATTAATATATTCTTCAAGCTGAATTGCACCCAGTGTTTTGCATATATAAGTGCAGGCAAATATAAATTAATTGCTTGGTAGATCAAAGCTCTCTGTGTCAGACCTGGTACCTGCTACACAGAGAAGCAGCAGCACTGGTAGGGATTTGCAGCCCCTCTTCCAAGTGAGCACCATGATGGCATGCAGGAGGAGGGATGGGAGGATGGCAGTGGAAACCGAGGGTGTGGAAGTGAATCCCAGATGCCTTATGGATCTGCACTTTTTAAAGAGCAGAGCTGTATATGGCTCACACAAATGAATTCTTTGAGAGAAACAGGTGAGCAAAAAGGCTACAGTTGAGGTTGGCTTTAGTGAGACTTTGTTCAGAATATACAACAAAAATAAAAGAGATGCTGTGATAGTCTTAGAGCCATAGAGTCGCAGAATGGTTTGGATTGGAGGAGACCTTAAATATCACCCAGTTCCAACCCTCCTGCCATGGCAGGGAACACCTTCCACTAGACCAAGTTGCTCAAAGCCCAGTCCAGCCTGGCCTGGAACTCTTCCAGGGAATGGGACATCCACAACTTCTCTGGGCAACCTGTTCCAGTGCCTGACAACTGTCAGGGTAAAGAATTTCTTCCTAATTATCTAATCTAAACCCCAACTCTTCCCATTTAAAGCTATTCCCCCTGTCCTATCACTACACATCTTTGTAAAATGTCCATTTCCAACTTTCTTGAAAGCCCCCTTCAGTTCCTGGAAGGTGCTATAAGGTCTTCCTGGAGCCTTCTCTTTTCCAGGCTGATCCAGTACCAACTCTCTGACTGTCTTCACAGAAGAGGTGCTCCAGCCCTCTGATAATCTTCGTGGCCTTCCTTGAAGCCACTCCTCTGTAGATCTTCATATTATCCCTGTTCTATCTGCCATATTCTATCTGAAAGAAAAGAATAGTTTTATCTGATTGTTGCAAGGAGTTTAATGTATACCATCTAATTAATATAATATAATGGTTATGAAGTATTTTGAAGACAGAATATGAAAGTACTAAGGGCTGTTAGTGTAATGGATGTCTTATTTTTTCATAAAAAAACATGTAGCAGACAGTTTAAAAGCAATATCTTGAAAGACTAGGAGCACTTATTAGTTTGATGGTATGAAATAAATAATGGATATCCATTCCTGGGAGCTTTTGCTTCTCTGGGTAGTGGTATTTGTTCCTTAATTTATTACTTCTTTATCCCAAGACATATGTGGCACCTTGTAGGCCTGAGTGAGATAGATTAGAGCAGGGGAAAGGGAGTGTGGGAAGAGCTGGAAAAAGAGACTGAAGAGCAACACCAGCACTATCAATATCTGAGTCAAAGATGAAGGTGTCAACTCTTTACTTTCATTTTTATGGTTTTACCTGTGCAGTTTGGTCCATGTAATGGGGAAGGAAACACACAGCATTGATGCAGTAGTATACCCCATTGCTGGAGTTGTTTCAGGAGGAAGAGAAAGGGTGGGCTAGGTACCAGGTGTGGGCAGGTGGGAGTTTCCTCTAAATCCTTTCAGGATGCATTGGTAGGAAGAGGTGGGGCTGACATGGTTTAGGAGTCTGAGGTTCCTATTTAGAACACAGTCAAACGTGAGTGGAAATATTTTTTTTTCCTGCAGAGTTCTTCAGGCATTTATTTTGACAAAGGAATCAAGTCTTCCCCATTAGATCAGCTGTACAATATATTTGGCATCCAGGAAAAAAGACACGCTGACCATGAGAAGGGGAATAGCTTTCAACCCTGGAGCAGAGGGAGCACTGCCAGAGGGTTGCCATTATGGGTAAATTGTTCTTGGAGTGGTGTCATGACATGAGAAAATGCCTAGAGAAACCAGATGGCATCTCTTAGGTGATTAACATTGTGCTTCACATTTGGGGGTCAGTCAGAATTGATGGCAACCTTACGTTGCAGGCAACTAAAAGTCAAGCTAAAATATATTGAGGAGAAACATGAAAATGTTTCTTCCAATTGTTTGGGACCTGATGTGGGTAAACTGAATTTTAAATCCTTTTAGAGGGTGATCCTTCTATTCCAAAGGTAACCTTTCCCTTTCTTCCCAATGGTGTTCTTTTTTCTGCTATGAAAACAAATGTATTTTCATTTGAGGGTATGTGGGGACCTTAAGAGTAATCCAGTTGAATCAGATATTAATTCTTAAAATTTTGAAATTTTCCTGCTTTAAAAGTGTTTCATTATTGCCTATCTGACAGAAGGAAATCTGTTGTTAAATAATCCTCAGGCACAAGTTTACAATGTTTTTAAATTCAAAGAGAGACCATTTCTTTGGTCATTTCCCAGGGCTTGCAATCAATGTTCCACTAATTAACACTGAGATGTACATTAGCTCCTGTTTTTGCTGCTGTGTAGCACACTGACTGAGCCACACTTCATCTTTTTCTCTTTCAACATTCAGCCCTGGGAATCAGACTGAGCTTTTTACATGGTACCAGTGGGGTGAAAGATCCTCAGTTTTCACTGTTTCCAGCTCCATTTGCACAATTTTGGCCAAAGCAATAGTTTTGAGCATGGGCCATTCCCCCCCCCCCCCCCCCCCCGCCCCTGTTTTGTGGGTTTTCTTGTTTTCTTTTAGGCTAAAAACCAGTCTGTTAGTAGTAGTATTTTGGGTAGTTTGTGCCATTCTCTGAATGTAGTTAAAAAAACTTCAAGTCAGAGTCAATAAGAGTCTGAAAAATCTGATAAACAGAGATCTGAGAAAGAAATGAGCAAACGGCTAACAAATCTTCTAATCTGAAGCTCTCTTCTAAGCAGAACCTTTTTATAATGTTCTCCCTTCTCTTGAATACAGCAATTTCAGATTTTTTTATCTTCAGACACCTTTTGTTCCCTCTTCTAATCCTCATGAACAGCATGGCTTGGATTCTTTAATTTTGCAGATCATTGTAACTGATGATAAAAAGACCAGACTGAACATGAGCCAGTGCAAAATATCACTATGCATTTGTTACAAAGGTATAGCTTACATGAAACATGTGAGAAAATAGTTATTTGCCAGTCTGGGGTCCTAAAGTGTCAGTAATTTTATGCCCCAGCTGGGCAGATACTGGATCAGCGGCTGCCTCTTTGCTAAAGCTTTATTTCAAGTTTGAATGAGAAAATAAAACAGTTGCCTTGCCCTGTGAACTCTCTAATGTTTGATAATGTGGCTGGGTTCACCAAGCAGGCTTTCCCTCCATCCATTAACTGATCCAAAGCTGTTCCCTCCCCCACATCACCAATTTGCGTGAAATTAGTAGGATTTAGTAATCCTGAGATTTTTCACTGAAATTGGCCAACATTGAAAAGATATAAAGAGGCAGGAAATTCTATATAGATGAAACAGACAAGATTGTGTCAGCTCTACTTCCACAGGAAATCATGCATGTAGTCTGCAAAATTTGCCTTGTAATGTAAGAAATTTTGCTGCTATAACTCCCAGAGTAAGTATTAAAGAAACTTTTTGGCTAGAACAGGACTATATCCCTGTCAAATAATGCGGCAGGTGTCTAGTAGGATTATAACTACATAAAGGTAAGAATTGTCGGATGCAAAGAATTTCCAGTCCAGCATCAAAAAGGGCTTGATAGTTCAGAAAACTTATGTCACTGTCATATAATGGTTTTCAGTAGCAGTAAAATAGTCCCTATATTACCAACAGGAGAGATAATTTACACATTGTTATGAATTAATTAACTTCTTAAACTATCAGTTTTGTTTTTTTATTTTATCTGATATTTATTCACAGTCTCACAAATGTCACCCACCTTTATGTCATCTTTTTTTTTTGTTCCTAACACCTCAGACTTTAGCAAACTTTCAAAGCCCCTTGTGCTAACTCTACCTTCCCAGGCTTCACAGGGAGCTGCATCTTGTGTCTGCTGGACCTCTACATGCAAAGAACTGAGATCACAGAGTTAAACTATTAATTAGTTTCAGTAGTGTTCTGCTTAGCATAAGACAGGAATCAATGAAGTATAGCTGTGGTTTCACACCATAGTTTATGAGGAATCTTACCTGGGATTAAATTGCAGAAATGCTATAAATAGATATTAGAAGTGGAATGTCATTATTTAAGGGCTAAATACAACATCTATTCACTAGAAGTAAAAAATTCTGCCATTCTCCTTCTCCTTCTGTGGGTTTATTGTTACCACAATAAACTGTGCATATCATAATTTGAATTTACTAAGCATCTAAGGACTTCAAATTCAAACCCTCAGTTATATATCTGGATAACACACTCTTGCCCTAACTCCATGGTGCAGAAACACAGACTTTCACTAGTCCAAGTGGTGGTGCAGCTTCAGTGTTTTGGTGTGCAGAGTACTGTGGTGTGTGAAGAATACTACAGTTCATTTTTGTGCAGATATTAGAGACACATTTCTAAGTCTATATCACATACAACAGTGTTGAGGGTTTTTTTTTTTCTCTTTTGTGCATTGCTTATTTTACCATCATTGTAATCAAATAATACTGTAAGTTTTAAGACAAGTCAGTTCATAGAGTATGTCATAAGCCTACTTATTTATATACCTTGTCAACTTCATTCTCACCATGGGGTTCTCTTTGGATAATGGGTCCATTTCAGAGATTGGAAAAAGCATAGTTATAGTTCCTCTTTGACTATAGTTCCACCTCATATATAGAAAGTGAAATCTGGAGTAGGGGCATTATAACAAGGAAGACCCATATCTTCTAAAGTAACAGCTACTACTCAGTATTATTCTTCCATTTAGTAAAACAATATCTGCAGGGCTGAAGAATAAATTCTAGATAATTGGAGTCCCCCATTAATAATGTGTTATTTATTTGTTAATACTACAGATTTCTTTTTCTCTCTAAAACCAAGCAGATTTTTGTGCTGCAATTTTCTATATCATCTAGAGCTAATTTAGTCAATTTTTAGATACATATCCCAATATCTACTCCTGCTTAGTGAAACTTGCATCCATTTTTCCATTATCAAAAATCCTTTTCCCAAATAACTGATTTCAGGAAGTTCTGTATGAAGAGGATATCCTGATCAGGCATTTGCTGGCAGTTCCTTTTGGCATCAAACAGCTCATGGCTTCAGTCACAGAATCACAGAACGGCTTGGGTTGGAAGGGTCTGTAAAGATCATTTAATTCCAACTCCCCTGCCATGGGCGGGAACACCTCCCACTAGACCAGGTTGCTCAAAGCCCCATCCAGCCTGGCCTGGAACATTTCCAAAGACGTGACATCAACAGCCTTTCTGAGAAACCTGTTCCAGTCTCACATTACAATTTCTTTAAATGTTACTATTACTTTTGAGTCCTTCATTTTTAATAAAAGAAGTGTGACTTGCCTAAAATATAAAATGAAGACCCAGACTTTCTATTACAGAAATTATCTTTGCAATGCAGAGCACCAGTGAAGAGCTGATCTCCTATTTCAAATTTTTCTGTACAAAACATAAGCACATACCCTTCCTTGTATTAAAGCCTCCACAAATGTCTCTTTAGCAGGTGGTTTCCTCCCTGCAGGTGATGCAGAATTTTTGTTTCTTCACCCTCTTATCACTTTGATGGAAGTGTTATTTGTCATAGTCCCTGGCTCAGATTCTCAGAAGGCCTCAGGGACTGAGCTTTTCCAGTCCTTCACATTCATAATCAGAAATCTTTTCGACAAAAACCTGATGGTGCAGAATCAGAGTTTCTACTTGCTGTGATGATTGAGGACAGAAGAAGATATGAAACATGTTCTATTTCATGGATTAACTGTTTTCAGTTTTCCTGTAAAATGTTTTCTCTGGTTCAATTTCACTTTGACAGATCAACTCCCCTGGACCTATTTTACCACATGAAAAATGAGAAGCAGCTTATTTTTTATAAGAAAGAGTTTGCAACCTTCAACCAGCACTTACAACATTGGCTTAGATTTCTGGGAAAAAGCAAGCCTGTCTGCAGAAGGTAAGGTTTTCTCTGTCCAGACTTTTCTCACCCTTCAGCAAGGAAGATATAATGAGTGGCATATTTTAGCTTATTATCACTCAAGTTATTATCACTGTCAGTCCCAGTGGTTTAACATGAGGTGCAGATGAATCTTATAAGGCTCCTAAAACTTATTCTAAAACTTTGTTTTGGATAATAAGTGTTTTGAAATTCTGTGCATTTGCCTAAATTAAATACTGCTTTAATTTATCTGAATAATTATGAGTGTGCTTTATCATATGAGTGATTTTCTGTAACCAGAACTAAGCTTGGTTGCAAATGATTTGAGGTCCTTTTAAGCCAACAAGACAACTGGCAGAGCAGACTATGTTCTGTTGTTTGATGAAGTGCAAAAAACAGAACTACCTTCCTGCTTGTAGGATTAATTAGTGCACGCATGGATTCCATTATTTTCACAGGTTTTTCCCCATCCAAATTTGAATAAAAGTCTTCTCTTTGCAAGAACCTCTCTTGCCCTGTCGTGCTTTGATTAGCCTGAGAGAGTATTCACACTGCATGTTCAGTTTTACACACGGACATTAGTAAGGTTCCTCTTCCTTTCTTCTTTCATTTTCCCAATGTTTGTGCAAAGATTTGTATCAACCTGAGCTACACTTACCGCTCATTTCTTTTATTCATTGTCTGCCTTTTCCTTTAAGCTTTCATGTCAGTTCCATGTCCCTGTTCTTTCTTTGTGTTCTTTGGATACCGAGAGTCACAGAAGACGTCCCTGAGTCAGCCACCACCTTCTCTTCTGTTCCTGATTTCCCCATGCTTAGTGAAGTGTTGGGAAGACCAAATGGGTTTCTAGGGCTTCTTTTTGCTAACTGTGCCCAGTTGTGCCTGCTGGTGTGCTGTGGCCACATTAGATCATGAAGAGCAGCACAAATCCTTCCTCTGTCTTCCTGTAACTTGGTGCTTGGTATGTTGGGTGGCATTTTACCAATACATTAACACAGAACTATATTAAGTCAATTAGTTCTCAAAGCATTTTGTTGTAGCTAATATTTTTCCCTAGCTGGTCAGTGTCCATGGCAGCAGGATTGCATTAGGTATATGATATGGGACACTTTGCAGCAGGAGTCCTCTTTAAGGATTAGGCTGCACTCCCTGTTATGCACTTTGTTAGGACAGAACTGGTGACAGCTCTCAAAGGTGATAATCACATTAGCTGGTTTACCAACTCCCGTAGCTCAAAAATGAGTGGGTTTCTCTCTGGAATAACTAGGTCAAATCAATTATTATTCATTAATATTCAACCTCAACATTAAATCTCCATACATTACCTAAAGGGAATTGTGCTTGCAGCACTCACATCCTCACTTTTTCCAAAAGAATGGCTCCTATTTATATACCATTTGTTTATGGCACTTGAAACATTTAATTTCCTGCTGCAGATCTCTCCCACGCCTGCCTTGACTTGATGTTTTTAAGTCAGTTGCTGACAAGCTTTCAAAGACCATCGTACTGACTGTACCTTAGGTGCAGTTCTGCTGTGCTTCATCAGCCACAGCAGAACATGTGTCTTGTACCTGATCACATGCAAACCCATAAATTACAGGATTCAGCTTCTAGCTGCTCTCCCCACCACAGCCTAGTATGAATACAAATGATTTGAGAGGGGATTAGGTAACTTTCCCTGAGTACTGTACAGTCTGTACATATTTTGTACAAGATGACTGAAAAATGAAATTTGGCCCATGCTTAGAATCATTTAGGTTGGAAAAGACCTGTAAGATCATCCAGTTCAATATTAAAACCTATCCCTAAAGTCAGATGGACTCCATCTAGTAATATTTTAAAAAGTCTTGCTCTTGGCATCCTTTCCATGGCCTAGGAATGGATAAAAATATTTCTTATTTGACACACTTTAAAGAAATTTAAACAAACATTCTGCAGTAAGGTCCAAGGATGCCTGATTCTCAGAATGGTGGGATGATAGCCCTTCTGCTTGACATTTCTATAATTCTACTAAAATCCTAAGTCCTGAAATAGACACCAAAACCTTCATTTAAATGAATTTGTTTGCACTCGCTCCCCAAAATCAATGTTTCTGTGTATTATTGCCATTTTTAACAAGATGAGAAAAACATATAAGCTGAATGAATTGCCTTGTCTTTCCCTATTATCCATTAAGACACAGGATCTATTTCCTCTCCACTAAGATGCCAGTGATTTTAGTACTGTAAGTTAATAGGGACTTAATTTCTGAAATGGGATTTTGATAGCTGTAATAGAAGAGATTGGAACATGAATAATTTTAGCTTGAGGATAAAAACAAAAGGAGCTTCTTTCTGTTCATTAGATAATAGAGTAACAAACCCTATGCTGTGCTGATGTGTTAAAGCTAGAACATGTTTAGAATAAGGTGCTGAGAAAACTTAATTGGTGGCAACTGGTAAGATAGTTGGAAGAGTTTAGTTGTTTCTCCTGACATTTGCTGAGAGGTGACATTATGGTCCATAACAGCAATGCTACATTAATTAAATAACTCATGGATTAATATGTGATACATTGCAAGCCCAAGAAGATGTGGTATACATTATTTGATTTCTGATTCAGTGATAAAAGTTCTCATTCCTCAAGGAAGGACAAAAAGTAGCTCTTTCCTCAAGAGTTAAGTATAAAGTCGCAATTACTTTATACCTGCTTTAAGTTTTTATCTGTTGGGACACAGCCTTTTAATTTGAGTTGTACTGGAAAAAGAAATTGTCGCAAAAAGTTGTTTTTCTATGTGTCAAATTTCATCTATCACCTAATAATCAGGAACAATCTTCTTTTTATTTTCCCCAAACAAAATTTCTAGGCAAGAAGGTGCGCTCAAATATCAATATATAATTCAAGCTTTTGTGTAGGCTATTAGGATATTTGTTTAAAATTAATTTAAAAACAGGCCATGACAGAGCAGTTACCCTGTGTCCTGGGTTAGCCATATGACCTGTTTGTATCCCCAATCGTCCCCTTGCTTATGCTGGACATTAAGTTCTGCAGCTTTAAGTTGGTCCAAGGAAGACAGTGAAAGTGAAGGTGGAGGAAAAAAAAAACACTCGCCGTTTGTCTGCAGGATACTACGAACCAAGGCCGAGAGAGCGGAGAGGCTGCATTCCAGCAGACAGCGTTATCTCTTTTCTTTTTTTTTACTCACTCTGTTGTGGGGGTGCTGGCCGAGCACACAGCGGGGGTTTTTTTCCTCGGATTTTTCCCGGCTTTTTGCAGGGAGAGACTTTGTTTCTTTTGCTGGATATTTTTTCTTTTTTTTCCTCTTCCTGGGACTGGTTGGCATCGCGTGGGCCCAGGACACCAGGGAACCCCCGGGGGGCCCCCCCCTATCCTCGCCGACTTCTACAGCCGGGCCCGGCAATCGGCCCCCCCACTGGAGAACTGAACCGGACTCAGACGGACTCTGAATCTACCATCTCTTCAGAGGAAGGAGAGGTTTCATTGTTTTCATATTATCCAATTTTTCCCTATACTTGTAAATATTCTATTTGTTAAATAAATAGTTTTTTCCACTTTTCTCTAAGGAAATTCTTCCCGGACCGGTAGGGGAGGGGCGATTGGAATCGGCTCTTCCTAGAGGAGACCCCCCAGAGGTTTCCTCCTAAATATTTGCCCTAAACCAGGACACCCTGACAAAGGCAGGTGTTGTTTTCATAGGATGAGGATGGTCCTCAATTTACCTGTAGCATTTTTATGTCAGTCAGTGTAAAGAAATTAAAGCACCTCATGAAAAGCAGGGTAGAAGTTTATCTTTCTTCACAGTATAGTTATTGGAAGATAAAGAAGTGAGCTGGTGATTGAGAATTCAGAACCAATTCACTGGATTACATGCTTTATGGAGACACAGCTCACTGGCAGGTAGTAGCCAAGTTATGATGAACTATGAGAACTATGTGTTCAGGGCCAGGTTGGAAGGGGCTTTGAACAACCTGGTCTAGCGGGTGTCATTCCTGTCCATGGCAGGGGGTTGGAAAGAGTTGATCCTTAAGGTCCCTTCCAACCCAAACCATTCTCTCTATGATGAAAAAAAAAAAAAAGGTTATTTTGCTTAATTTCCTGAACTATGGCTCAGGTGATGCTGTTCAGCCAGAGAACAATTCTTGTATGCCAACACAAAGTCCACAAGACCACGGTGAAGACAAGTAAATTGTCACTCTCCTTTCTATTGCTAGAGTATACATGTGCATCCAAACCTATGTCTGGTGTTGATACATGAGATTAAAGGAGAGGCAACAAGGCAGTTTAGGTTAAACCCAATATTGTGTACAGAATATATATAAGATACTCGGGGAAAATGTAATTGGAAGAGCTGACCACATAAATAGGTAATTTTATGGCCAGTGCACTGGGTTAAATTTTTTTTAACTATCCATATCTAAAATTAAATATGTCTTTTATCAAAGCAAGAGATAGATCACTGATGCTCAGGTATTTCTAGAATGTTGGGAGCCTCCAGCTGTGACTGAGGATGAAAGAAGGAATTAGCCTTGAGTAGTAATATCTCTAAGAGTAAAGACAGTCAGCTCTGGCCCTCCTAGACAGCTGGTTGGTAGCTGTAGAAGTGTGTGAAGAAGGGACTCAGATCCCTGACACTGGGTGGGTTAGGAATACACTGCATAAGAGAAATGGGTGAAAGGCTTTTTTAGCAGAGAATTTTGTTCACTTTGCTTGTCTCTGCTAATCAGGTGAGAGGGTGATAAAATCAAAACTGTTAGGACAGGATGTGCTTAGCCTGAACAATGTGGGCATTTGGGAGCTGGGGTGGTGCATTGTATACTTGTGAGTTCACCAGGACCTCAATCATTTTTTACTGTAGAAATGCTAAAATATAAATAAATCTGTGTTTAATCAGAGAAATGAGGTTGCCCAAATGCACTGTGCAATACATGATAGCAGAGAAATATGTATTTAAGTTACATCATCTATGTAAAAGCATAAGTGCCTGGAGTGATTCTTTGGCATTTTCCCAAAGATTATACCTTTAAAATATGACAGATAAATTGCCCTGCTAGGTCAAGGAAGTTGCAGGGATTGGGAAGGGATGACAAGCTGCCTCCTAAGGTTTTATTTTATGGAAGTATTTCTTCAAAGATCAGTGATCAAGAGTGCTACTTTTACCTCCTGGAATTTTGTGGTAAATTCAGAGTTAATGTCCAAAACTTGAAGCCTTGCAAAACAAAAATTATAACTGGCTTCCATAATCTCAATCCAATCTGAGGGAGACAGGCCAAAGAGGTCTGGGATTTAGTTAAAATCCTAACATTTTTTTCTTAACTATTTCACAGGGTTTTTTTCTTAGATAAAAGTCCCCGAGTATGAATAGAGATCATGGTTATTTTTGCAGGAATCACACAATTCTTAAAGTCTAGCACAAGACAAAGAATGATGTGCTGTAAGAGCGTGGTACAATAAGTGCACTTAATCAGCTGCCAATTATCTAATTAGCAAATGCAAAAATGGGTGGAGTGATTTAGAGAATGCAGGAGCGTTTGCCATTCACCTACCAGCATTTATTTGTGGAAGAAGGTCAAGATGCTCCTGTTTCTTTCCACAATAAATGTCCTTTTGCACTCTCAGATTAAATTATTCGTTTCAGAGAAGAGCAGAGCAGAGGAGGACAGAAAGGAGCTGGTGCAGCACGGTGAGTGAGGATCTCTCTTACTTTCAGTCATCTGAAGACCGTGGAGCTGCCTCAGTGGTACTGCTGGAGAGAGGCACTTCGGGTCCCTGCACCCTCAGCTAAACAGATGAACCAAGTTTTGGAGGCACTTGAGTGTCTCCTCTAACTTGAGAAAGCCCAGCCAGTTTTCTTTGACTAGAAACAACCTCTTAGACAACTTCTCACTTAAATGAGGAAGAAGCCTGTTGATACCTTTTGACACCTCTCGGTGACTGGGAGAAATCCCATTTTATATATATCTATGGCTTTCTTCCTTTTCTTTAGGATAACTATTTGCTACTCTCCTTATCTTTATCTCTATATATCTGATACATGCTGAAAACTAGAATTTTGCTCCTAAATGTCCATAGCTAGAAAGCCATTAAGCATTACCCAGTAAATATTGAGCCTGCTGACAGCTGAATTAGCACAGCCAAAGAGCCTTAGAGCTTCTTTCCTAGTACAGATGAACTCCCATGTCCTTACCATAACTGGGAAGAACAACAGGGAAAAAAATGAAAACCTTAAATATACACCTACCTAGGTTGTTTCTTACATGGAAAAGTCTCAGTGAAACAAACGAGGTTAAAATTTTGACACATTTTAGAAAGACTATGGAAACCTAAAAGCCTGGGGGAGTCAGTAGATATCGACTTAGGCTATTATAACCTTAGATTATTATAATGTTAAATCAATATGTAATATCCATGCATCGATGTTTTTTAAGTAACATGCACAAGGGATTTATCTTCTTTCCTGAGTATTCATTTCATGCTCTAGCAGAACTTATAGGCTTGAACAGTACAGGACTCATACAAATATTTATAAATTACTTAAAAAGATGTAGAAGGACTGTAATTTTCCAATACATTTTCTCAGACTTTTTTCTGTGTATTTTATCCTGAAAACACTTGGCCTCTTGTTAGCAGAAAGTCTCTGGAAACACATTTATAACAAAATTTCTCCAGTTCAGTTGTCAGAACCTTTGAAATAGCATCTTTTGTTTTACTGTACCGCCCTCCTGCTTTCCAGAGAGGAGAAGTCTTCTATGGCATAAAGAAAGTCATGACTTGTAGAGACTTCCAGAAAAAAATGTTAATGACCCCATACAATTCGAGTCAGTAATTTATGTGCTTATAAGCACTTAGGCTGTTGTCTTTTTGTTTGTTTTTTTTCCTAAATGAATGAAATTCCAGAATAACTAGGTAAGAGTTTCAAAATTCCCACATCAAAGCTTTTAGTGCCCCTTTTTTACACCATATTTTCATATTTAGAGTGGCACATGGTAACCTATGTTTATGTTCCTGCATTTCATGTTTGAATATTTTCTTCTAGGACTGTTTGAAGATACGAGTTTTTACCTATGAATTTGCAACAGATTTTACAGCTCCTTACATGTTTAAAAATTGCAGTGTAGTTATAAAACCAGATAGGAAACTTCCTAAAAAATGAAGGAAAATAAGGAAAGTATGAACCACTCCCTGAGAAGAGGAATAATAGGATTTGAGGAAGCCAAGGTAGGTAAATAATTGGGGTGCTCAGTACTGCCAGTGTTTTGCTGTGGGAAGGTCCTGATTCTTTATGAACAGGTCCAGGAATGAGTCTGACTGTGCAGTGCACAGAGGTGAGGCTGCTGCCCTCCTTGTACCTGAGAAATGAGTAACTGGTGTGCCTGCCTGCCATGAGAATGTTTGCCTTCTTCAAATTGTCCCTTCTGACGGGGTTGGGCTGGAGTCAGGAGATGTTTGCGCTTGAAATTCCTGGAGTGTGTTCTTTCACTAAGTTTTCTCTTAACAAGCAGTTTTTAGCACTTTTCCCTTTTAGTTCTCCCTCAGCTGAACACCAAACTGGTCTGCCATTTGCCAGCTGTGTGACCTGCAGGTGCTGTTTTCTAGCTCTAAGAGAACTGCTTGGTTTCTGCAGCACACAGTGTTGGAGGCTACACAATTTTTAGTTTTGTCTCCTGGCACGATTTGCCCTAGGAGCCTTTTAGTGATGGCTGGAGCTTTTCATTCTCCTTCCCAGTGCAAGCATTTACCTCCCCTCATGCAGCTCTTCATCCATATCCACTGCCCACAGAGGAGCTATGAACAGAGAAGCAAAAGGATATTTCATAGGCACTCGCAGACGATTCTTTCCGTCATTTTATCCTATGCCCACTGTTAAAATCAACAATCTCTTTATTATTATTAAAAAACAGGAGGAAGGGAGGAGGAGTACCTACATACTCCAGAAGGGAGTGTGCTAAGACTTTCCCACTCCTAATTCTGATTAAAAGCAAGAGCCAATTTCTTTGCAAGCAAAACAGGTAAGTAATATAGAAAAGGAATGAAAATACTATAATCTCTTCTCCTGGTTCTCCAAGTGAAGTTTTTGTTGCCTTTCAGCTCTTGACTTTTTCTGGTTCTCAGAAGCAAAATGCAAAGTTTTAGTCACTTCTTACATCCTGAAAGGAAGAACTGTCATGTTCCATGGCAGTGACTGGAGCTGCCAAGAGGGGTCTGGCTACCCCAGCCAGGAAGAACCACATTGCAGCTGCTGGGAGGTGACAGGTTTTTTCCTGCTGAAATTCACCCCTCTCAGAAGCCTGTCACAGCCCCAGCTTTTAAGCTTTATGCAGACCATATTTCCTTGGACAGGGTTTCCTAATATAACCCTGATAGCTGGCTGACCATCTCCCGTGCTTTCAGAAGGTCTTATGCAACACAGATACTGTGACTTGAAGGAGAAAGCTCTCTTCCTTTGGTCATTAAATATAAAAACACTACTCAGATGTGATGGTGATAAAAGCCTTTCAAAAAAACCAACACATCTCCCTGGTGACATTTTGGGATGATTTTTTATACTGCTCTAATCCCTGTACAAATCATTCTAACTGGCTTCTTCCAAGCTATTTCATCAGAAATAAGCATAAAGAAATTATGACAAATGCTGCAGTCAGTTGTTATGAGGAATAGCAATTTTGTGAATTTTAAGAAAAATTGAATGTTTTATACAGTAAAGAAGAGTGACATTCAACACTTTGTCCTTTGAAGAAATACGAGGTCACCATGAAGAAGATATTAATACCATGATAAGTAAAAATACATACATTAATTTTACATAAAGAAAAAGGTTCTTAAGTGTAAGCCAAATATAAGAAAACACACACTATTCTGGTATCAAATGAGATAGTGAATATGAGGAAGAAAGCAGCAGATGTGAAAACACATAATTTCCCTTTTTTGCTATGTGTGGGAGGCAAAATTGTACCACCTTTCTATGGCAATTGCATCTGCTACTGAACATGTCTTTCCATCCACAGGGTTAGTCTCTGAATCTTACTAGCACCTTTACTTCTCTTTTATATAAAAAAGGAAAGACATACGCAGGTATGCTTGCATTTGTCTTTGGAGAATGTCCACACTCTGGGGTGTTGGGGTTGTGCTCCCACTACATCAAGATCCTCAGAGACCCTTGCAGTAACAATCACCCTGTGCTGCTTTCTCCCAAACTGGTGCTAGTGGTTTTTGGATAACATTTTTTCTGTTTGAAATGGTTGTCCATGTGTGTGGACAGAGCAGAAGGGCCAGCACAGACAATCTGGACTGGATGAGGGCCAGAGAAGAGCCAGATTTTGATGCTTTCCCCTGGGGTCTACACTTGACCCTGAACTTTGCAGGGGCCAGAGCTACTGCTATTAAGAGTTGCAGAAAGGAAGATGAGTGTGCAAAGCTGTAGGAGCACACCTTAGAAAAAGCGTGTCCTGGAACAGAGGACAGAGACAGGGGAAAAAAATAGTGCATTTTAAACAATGTTGGGAAACAGTTACGGTGGACAGCAACCACTTCAGCCCCCCTCCATAGCTGCTCTCTTTTTCCAGTACTTTCTTGCTCTTAGCCTGAACTTTGCCTATTTTGGGGCTAAATTTGCTTCCTTCCCCTTTGTTTTGCATTTCTCATAAGCCTGCATGAGTTAAAGCCTGTGCATCAGGTTGGAGACAGGCAGAAAGGAATCAATCCTTCTTTCATACAAGTCTTCTCCACAAGCTATTCTCCCATTCTTTCACCAGATATCTACTTTGGATACACCCCTCTGCTATGTTCAGACCCCCATTTGGTGCCCTGCTGCAATGGCTCCCTGGGAGTGTGCCTTGAAATCTCACTGAGTACCTGGCATCCTGCAGGATTACTCATTCTCAATTCACATTTCTTTTGGGAAGTTCAGCCTCTCATTTTTCCTTCCACTAATTAACGTCAGAAATATTTTATTGTCATGCTCTCTTTATCCCAGCATTCCTCTAATTAGCTCTCTGAGTTATTCAGTGTGCATTTGAGGCTGTTCAGTGTTAATGAGCCTGTCAGTCACAGTCTTCAAAGACTCATAGCTTCAGAAAAGCCAGAGATGGAAAGGACCTATTAAAGGCAGTTAGTCCCTGTCTCTGAAAGCAAGAGTCCTCCAGACTTAGTTTAACCACTTGTGAAATTGGCAAAATTTCTTCTCTGCCTTGAGGGTGGCATAAGTGTTTTATTCAGCTCAGCAGTTTGACCAAAGCAAACTTTGCATGCTGAAATGGAAAGGTACTGCCATGTGTCAAAGGCACATGGAAAGATGATGATGGATTTGCAATTACCTGCTCTGCATTGTGGTCCTGTCTTCTCAGCATACCTATGCTGAAACTGTATTTTATGTAAGTAAAATCCTTTCAGAGCTTGTTAAAGTAGGGACAGCATAGAATCCTCTAAAATGCACATGGGATTTTTGGAAACCAGCCACATTGGAGCCAGGATGGTGTGCTTGGCCTTTTACCAGGACCTGAGCTACCTTTTCAATTTAGATCTATTTCATACCTATCTCCTGAGCTGGATTCACCCTATATGGCTGCTGCTGCAGACTTCAATTGAGCCACAACTCCTCAGAGCTACCTTTTGCTGGCCAAAAAAACTTTCTCATTTTATTTACCTCATCATTTCAGAGGCTTTAGCCACTTGAATGACAGCTGGATGTCAGTTTCTGTGCACTGCTGTCTCAGCTGCAGAAGGAGCCTCATTCTGTGGCTGCTCCATCCATCTGCAGTGCAGAGATCCAGCCTTTCAAGCAGGGAACTAATCTTGCTGTCTGCTAAATATGTGGCTTCACTGGCTGAGATGATTTGACAAGGCTGAAATTTGATAATCAGAGTCAAAATTTGGACCAGCACATCATTACAAGGGCCTATTTCCATGGGGACCCTTGTGTAGCAGTTGATTCAGCTATATAGATATTTCTGACAAATTGCAAATGTCCATTTGCTTTTCCCATCTCCTGTCTCAGTATCAGCACCATATTCATGACAAATGAGAAAAGCAGTGGCAAGGTCTTTGGAGAGATTTATGCAGTTTTTATTTGGAAGCTGCTCAGAGTCACTGCTGCAATTGGAAAAAAACAAGCTGCAAAGCTCTGGGGAATTCGACTGGAGTTGAGATGTTTCTGAACTCACTCTGCCAGGCAGAGGAGCTGTGGGGAGTGGGGTCCTTGGCTAGGCATGGAGGGCTGGTTGCTTGTGTTGCATTGCCTCGATGACATTGGTGTCTGCTAATGTTTCCAAGGAGCTGTACCAAAAAGCCCTGCAAGACTTTTCAGTATATCACTGAAGTTATTAACCACAGCTCATCCTCAAGGGGTTGCAATGCCATCAGGGAGCCCTGCATGTGAAATGCTATCTTTTCTTGTCCAGCCCACCCACAGCCTCCCATACTGTTTCCATGGGGCTGTTTGGCTGCGAGGTTGTTTGGACTGCAGTTCTTGCAGAGAATGGGAGGACACAGAGCTGAAAGATGGACAGGGCAGTGGACAGGATCTTCCCAGCCTGTAGGGGTCCTGACAGCTCTCCTCTTCCCAGCAGCAGTGCAAGCCCATGACTTCCCTCCCACCAGCCCACACGAGACAGAGATCAGCTTCTTTTCCTCTTGGCAGTCAACTCTCTTCAGTCTTGTACCTACACACCAGCCTCCTCTCTGCAGGCTAAACAACCCCAATTCATTTGAGCTTTCCTCATAAGACATCTTCCTCCCTTCTCCAATCATTTTATTTGGTCTTTTCAGCACCAAAAACATGTCACAGAAATCCAGAACTGATCATCCCATAGCTGAGAGAAGCAGACAACTCCTTTCCTTGTTGGTAGGCTATTTTCCTGTTGAGGGCTGATGTTTGCCTGCTTTACTTTTCAAAACCAAGTAGTTCCTGCTTAATATTCAGGGGTAATTGTAACTCCATCTGTCTTCTACCAAACTCTCTTGGTATATTTATTCCCAAGTAATCTCAGTGAACCCATGGCAGTTGATACATCTGGCTTTCTTCTAAATCTTCCAGAAAGCTCTTTTGTTGCCGGATCTTTCTAAGAACCAAAGGCTCTTCCCTGGCTCTTCCCTGACACCTCAGCAATGTTCCTGTGTTTCCCAGCCCCCCAGGAGCTCATCCATTTCATGGCTTCACAGAGCTCTTCCCTTGCCGCAGCTGCGATAAACCCTGAGGTCCATCCTGTCCCTTTGTCATGGGTATGAAATGATTGGTCAATTGATTGCAGTTAGCCTTTCTACTAAGTAGAGCAAAAAAAATCATTTAACAGTTGCAAGGAAAAGGCTTTAAACACAGTCTTTCCTCCTCTACTGATAAGGGATTACACATTTTCTGTTTGTCTTCTCATTATTGGTGTTCCTACAGAAGCCTAACAAGAAATCATTCTATGACCAGAGACAGAAGTATCTCATATCATGTCTTTCTTTTCCCGATTCCCTGTTTTAGAGTTGCACCCAGCAATCTTTTCTCTTTTGTTTATGTGACCCTTGATCTTGGGTCAATGAAGAACTCAGAAATCAGACACACTCACATCTTTCTAAACTTCATATACCTCCTACTCTGGGACAGCTGGCAGTTTTGTTTTTAAGAGCATTTCCTTAAAGAAACAGCCATCTACTCCACTTTCAGTTTAATTGCCTCCCATGAGATCTTACTACCAGTTGCCTGAGTCTATGAAAATCTGCTTCCTCAAACGCCATCTTATCTTGCTGCTCTCCCTCATGAAGTGAGGCAGTTCGGTCCTGCCGTGGTCCCTTGCATCCTGTCCTTTCCTTGGCTGAAAACAAAGATGAAGAGAATCTCCCCCCTCATAACTAGCATTTGTATTAAAACCAAGTCCTGCATGTTCTACTTCTTTCGTGGAAACAGTCTGTGCTTTACTCAGTCTCTTTGGGATTGATTACATTGTTTTTTCTTAGCTCACAGCTCATGACTTTTTGTCCTTGTGTACTGGTTTTAGCTGAGATATTTTTATTCCTAGACACTACATTTTGTATTTGTGATAAAAACAGACATACTGATGCTTTAGTTATTGCTGAGCAGTGCTTACACAGAGTAAAGGTCTTTTCTGCTTCCCTCACTGCCCTGCCAGTGAGTGGGCTGGGGGTGGACAAGAGCTTGAGAGGAGAAGCAGCTGGAACATGCCATCTGACAAAAGGGATATTCCAAACCATACGGTGTCGTGTCATGCCCAGCAGTAAAGTGGGGCATGGGGGATCAGAGCTGATATTTCTCCATTTCCTGGGATCTAGCTGACCATCAGTTGGTTGGTGGCGAGCAACTGGGATTTTTTTGCATCACTTGCTTCTCTTAGTTTAGTTGTTTTTTCTCCCTTTAAGGTTTTTTTTTTTTTTTTGTTGGGTTGTTGGTATTTCTTTGGGGGAAGGACGGGGGGATTGTGTGCTTTTGGTTGGTTGGTTTGCTGTTTTTTTTGTTTTTAACTATTATACCATCTTTATCTTGAAGTAAGATTTTTCACTCTTATCCTTCTAATTTACTCCTCACTCACTGATGGGAGTGAGTGAGTGGCTGTGTGATATTTAGCTGCCTGCCAGGGTTAAGCCATGACACCTTGCCAACCAAATTCTCATTCATCTCATGCCTTGCTGCTGAACCTTTAGTTTGCTCACGTGTCTAAGTCACACATGATTAGATGTAATTAGTCCTGAAAAATTTATGCTCAAGCAGTGAATTGAATTGGAAGCAGCAGAATGAATGTGATGGAAGTGCTTGTTTAAAGTATCAAGAGCAAGGTCACAGACAGCTCTAGCTTGTCTGCATGGATAGATACAGATGGGGCCACTTTGCAGGTTATGTGGCAGGGTTACTGAATCCCTAGAGCAGGCTCACAACTTGGAAATGTGTGAGGGCAGGGTGTGCATAAGTCCTTCTGTGCCTTTCAGTATCTTCATGCCCTTCATGCTTCCCTGGCTGTTGGCCATGAGGTGCAGGGAGCAGCTGTCAAGGAAGACGATGAGAAGAAGGGCTTGTTTTCAGGCCTGCTGAAAGTGTCCACGTAGAACTGCAGTCCCTGCAATCTGTCCTGGCAGACATGAGGGACAAGCCATCTCAGAGACACAGCAGAAGAATGTAGACCTTAGGCGATGCCTTTGGCACGGCAGCAACCAGACCGTGCTCTTGTAGCAGAAGCAAAGCCAACCCTCAGGCTTCCTCCACTGAGGAAGTCAGTGTTAATTGGCCGGGTGTTATAAACTATCTGCTCAATGGCTCACAGGAGAGCCTGGTGTGGTATCTCCAGATAAGGTTTTAAAATCTGTGCCTGAGATTCTTCAGTAACTTACAAGAGGATCAGAGATTTCAGAGACAGATGCCTTGTCTTCTTGGTTAGCAGGAGTTAGTGAGAAGCCTCTTTACAGAGGGTGCTGTTCAGCTGAGGTTTCATTACTCTGAGCATTAAAATCTATTGAGAACTTTCCTCTGCCACCAGAGGTCATGCCACAGTTTTCTAGCATGTTGAAATCTTTGCTGTTCATTTTCTGACACTCTAGCATCAGAGCATATGTAGTGCTAGTATCCATCTCCAAACAAGCATTGTGGTTTGACTTCATGGTTCTGTTTAGACATTTTCTGTGATGGGCCAGTTTTATACACTGGAAAGGCTTCTGGAGAAAAGAGAATGCAAGAGGAGCTTCAGTAGATCTCACCTATTCTCACCTCTTCCCTGAAAGCCTTAATTTGTGCAGCCTGACATGCAGACAAGAGAACTGGATATAAATTAAAATGTGATTACATGTTTCTAAATGCACAGAGTGATTTTCTTAATTAACGCAGAATAAATTAATAAACAGAAATATATTTGTCAATTAAGTATTAACTAAAGTTCATCTAGCCAGTAGACTCTTTCTGCAACAGTAATTTGTTACGAGATACTTCTAATCTTGACTTAAGTTGGTAGTGACTTTCTGCTTGCTTCCATGGAAATTTATCCAATAGTGCAAGCTGCTGGTGGACAGGATCTATTTTGTTTAGCTCTAGCATTCTCTTACGTAAGAGGATACAATCTGAGACACAACATCCTTAAAATCAATGCACAGTTTTAATAAAAATGGTCTTATCCAAAGATTTTGCCATCAGTTTTGTACTTTGCTTGCAGAATTATTTGATTTCAGCAATTAATCCTAGCCTACACCACCCTGCACTGTAGCAGAATATGACCCAGTAGCTTTGCCATGGCTTTTAATAAAGATGTAAAAAAGAAAAAAATCAAGTTCAGATGCTTATCTGATACATATTAAAACCTTCAAAGCACCATTGTAATTGTAAAATGCTAGACAATTTCAAGAACCCAGCTGAATTTACAGTAGAAGGAAACACAAGGTTTAAATTTGTATCATGAGAGGAATTAATGAGTTAACTTTGAATTAACTGCTGCTTCTCCAATGGTTGTAGTCTCCCAGGAATAACCTACTTATCTTAGCACTACAGACTTGATTTTGTTGAAATAATATATACACAGTCACATTACTTGCATGTCAATCACACAACTCTAAGGTTTTTTTTTTAGCCTTCCTAAATATTAAAAAACCACAGTGAGTTTTGCCTCCATAACTGAAGAGGTTCCACTACTTAACTTACCAGAAGAAATGTAATTAAGATGACTTCAGTGAGCCTCTGTTTAGCATCATGAAAATTCAACTTTCTGGGTCCTTTAGCTAGTAAAAATGAATAAATTGAAAAATAAAATTACATTTCCTCCTTCTCTAGGCTGTACCTCCTACATTTATTATGCATATATTTAGATGTAATCACATAATTCCAGGAGTCTAATCAAGAATAATTAGAAATAATTATATCAATTGTCAACAAGATATTTGAATAACTGATTTCACATATAAGAGGAGTGAGGCCTTCTGTAGGACTAGAGGGTAAATCAAGTTTTTTCCTTTGCTTTACCTGATGAGTGAGAGTTTGTTTGGTTTTTATACTTCTGATTTTTACTAGATCCAGAATTGTGATAACAAAAGATTCAGCAGTATAAAAATGTGTAGGGAAAAAAGAAGCATAAGAGTAGGAGGAAAAAAAAATCTGTTTCTTAATATTTGTCTGTACAAGTTTATCAAATTCCTTTTTTGCTAAAATTAGCTGAAGAAAATTACAAGAAATTTCAGTAGCAAAATTCCTGGTTTCATTATGTGCACACCAGAAATGAAAGCAGTGTTATCAGTGCTCCAGGAGCAGAATTTTGTATAATGAATCACCATATTAAGAGCTTCCAAGATTGGTTCTCAGAAAAACTGAATGCTCGCAAGATTGGTTTCAAGGACCCAGAAATTCTGGAACCGAGCTAATTCTGGGCTGAGACGCCCTGTATGCCTGTCCCCTCTTCAGCTTGCAAACCCTCCCCTCAGGAGGGTCAGCCCTCCCAACTGGCTTCACCAGCCTTTCCATGACAAGCGTGGATCTGTCTGTCTGACTTGGTGCACCTGACCCAGAAGCCAAACTAGGGTCAGCATTTGGATTCCAGCCTGTCTCACACAGTTTGCACCACTCAGTTTTGCAGTTTGGGTTCAAACCCATATGCAATGGGAGATATATTTTTGTTGCAGTGGATTTATTTCGGTTGTATTTTGCCAGGGGTTTTTTGTAGTTTTTGTTTGTTTTGTTTTTTCCCACTTCTAACAGATAGTTCAAATGAGATGACCTTTCCCAATGAAATGCGTTTCTCAGAGTGTGCCTCAAGAGCTGAGTAAAGGACTTTGAAGATTTTTTTCCAAGAAAATACAGTATAATTTTTTGTATTTCCAACTATAGCACACAGTATAATTAACATGTGGAATACACTGAAACAGAAAATAAGAGAGGCCGAGGTCTCATCTATGTGGACTGTAAGAACATCTGTAGTTATAAATAAACAGTCTGCCCCAAAATGATCCTCAATGATATTTTCTATAATATAGTTACTGATTGACAGATATTGGGGAGACGCTTCCACAGGGTACTAGAAATCCTAGCTGTGGCACCAATCCCTGAAGCACCCAGTGCACAACTCTGTGAGAGAGCAGCTACTGGGTTAAATGGACCACTTGGGCAAATGCTAAGTTTACAAGACTAGGTCCAGTTGAAATTTCCTTTTAAGTGCATGTGATACACCTATAGCTTCCTACTATGTGGCTGTTGGCAAAGATGAGGGCTAGGCAGATTTATGCCACAGTGATGGGAAAGGAGACTATTCTACTCCCTCTGCCTTCCCGTGCAGATAAACCCAGAGATTTAAGAAGTAGTTTTTCCAATATTGTAATATTTTCACATTCATCCTCTGTGACTTCCTTATAAGAGAGGCGACTTTGCAAAGCATACATTGTATAAGCCAGTGATCTTTAAAAATGGATGTCAGAAGTTAGATCCCTGAACAGGCAGTCTGCATTGCACACATCTGAGCTCCTACTGTTTCTCTTGCCTTCAGAAGCACTCAAATCCTTTCAAACTTGAATTATTCAGTGAAATGGTTACTTTTGACCTGGTAAGGTTGCAACAGGTACTTTAGTTTAGAAACCTAGGTTGTTTTCCAACTGATATTCAGCAAATTACTACAAGCAAAATTAATTTATATTGTCAGCAATAAGACAGCACTTTCATTTATAAGCATAGCATTTTATAATAGCATATTTACCACAGTAGAATTGCCCCCAGTATGTTAAGATTGCCCACAGGGTACATAAAATTCTTCCTTATTCCAGCAGCACCTCTGTTAATGCTGGCTTGTATCCCAGCTGAGAATTGATGGAGTAACAGACTCAGTCTTTGTTTTCCCAACCTTCTGTTAGGAACTGAAATGTTATGGTTATTGGCTTAAACATTGTTATGAAGGACTTTTTGCCCAATATGGCAAAACTGCAAAAAGAAGTTGCGACCGCCTAAGCCCACCCCTCTCTGAATCTGCCTCCTGACTGGAACTTTGGACTGAGTTAAACTGCCTTAGGGAACTTGAGATAAAATAAAGGTGACACTACTGTCCAATTATCTCAGGCCTAGGATGTAAACAAGGCTGAGGGAGAGCAATGTATCCATAAGAAAGGCAGAAACAGCAGCTGTCCTGAAAATCAGTTCTGACTGGGTTTTGGGGTGGGGGAGGCCACACCCCACAGACACCTGCTGAGGCCAGGTTTGCACACACTCACCCCGAACAAGGGGGAGGAGAGTTTTGGGAATGTGGTGTAACCTCTGGTAAGAGGTTACCATCCTCCCTTGCACAAACTGGCTCAACTGTAAAATTCTCCACCCTGGGAAGGCCACACACAGGACAGTCACATGAAGGGCAGCTGAGGGGGTGTCATCATTCATCAAAGACCCCTGAAGTGCTCCCCAGACTCATTCCTGAGGCTGTGCAGAGAGCACTGTGCAGGATCCAAGTGATGTAACAGATCCAGAGTCTTGCTGAGGCTGTGTCAAACTTGCCATCTCCCTGGGGAACCTGGGCATTCCCACCTGACCCAAACGTATATTATTTCATTAGATTCTATGTGTTGGAAGACCCTCACCACCAAAAAGATGAGAAGAACAGGATCAATGGGACACCATCATCATTCAGAGTGGTGATATTTTGTACCAAATCTGTCTCTCTGTCACTCCCTTTCTCTCCCCTGCCCTTTTCCTATTTCATTTTCTCTTTCTCTCTCCCTCCCTCACTTTTACTGTTAAATAAAATCCATACTATTGGCTCCAGCATATGGTCTCATTTGCAGCTTAATTTGGGAGGAGGCACCTCTCTAACAATTTTAATGACTGGATTGAAACAGCTACTCTAGAAGAGTTTACTAGACCTGATCTTTTGCTACCTGCAAAATGTAGACTTGTCGTGAAGCTGTCTATTGGCTGTTACAGTTTGAGTCAAGATACTTATAAAAGTAATCCTTCTTTAAAAAACCTCAGTTGATGAATAACAAAACTTCTGAAGTTCAGATTTAAAATAAATTTAAACTAAAGTAAGTGTAAAGATTCATCTCAATAAATACAACTTGAAAGCTCTTCAAGATATTTACTCGCAGCTCTTTTTGCCTTTGCTTTATTACACTCTGTTACAAGTTAGAAACAATTAAAGATGTGTTTTCACCAGAATTCTGTTCCACCTTAAATCTGTTGTTTAGAAATGGTGTTTGCATCCTCACTGAATTCCTGCTGAGGGAAAGTAACCCAGAATCAATACTTGTACTACAATGACTTTCATCCTGAAGAGCTGAGGTCTTCAGGTTCTCATTTTCCAGTTCTACCACTAAACTGCAATGACTCCAATGCTCTGAATGCAAAATACCAAATATTTCTGAAGGTTAAAACTGACATCCTCATATCACATTTTGTTCCCTTACAGTGAACTTTCTCTCCCTTGAGAGGTGCTAAGGAAAAAGCCTTTTTAAAAGTAGGTGCCACGGCAATTACTTGAACCTTACTCTGGGAGCTCAAGAGAAGGTGAATGCTGGTATAATAATAGAGAACTAAGAACAAAAGCTTGGTCAGAAACTGTGGCAAGAACTGTCACAAATAGAATGATTTTTTTTTCCAAAGTTTGTGCCTGCAGGGAGTCCTTTGATTAAAATATGTCCAAATTTCCAAATCCCAGTTCTGCTACCTTTACTCATAATGGCGGCACTGATTGGAAGACTGACAACCTAACCAAATACAAGCAGACTTGAAATTTTGGTCACATGTCCTGCTTTTCTTCCCGTCACTGTATTTTGTTTTAAATTAGACTGTGATAGTTAAATTAGAAAATAAGTTTAAGTTCATTAATTGGACTAAGGCACTAAAAGAAAAGTTACAAAAGCATCTGATGTGCTTTTAAATGCTTTTGGCTGTGCGTGCTCACTGAAGGTAGGAGTCTGCCATGATGGAGAAAGAGTAATATTTCTTCTCTCTCAGAAGAAAAATATCTGACATCTTAGAGCATCTACAGTTCAAGGAAGTTGCATTTATCGAAGATTGTTGTGGACTGTAAGATGCAAGCATCTGAAAAGAGGTCCTAGGGACGTCTCAAAGACCTTTCCATGTAAATGTGTAAGAAACCATTAGTGAATACAGCATCTCTCGGGCACTTTTCATTGGGATTCAGAATCCCAGTTCGGTATTATTGCAAAATGAAATGCAGAAGGATGTTTAATGCTACAGCTTCCTTTTCCAAACACTGCAAGCCTAGAAGAAGAGTTTGGTTACTGCATTAACATTGCCTTATTTTCAGGACAGCTGCTGAAGTACTGCTTGCTCTTATTCCCATGCCCTGAACATCTGCAAATCTGGAACCCTTTATTTTGGTGGCTCAGAATGGGTTTAACAATCTGCTTTAGGCTTCAATTCTCCTAAAGGCAAATAGGACAGAACTGAAACAAATGCTGACTTTCTTTTCTCATCAAATTTTTGGAGGCTGATCCTCCCCATGGTGGGCTGAACCACTGGAGGATTGTCACTAGAAGTGGAAGAAGCTGTTGTGTTGTGAGACATCACATACCACATTCTTAAATACCAAGAAAAAAAGACACTCGGGAGCCAAAAGGCTCCTGCATGGTCACTGGGTCTTGCATCTCCTGACGCAAATCTCACAGAAGGAAGAGGGCAAAAGGAAATCTCCTGCTGTGGTTCCCTGTGTGATCGTAGTTGCCTCCTTGCAGGATGAGGGACAGATAATTCCATAAACTCTGTGGATCACCAGGAGCTCATAGGAGACCTGGAAATCTAGAGACAATAATTACATTAACACTGCTAATGAGAACACACCAGGAACAAAACTTGAACAGCCCACCTTGGCTGGCCACCATATCTAAGGAATAGTTCATTTCCTGCTGGTGATGCCTTTTTCCTGGTGTTATGAAAATGAAACTAGACACGGTTAAGAGGGTTGGGAGTCGCTACCTCGGTATTTTAATCAGGATCCTGTTGGATGCATCCACTTCGCCCAGGTGACAGCATTGCAATGCACACACCTCATCTATCACACACACCAGTTATAGACTTTACACATGAGCATATCTAACAAGGGAGCCCAATAATGGGGCTGGGGTGGGCTAACCCCTAGTTTACAGAATCTGTCCTGCTCAGAGACCTTGGCTTCCTGAGATAGAAGGAATGTTTGGTCTCCCTAGCTCTGCAGTTCTGGGGTGTTTAATCTCAGGGCCTGCAGAACACTTACAAAACACTAAGCACTAGACTAAGTGAAGGGTTACAAGTATGTATGCTAATACTTGTGGATACACAGAACTGTGTAAAAGGTATACAAAAGAAAAGGCAAAAATAATTTAGGCAACACTGGGCTTGGAGTCACTTCACCCAGTTTTCTCCTGGGGAAAATAGGGGTATACTTTACTCCAGAAGAACCCAAAAACATTAAGGATGAGACTCCAGCAGGTTGGCTCCTTGTGCCTCGCACAGTCCTCTGATGACATCCCAGCTGCCTATACTCCCTAGAGCACTCTTGTCTGTCCTTCTGCCCCATGCAAACTATGCAACACATGTCCTCAGTTTCAGGCAATAGAAACAGTATTCTGGCAGCCTACAACACAATATAAGGTCCTTGGAACTGAAGAAAAGTACAAAAGAGTGTAGACAGATATTAAAGCCACAAGGCATTGCATAGGACCTAGGAATCACTTCAAGCCAAAGTCTTGTAGATATTGCCAGCTCTGTCCTGCCCTGCTCTGCACAGTGGTGAGCCCTAAGCCACGTAGGCAAGAGCCAGGTGATGCTCCTTGGCCTCCAGACCATATGTTGTCTCCCTGGCTGTCTTCCACTTGGTAGTGCAGACATAGATTGTGAAACCTGGAACCCCCACAAAGGAGCCATCATGCCAGCTCCCCCACTGGCCACGGTTTCCTCAAGACTCTGCACTTCAAAATAGCAGGGATTGTCCTACTTTCCTACTGTGGGCCTACCTGGAACACATAAGAGCTTTCCCTAGTTAAATTCACAAGCTGGAAGAGCCAGCAAATGACACCAGCCATTCTCCTCCCATGTGGAACCAAGAAGCTTTGCAAGCCAGAGTCCAGACTTCCAAACTCTCTTTCCTATGACACCAAAATGGCATCCTGTAGTAAATGCCAGTGCAGAATTCTGTTGTACAAGAAGTTCTTAGATATCCATAATAAAATTGAAACGGGTAAAACCTCACTGACATTATATCAGCAGGGTTAGAATACAATGGAGTTACATGCAGAAATTGTGCAGCAAATATTACACTGAGGTTCACTACTTCTTTTTAAAGGTTCAGTTAGGGTGATGGTGAGAGAATAGCGTTCCTATGGAGAAGACACCACATTCCTTACAACCCCTCCATTCGCAGTCTCTTTCCTCCAGGAGATCACTGTACCTCATTCCCAGAAAGCAGTCTTTGTCGGTTTTGTCCATACGCCTCCAGAAAAGTAAAGCAAAAAAATGGAAGGTAGAATTTCTTCTTTGTTTCTCAAGAATTTTCAGTTTTGCTTTTTAACTCTTTATGGCATTTGTAAACACGTTTTACTGATTTCATGGGAAAGACACCCACTCATGGGGGACAGGCACAATGTGGGGAGCTGCAATGCAGACCTGCCTCACTATTCAAACAGCTTTGGCTGCTGGAATCACCTCTGGGCACATGTGCAAGCTCCCTGTGCAGACTCCAGCTGATCACTCACCTCTGTTCTTCCAGCCACACATATGGACATCACACCGAAATTCTCCTATGCTGAACAGTCTCCTCCTTTGAAGGTAGCTTGGGTGCTGGGAAGAGTCTTGCTATGCCAGCAAGCCCTGGGAAGAGCCCATCCCCAGGCCAAACATTTGCTGATGCTCAAACAACTTCATTTCAGACTGCAGCAGATACCACAAAACTCTGTGTACATTGCACAGAGCAGATATATGTGATAGAGAGCTGGAGACAAAGACTTCACACTGACAATACCACCACATCTCACCTCAGCCGCTGAAACAGTCCAAAGCAGTTTTCAGCAAATACCAACCTGGACAGGGATTTAACCTTCATTATGGTAAATCCTGTATCTTGTCAGCAAGCCTCTGAATAATTTAGTGCCCTGGTTCTTTCTGTCTTCTTATATCTTCACATAAGATATTCACATAAGCTTTTATGCAACACAGGTATGAGAAACTAAGTTTCCAGTTCAAAGATGTTATTTTTTTTCTGAAATGAAAGTGAATGAGAAATCAAGAAAGTATAATTGAAGAATCTTTTGAGTGAGGTATTTTATGTTGTCATTTTTAGGCCTCCCACAGACAGCTGCATGTGACTCAGAAAGATGCCCCGATGTGCACGTCATGGACGAAGTAAAGGATAAAACAAAGATCTTGAGTGGTATATTTTCTTTTGCAAGCATAAGTCTTTTGCTTTTTGGTAGCAAGTATTCATCCATTTGAGGTTTAGTGTCTCCCAGATGCCAAAGAAAAAACACTTCCCAGTAAGTGACTGTTTCTTTGTGAAGTACTTAGGGCTGTATATCAGAATGTTTACAGGATTATTAATACAGAAAATTAGAAAGTAGAGTTTCAGGAGAAGTGAAGAACAACATTTCAATAGGGCCAGTGAACCAGACCAGCAGTGCACTCAGCAGGGTAATTTTGTCTTTATCAAAGCATTCAGTATCAAGAGCAATCTATTTTTTCAGAAGCAATTAAGCAGTATCCAAAATATCTCTTATTAGAAAAACAAATTTTGGTTTCTGAGCAGCAAGAATCACCTGGCTTTTGTCAGCTCTGATGTTTATGACTGTATTTCCTCCTTGCTGATTGATAGCTCACAGAGAAGGAAGCTGATATTTTAGCAATTAAAGACAAAGGACTGTGAGTCTGTAACTCCCAAAAAGAGGGGAAGAGGAGACCCAGAAACGCTTCAGAGCACAGTGAGAAATCCATCAGACACAGATTTTGCTTAAGTCCTGTACTAGCTTGGCAGGTGTTCTAATAGACAATAGCTTAAGGCCACAGCTATTCTGTATTCTGTTTGATTGGAAGTGCTGAAAAAGAAAACCAAACTGGATTATACCCAGCATTCCTGAGAATAACTGGAGACGTGGGCAGAACTCAAAACCATACATATATATGTGCACAAATATAGTCAGAAATTATATCTCTCTGGTTGATTTTAAAAGCTTTTCTCCAGGAGCACAAAAAGTCAGTGAAAGACTCTTAAAACCTTATAAATCTCCTGGACTTGAAAACCTGACTTTTCAGCATCTCAGTGCTTATAATACAATTTTCAATTCTGTGTTTAATGAAAATGTTTCCTCTGGTTCAATACACTGCCAGAAAGCATGAATTTCATTCTGTGTCTTAACAGCAGAGAGGAGAAGAAAGAAAATGGCCAGAAGAGAGAGTGGAATCTGTGAGAGTGTCTGGAGATGGCAAGCTGAAATTCATCCCAAATAGAAAGGGTTCAAAGTTCTTCTAATAGGCTCTGACCAGGCTCTGATAGTCTGTACAAAATGCTGATACACTTCAAGTGAGCACTGATGAGATTCCCAGGGTCCCTAGGAGCCTACTGGCAGACATTTGCCTTGGCTTTAGGATGCCTTCATACTTTGTAATTAGAATCCACCAAATTGCCATAGCACAGCTGCACGCCTGCAAATAATGCAGTGCCCAAGGCAGAGTCCTGTGACCCCTTAGAAATGTTTTCTGTTTCAGCAATATTTGGTACTTAAGTACCTCAGAGGACACTGAAGATCAGTTTGTTTTAAAATAGAGGGCTGTAGCTTACCAAGCAGTGAATACATAAACAATATTGTTGGGGGTGGGGAGGGGCTGGAGCATTCCCTGACATTGTGTTTGTTTAGCTCATCTCTGCTTCTTCTTGAACTGTTCTTTGGATGACAACTTGAAAGGCTGCATCCAGCCCTCTATTAAAGATGCTGCTGTCAGAAGTGCAAACAGAATCTACAAAAAGGCTCACTTAGTGTATCTGACTTTTTATGCTGCTTGATGAGCTCTTCGGAGGAGGACTTTGTTGAATTGGATCAGCCATAAACAGAAGTCCTGAACAGAAGCAGACAGATCTGTAAGAATGGAGTGGCATAATACAGCCCTGATTGGGAGCACACATTTTGCAGGAAGATGGTTAAAGAAAATAACAGAAACTCCATGTGCCCAGCTTGATCCCAGAGCCACATACAGGTGCTACCAGGCAGCCAAGGGTGTGATATCTGAATCCAACCCTGGAGAACATGTTTTCCCTGTTAGGTGAAATATAGGTGCTTAAGATCTACCTCCACTTGGTAAAGACCTCAGCTGGAATCCTTCAGCTTCTTGGGAAACTTCCAGACATAAGCTTTTACTAAAATGAGAATTAAATGCTACAGATATCTGCACACATGCTCTTCTCTGCTTGTGGTCCTTGCCATAGCCGTCTCTTCAGTTTTAAAATTATTATCTAAACCTTTTCTCTATGTTCATTCTCACAGCAAGTATCCACTGAGCAAGGCTTTATACTGTTGACAAGATTAAAAATAATAATCAAAGAACCAGAATGAGAAAATAATTGCTCATTGTGGTCTTATATTCCATCAGCTCTGCCCTGTCAGCATGGGACAACTCTGACCACAGAAGCACTCAGGCGGCTATTGATGAGCGAAAATGTCAAATTTAGCACATTTACTGCAAATGTGAGGCAGTTTTAAAAGGTTCATTGAAAAAATTAGATAAACTGGGACATGAAAATGAAACTAACAGGGCCATGACTCTTTCCCCCACTCTTGACACATCAAGACCATGACTGTGGGACATCTAAACTGCAGCAATCAAGCCTTGTCACAGATCCATGGGTGATATTTCCATATTCCTCTCCTTCGTCTCTCTTTCTTCCTTTCTTTTCCCTTATACATGTTCTTAAATAAATGATATTTTTATACTTTCACATTGCTTTATTAGAATAGTTAATAATAACCAAAATGGCTGCATATTTGCTTTCTTTTGCAACCAAATTGTTCTAAAACAAGCCCTACATATATATATATATATATATATATATATATATAATTTATTTTTTTTACAAACATTGATCATTCAGTGTCGTTTCAGTCTAACCCAACCCAAGGATTCTATTAATCAGAACTAGGTTACCCTCTCCTTCAGGGGCAGGTTGTAAGAAAGAATGAGTCTGTCTGCATTTTGTGTGTGTGCTAACAGGGAACACATGCTGAGCCTTGCTGCCAGCTGGACCTGGGGATGTACTGCTGCAGCAGCCTCACATATTCTACAATGGCTGGCAGATCTCAAAATCAGCATGAAGGATTTTTTGATCATGTCTTTTTTGGGCGTTAGAAGAAGGATCATGTGACAAACTCCCTCCTCAGTGTGCCAGGCAGGGCTGCAGTAACCTGGCAGGTGAGGTTTTGGTGTTCTCCTTTGTCAGCAGAGCACACGCTGCTTTTCTCCCTGTGTTTCAGCGCAGGTTCTCCAAGAAGGGGGCTCCTGCAATCTAAAGAGGTCTCATCCTCTGAAGTGCCTGTTTGGCTCCTGAATTGCTAAAAACAGCATGACAACAGTGAGCAACCACTTGTCAGAATTTTTGTCTCATGTTAGATTGCAGAATCTGAAGAATTACCTTGTCTTTTGGGAGTGGGGAGGAAGTTGTCACAACCATCATCCATCATTTAGTGCTCTTCTGCAGCAGCTGAAGGTCTTCAGTCATCCTAATGTGGTTTTGTGTTCAGATGTTGATACCAGTGTTCCCACTGTGAGGGGCAGGTCCATCTCTCCACTGGGACTCGTTCCTCCATGTTACACCACTTCTAATGTCAGTGTCTTCTAATGTCAGCTGAGCAATGTCAGAGTTAAAGCAGTTTATTTATCATCTTATCTGCCAATAAATGGAGAGAGATTTGCAGTAAGGGTATTAGTAAGAACTTGGAGCTTGGCAAATAGGAAGCATTAAGGAAAAAAAATCCAAATCAAGAAAACTATTACAAAACAACCCCAAAATTCTGGTTTCTGAAAGAATGTACTTAAATTATCACAAGTAGAAATTAATTAGAATTTCTCTTTTCATCTGTCAAATTCAAGCAGTTTTGATCACTGAAATTCTTGAAACTGAAATCAACAGAGGAACCTTTGTCTCTCTTTCTCACTGTCTCTCCCTCCTTCCTCTGATGTTATCAGAAGCAGACTAAAACAACCTTTCAAAAGATTCCTTTGATTTTTAAAACATTGGTTTGCCTTTTAGCAATCTTTCAGCATACTTACAGTCAGGATGATTAATGGCACAATTTGTTTCAGACCGAATATTGAATTCAAGAACTTAGACATCAAAAGTTTTGGGTTGCACCAGATAATTGATCAAGAGGGTTGCAGTCAATTTGCTTCCATCACTGAACCACACTAAATCACACACACAAATCCATCCCAATTTAGAAGAGTGCCTATGCTGGATGAAAAGTTTGATTCAATTGCCTCTGCCATCAAGGATAGAAACATACAGAGTGATCATTCTAACAATCATAGCTCAGAATTCAGATGGGCTCAACAAACCTGCTTAAGGTTAGGCTGCAAATTATTTGTGTGAATTATTCAGGAAATCATTATGAATGGCAATTACCCTGGGAAGAATTAGGCATTGCTCACAGAGAACTCCAAAACAGAAAGAATGTTCATAAGCTCCTGTTTGAACTTGTTTACCCTACCCCAATATAAGCAAGTGAAATTAAATAACTACCAAATAAATTAAATTAAATTATTTTGAAAACATAATCTGAATTTTATTGATCTTAGTCATAATTTGTAAAAACAGAAGCATATAATACACATGCACACATATGTATATATATGCATATCTATATCTATATCTATATCTATATCTATATCTATATCTATATC
>JAHLSL010000023.1:5686749-5730873 GCA_025920805.1 Petroica traversi
ATATCTATATCTATATCTATATCTATATCTATATCTATATCTATATCTCATGTACATATAAACAAGACAGGAGGACATGACATGAATAAACATTTTATTTTGCCTTAGTGAATAAATATAATTTGAAAGTTTCTGCATTTAGAAAGCCAAAAGAATAAACACACTCATTTTGTTTGTGGATCTGATCAAAATAATTTTCAAAGACAGATCTTGAACAAACTATACTTACTTCATTTCCTTAATCTTTGGGCAATTTATGCTTAATCATCAGGTAATTTTCTGCATTTAACCCAATGGTTTGTTTATTACTTTTCTCAACTGCCTTTGTAAGAATTCGAGAGGTCTTTGTAAAGCAAAACTTTTCTGCTGCAGATATTATTTTATTGGATTTTTTTTTCACTGAACTGAAGTCAACAGAAACTGTTTTGAAATAAAAACATTTCTTCAGGGCAATAAAACTTCGTTTATTGCTTGAAGCAGTGCAACTCTGACTAACTTTGATCATCTCTTAAACACATGGGGCAAAAAACTTTGCCGCAAAAGTTCAAGGAGAGAAAACCAGAAAGAGTAAATGGAAATAGGTAGTCCACTACAGAGAATCTGGCTTCATGTATCACTATTCTTGGCAGGGGACAGTGAACCTAAGAAATATCTTTTTCCCATCTCTCCATCCCTATTGCTTCCAACAGGCAATCAACCCTCCTATGTATGTGTCAATGCAAACTCATGACGCCAATGATCTAGGCTCAAAATAAAGGCTCTTTTTTGGAGATTAATTTAAAAAAAAATAGATAAAATTTACAGACTCAGCTTAGAGAAAAAGATTGGCAGAGGTTGAATCCAGGAGAGTGGGGAGGATGGGAAGTCCTGGTGCTGAGCAGCTGCAAGCACAAAGGTTTGCCAGGAGCAGAGTCACTTGGGTAAAGCAGATGTTCAGTGAGCTCATTCTACTTTGTGCTGTGGGGCACTTCAGAAAAGCTTGGCAATTCCTCAGGAAAAGAAAATGGCCATGAAAGGATTCCCTGAGAGGCTTAGGTCTGACACAAACTAAGGCTCACTTGTGGTGCAATGACTGAAGAAGAAAGTCATCAGAGATTATTAATTTCCTGACCCGCAGAGGAGAAGACATGAATGATTTGATCACCGAATGACCCTCTCATATTCCCTCATTAAGAAATGATACATAGGCTTACACACCACCGGAAGATCACAAATATTGCTGTTCCACAGACAGAAGACCAAATAAAACACTCATTCCCTGACACTTTGGAAGGCTAGTCAGAAGATTTATGACCACTATTAAGTTTAGAACTGCTGAATAGAATGGTTGCTTGATTACTATGCAAAAAAAAAAATTGTTAAGTGTGTTTTCATTGTGGCGCCAGCAATGAAAAAGCTTTTTTTTTCCCTAAAACAACTACAGGGTGCCTGAAGTGCTACTATGTATTTTATAGACAAGGAGTATGTAAAGATTGTCTTAATTTTGGTCTTGTTCTCAGAAGGTGTTTTATAAGATCATATACTATTCCTGGACTTGAGGAGAATTGATACCTGGAAAAATCTTAGAGGATTATCTCTCTGTGTCAGTTGATACAGTCCTTTTTCTAGTGTTGATTTTTCTGTTAGCAGAAATGCTACCATTTTGTGACAATATTTTGTTCTGTTTGTACTTTTGTTTTTGCTGTTTACTGTTATTTCTGTTTATTTAGACTCTGATGAAAATCTAGAGGAGGAACAATGAGCAGTTCATTATAAACAAGCAACTCTTATTGTTAATATAAAGGCCTAAACAATAACAAGGCAGTGGAAACTTTTCCAAAGAAGGAAAGGAAGCACAGGTATTCACCAGCTTCAGGAGATCCAGTGCTTCACAGCTGTCCCTCCAGGATGTTTATTAAAGGGATAGTTCTCTGAGAGCTGCCTGAATTTGCCAGCATATTCCAGTTCTTGGAATTTCCAGAAATCTGAATGAAGCTGATATAGCACTTACCCATCCTCAAAATGTCACAACAGCTTTGGAGTGAGATCATTTGTGATCAATACTTTGTCAAGAAAGAACACAGCAATTACTCTGTCAGAGAAGAAACTTCCAGGAGATGTCTAAGAAGTGTAAATCCTGTACAGCAAAACATATTTTCAGGCAAAAATAAAAGGTCTCTATAAGGACAAGAAGTGGTGAAGTGATGGATGTCCGCACATACATATGTGCAATGCTGCAGCAAAGGAGATGGGTAGGAAGAACCTTGTCCTTGTCAGATGCAGGATGATGAACTAGCTGAGCATGAGCATGGCTTTCTCCTCAGCCTGCATTAAAGGTCCATGAACCAGTTGGATGCTTCAGGCTAGTAAAAATCACTGTGAGCAAATCAAGCTTCAGCAGTCATCTCAAAGGAAGGCAGGTATTATTTGCATGGACTCTGGTACCTGCAGGAATAACCACAATTAGCAGGTACTCCTGGGTTTAGCAGAGGGAACAGGTTCTGCAGTACTGATAAGGTAAGGTGGCCATGAGGATTGAGTCAGGGAGTTGATATTCATCAACTTCCACTCCTTTTCAAGGTTAGTGCCTTTGCAAGCAAGCAAAAGCTTAGGGAAAGGAAACCTTTATTTCACAGAACAGGATCTTTGTTAATTAGACAACCACAGGATTTTTTGCAAGATCACTTTTTGAAACTGCAGAAATTCTTTGTTCTTTGTGAGTCCATAAAAGGACACTGATGCCTTTTTCCTAACATTAGGAAAATGAAACTAGACACGCTTAAGAGGGCTGGGGGTCATTACCTCAGTATTTTAATCAGGATCCTCTTTGATGCATCCACTTCGCCCAGGTGACGCGTGGCAAAATGCACACCCACCGTCAATCACACACACCAGTTATAGACTTTACACATGAGCATATCTAACAAGGGAGCCCAATAGGGGCTGGTGTGGGCTAACCCCTAGTTTACAGAATCTGTCCTGCTAGGAGACTTTGGCTTCCTGAGATAGTAGGAATATTTGGTCTCCCTGGCTCTGCAGTTCTGGGGTGTTTAATCTCAGGGCCTGCAGAACACTTAAAAAACACTAAGCACCAGACTAAGAGAAGGGTTACAAGTATGCATGCTAATACTTGTGAATACACAGAACCGTGTAAAAGGTATATAAAAGAAAGGAAAAAATCATTTCACCATCAACACGAAGTGCCACATTTGAAGCCCATTCATGGCAATCTACTTTTTTATGCTAAGGTGAACGATACTCAGGCCAGGTACTGTCAAAAATTATCTCTTCTGACAAGTACTGCATGTAAGCTATCATGCAAAAAGTTGAACGTTATCTTTGTGATGTGAATCCACTGGGCTGAATCCAAAGGATTTGGTCTGACAACTAAAGCAGAAAGAATTTGTACGCTGATAAGGCAATTCACTCCCTAGGAGCCAAAGCAGTCCTGCAGCTTAGAAAGGCAGCTTTCTCTGTTCCTGCCAAATCACTGAATGCATATTAGCAATACATTCAAGGGCACAGAGATCAACAAGACAGAAATCTTTATGAGCCAGAACTACTATCATGTAGGGACAAATTGTGTGCAAGATCACTTTAGTGAGGATCTGGAGGAAAAGGGAGGGAATTATGGGGTTAACACTGTCCATATTGTGGAGGAGAAAGAGATCAGGATAGGATTGGTGGGGCTAAACATATACATGTGAAAATGTGGCTCTCTGTGTCTTAACTTGTCATCTAGGTACACCAGAGAGTGATTAATTTGTCCTGAAGGACATATCTAAATCAGACTACATGACACATGTCCTGTAAGTGACTTTTCCCCCACTGCCCCAAGGGTAACCAAAGCTGTCAAATTCAGGTATAGATGACTACACTGTAGAAATTTAGCCAGCCAGGAAGTCCCTTGTTCCTGTCTTAAGATAACTTATATCTTCATCAAAGGAAAGGGTTGTATTATTTGTCTGGTATACTTATTTTTAACTGCTACTAAGATTTTTTTTTCACTATGCAATATTTAAAATTTTGGTGGTAATGTTATAATAATTTTCTTTAATCACCGTAAGGGAGTATACCGTCATTCTAAGGACAGTTACCCAAATACAATTTGTTCTCTCTGAGGAAGGCTTCAGCTCTAAATGTTTAAAAAAATACACCTTTACAGTTCACAAAATTAGATAATGCCAATTCCTGAAACTTTTTTATTTTTAATTTTTTTTTTTCATTATCTGCTAATGGCATCCACAGACATTCAGAGAAGGAGGCTTTCTTTCCTGTTCAGACTACATTTTTGTTAAGGTACTTGTTATCCCCTCTACCTTCTTTGCCTGGAATAGGCAACAGCACATCACTTACCAAAATGCTAAAAAAATATATGGTTAATCACCATTTTCATGTGCATGCTTAAAAGCAAAGGAGACCCATTACTTATAAAATACAACCAAAACTTTCCTCACTTTTTGAAACTCTTTGTTGTTGGCAGTTTGTAAGAAGCTTAGAGCATTTTTTCTCCCTGTCCATTAACAGGTGTCAAAAAAACCCCTCTGTTCTCTCTCTCACTTTTCAGCATGGATTAATGGAAAATGTCTTGCAGCGTCCTTAAAGGCACAAATGGAGATTGACTGAGAAATCAGGCACATGGAGCCTACCACATATATATACTAAGTGTAGGCTTTTTTTCTAAGGCCTTTGAGGAAAAGGTTTTACAGTGAGAATCTTAACAGGATCAGATTGTTTAGTGTATCACAAGTAGCATGACTGGTGGCTTGATGCCTGTGCCTAAGTACCAGTACAGGTAATAAAATCTGGATACGTGAGGAATTTTAAATCTAGCGGAGAAAGGCACATTTGGAAGAGTGTATAGATATATTTGGGAGCTGAAGCTATACACATTACAATGAGAAATTATACACACATGTTTAAATGTAAGGACAATTTCCATTAAAATAGATAACCAAGAAAGAAGCAAGATCCTCCACTCCTGGGATTTTCAGTCTCAGCTTTATTCATCCTTCTGAAAGCTGTGCTTTGGTCAAACAAATTGTCTTCATTACTGCATGAAATGCAATGGCTTGTGAAAATGGTCAGACCTGATGATGTAAAACACCTTGTTCTTACATGTAATGTGTGTAGGGAGTTACTCATTAGTGCAAAGCTGTAGTACATTATTACTGCCCAAGAAACTTAACCTTCACCTTGCATAGTGTCTGGAATCCCATTCACTCTTTGTAAGTTAGAGTGATTTTTTTCCTTTCTACTCAAGGAAAATGTATTTGTCTAAGATCAAGCTGACTGATAACTTCAGGATTTCTGTTTCCTTACTGCTTATTATTTGTTGAAAAGTACTTCACAGGACTTTTTATGAAGATGCTATCTCCTAGCCCTGGAAGAAATTCAGGTATTGTTATCTCACTTTCTGGTCCAAGAAATGCAGAGATGAGCTGTCACTTGCAACTGGTGGGAAATGGGTTGGAAATCCCTGATACAGGTGACTTAAATCCTGCTTAAACACTGGTGCTTTTCAGACCAGGTCCCTGTGCCCAACTTTCCTTTGAATCATCCTGGCTCTGTGCTCTGCACAGTACCCTTTCAGAAAGCCAGAATTTCTTACCTTCATGATCTTTCTGCTATCTACTAACAGCAGCATAGGGAATATACCTTCTTTGGGGTACGCACCCTTATTATAGGAATTTTCATCTCAAATTAGAGATAAATCTCCAACATGCTTAATGAACATGGAGAGATAAGACTAACTGTGCCCACCACAGGAAGGATATATCAGAAGTGGGGGAAAAAGAACCCCACAAAAAACCCTGAGAAAAAAAGGAACATTTTTGTCTGAAGAGGCCACCTGCATTTTTTCAGTGCTTTCAATGTGCCCCAGCAGGAAACACTTCAGCATGAATCACAGCTGTCAGTCTTTCGATTGATGCGGCTGTGACTGCTCCCCTCCATCAGCTGAGGAGGGATTGAGGGATTTATAAACTACAGAAGAGGACCTGCTCAGCAACAGTGATGCTAATGGCCTGGTGCTGTAAGTTCTCCATTTCCACAGTTCTTGCAGGGTTTGGTAGGAGCAGGAGTTTTCGCCTGTGATATCAGGTTTTTGCCTGCATCTCCAGATGATGGTCACTAGGTGAAAGCCTGTGTGGGGATGCTTGCAGCCAGTCACACCTCCTCCATTCCCTGGGAACAAAGCCTAAGGGGTGATCTGAAAATGCACCCAAGAATGATGCTGTGAGATAAAAACAGGACCCCTTCAATGTCAGGCATTTGGTCAATGTAAGAATGTACTAATGTTTTTAAATTCCACTATCCTTCTTATAAAACATGAGAAGTTGGCTAAAAGTTTAAGCAGATTTGATTTTTCATGATAGAACTGGAACAAGGAAACTCATAGATATATAAATAAATAGATGAGTCCGCTTCCAAAATCTGAAATGTCCTTATTTCTGCACTGTTCAGATAATATTATACAAAATCTTTGTCTTTCTTAAATAACTGGACAGATTTTAATATTTCTACCTAAATTCAAGTCCTAAAGGCTTTAAAAAGACCAATTTCTATCAGAGGCTTTGAAACATAATGTTAAATAAGGCCAACCAAGAACAAAACACCTCAGTTCGTTGAAAAAAAATTGGCATAAATTAAATTTTTCTTATCTTACCTACATTAATTCTGTACGAAGAGCCAAGTGCTCAAGAAGTTGCAGATTTAATGAGTAACGTGGATACCAAAGGGGCACATCACTAATGTGATGATCTCAGAAGCCCTTGTGAGTTCCTTCAGCTGATGATGAAGGTGGCTAAAGTATTTTCCTATATTAAAATACTTAACAGGACATGCATCATAAGGGGCTGTGTTACCAATAAACATGTTATGAACATCATCAAAGGCAGCTGCTGTTTTCCACACACATTTCCCCTGCCTGATGGAGTAGGCACAGCTACAGCTCTGAAAACTTGCTGGCTCGTAACTCCCAGCAGAAACAGCATTCATTTAATGCTAATGGCACAGAATATAATTAGATATATTTGTGTAAGTCAGAATGAGAACCCTTCCCTTTTTGTGTGTGTCTTTTTTTTCCTGTATGCTATGTTTCAGCTCAGAAAAATATATGGATATAAGCTATAAGCCATGGTTAGCATGGCTATAGCATGGTTAGCTAAAGTAAAAACTTTAGCAGGTGTTACAGTGATGCAAGTGGTCCTGGTCTAGCAAAATTATGTGTTACTAATAACAAAAGCTTCTTGTCAAAGGCTTCTTACAGGAGAGGAAGAGGGTGCAGGTTTACAGCACTGGCAACCTCCAGATGTGATGAGAGCAGAAAGCCTGGAGCCTCACATTGCAGAACCTGAGACAATATTTAGATGTTTCCTTTCACAATTGTTAGAGGGACAGTAACTCTATCATTACAACTTCTTGTCTATGCACAATAGCCTCTGCAGACAGAAGTATGTTACAGGCTATCACACAATTCCCTTACTGCAGATACTCACATACAGAGATTGTTGTGTTGGGAAGACTTCATATTTTCAATATAACATAATTTATAATTATAAGTGATTCACTTGAAAATAGACACTTGTTTCTTTTCTTGTTTTACATCAATATCCTAAAGTCTGTTTTCTCCTATTTTTCTGTTTCCTTTTTTTTAGGTGGTCCTGCCATCTAATTTTATTTTTCACAACATGATAGAATCACAGTATCATAGAATCACAGAATAGTTTTGGTTGGAAAGGACCATTTAGTTTCAACATGGAACCTTGCCATGGTTAGGGAATCTTCCACTAAACCCTGAGTTGGTCAGGGTCCCACCCAGCCTGGCCTTGAACAGTTGCAAGAATAGGGAGCACATGACATCCCTGAGCAACCTGTTCCAGTGGCTCACTACCCTTATACTAGATAATTTCTTCCTAATATCTAATCTAAAGTCATTTCCCCTTGTTCAATCACTACATGCTCTCCTGAAACATCCCTCTCCAGTCTTGCCATTGCCTCCTTTAGACACCAGAAACTGCTCTAATATCTCCCTAAAGTGGTTTGGTTTGGATCTTTTGCTACCATTTGCTCAATTCTTTCCTCAAAGACAAAATGGGAAATAATTCCCAGCAGGAAATTATTTCCACCTTGGCCTGTGAGCTTCTGGGAGGATGTGGTGAGGCTTTTGGCAGGGCATTATTTCTTCCTACAGACTGTGACTTGGAATCACTGGGTAATGTTATAATACAGTAACTAAGGATTTGCTTGCCCCATTATTTTTCTTATCTGTATTGTGTTTTTCTCCCTTCACTGGTGCTTTCTCACTCCCTTTTACTGTCTCCACCCTGTGATAATGCCTGCCCCCAGGGTGACTCTACAGCAGAAACAAATTATTAGATAATTGGAAAGGCAGGTACTTACATTTGAACTAAAATGCAAAAATCACTCTCTTGGGTGACTTAACATAGAGGTCTTCACAACGAAAGGTTTCGAGTTAAAAATGTCTGTTTCACTAATAATTCATTTTCAAAACAGATAATTAAGCAGTGAGACATTCCAAAGCATTTATTACTACTGTTCAATAATGCATGGCAAAATGCAGAAGAATTTTGGTGCTCATTTGTTCTTGATAACTTTTCTGATTCTGCAGCCTCTGCTAAATTTTTTTGTCCTTTTTGATTTTGTTTTGCCCAAAATGCCTTTAAAAATGCAGACTTCAGTGCAACGTGAATTATTTAAGCCCAAGATGGCAATTAGGTAGTAAAGCACAGAATCTACACATATGTTTTATGAAAAGTACATGCTTGTGGTTCACTTTGAAATCCTGAGGCTGGTTGATTTTCTTTCCAGAATGAAACCTAACCCAGCAAACTTTAATTTGGTATCTGTGGGACATAGTCCCTGTGTTGAGCTTCAGTTTCCCCCTAATTTATTTACATGAATGCATATATAAATAGAGAAAAACAGATTGTGAGTCCAACCCATTAATGAAACTCCTCTGAAAACATAACATGGAAGTAAAACCAGCAAGGGTTTTGTTCTGATTACTCGTGTAATTTTCTGGAAGCTGTGAAGGAGAAAAGGCTGTGTTGCTAATTGTTAAATGGGATATGATCCAAAAGCAGAGACAGCAGCCATTGAAAAAGGGTAAATATTGGGGGTTTGGAGGATGTTTTTTATAATCCAGACACAGCTGGGGAGCAGGTAAGACCAGTGGTGATGCCATTTACTATACAAATCTGTTAGTATGGAATGTTTTCCAGCTGTTTCTCTTCGCAAGAATCACATCATTGTGTGGCCATTTCTCATCCCTAGGAAACTTGAGGGCTTCAGATCGATACTTCAAGTAGGTGATTAGTAGATATCAAGGATTAGGGTTTGCAATTATCTAATTCAAAGTTAAGGATGCAATTGGAAGCAAGTGGCTGCATGGGCTAAAATAACAAAATCACGTCATTCTAATGTAAAGCACATATATGCTGAAAGACAGAACAGAAAGAATTAAGTACTCATTTCCAGAACTGCAGACAATCAGTTTCATAGGATCAAATGTCACTCTGACTAAAATTATTATCAAAAGACAGAAGAGGAAAGCACTGGTTTATAAGCCTGCATGTTAAATGTTTTTATTCTGTCACTGTAACTAGCATTTCAATATATGCATCACAGTAGGTTAAATCCCTTTGCCAGGCTTTGCAGGCTCTTCAGTGTAAACTTCACTGGAAATCAGCCACTGCCCTGCCCCACCATGTGAACATCATCCAATGTTTTTGCCATGGATGAGTGTGCTGTGATTGTGCACTGATTCTGACAGCAGGTGCATCTGGAGAGAAAGCAAGAAACTTATTTAACTTCTCATCTATAGGACAAAAAGAGCATTTTTGAAATTGAATAAAGTCTTCTGCATCATCTTGTAGGTTTCCTGCAATAGGAAAAGTGCGTGGAAAAGGACCTGTAGTGGTGAACAAAACACATTTTTAGAGGGGGGAAAATATAACTCTCTAAATGAATGTTATTGATTCCTCATGTAAAAGGAGAACCCTGAACCAAATTTGTGATTGTTAATGCAAAACATAAATGTCAAACTGATAGAAACTCGAGCATCTTCCTCTGTGAGCACACACCACACCAGAGCACACAGTGAACACTCAGCTGGCAGCTGAAGAAGGAACCCAAACTACCAGTGCTGCTGCAGAAATGCAATTCAGAGTGAGCACAGCAGGCTCCAGAGCCAAGGGGTGTGATATGTCACTAGGGCTGATGCAGCAGCACTCCTGGATAAATATATTCCTGGAGACCTTGCAGATAAACTCTGAGCTGGTCCCTTACAGTGGAAGTATCCACAAAACCCCACACATCAATATTCATTGTGTAACCACAACAGCTCTTTGGAACTAAAAATAAAAAACATGATAAAATATTCTTTCTTTCTTTCTTTTTTTTAAATTTTTTTTAACAGGCTAATACCGCACTGGGAATGCTTTTAACTAGTGTCAGGTTAAAAGTGTGTCCTGAAGATGCGCACTTGCAGCTCTGTGGGCTATGGCAATATAGTGCCATGAAAACAATGCCAGCTGTGCCTGTAGACCCTCCAGCACTTCAGTTTTAGCATCTGGCCTCAAAATTTAAATAAAAAGATAGTACTGGAGATGTTTCCACCCCCCCCCCCCACCCCCACCCTTTTACTTCAAATTTATTTATTTCTGTTTCATTAAAATGTTATTATATATTTAATATTTATTAGAAAGCACAGTAGAATCTCCCTGGTACAACTGGCCCATAGCATTAGAGCTCTAGAGACAGACTTAAGGACATTGAAAGGCCACCAGAGGTGGAATTTTAAAAATTGATCTCCATAAATCTCAGTGGGATAAAAGGACCTAAATTTTGTATGTAGCTAAGAAGAGCAGAAGAGCTAGGGTTAGGATTAGGGGTTAGAGGTTAGGGGTTAGGGTTAGGGTTGGGGTTAGTTGGCCGCAGGGTTTTACCGTAATCACCATCGTCATCCTCTTGTGAAGCTTCAGCTTCCCTGTCTGTCATCATGGACACTAAATCACTGTGTAACTCAGCATTACATCGAAAAAATTATTTGTGCAAATGAACCACCTTAGCAGGACTGTGAAAATGTCCTGTTCTCTAGGGTTTTAAAAGGTCTTCCATGTAGGGTGCTATTAAATGAGTATGTAGGTTTTATTAAGTTTGTGTAATTTTCGTATGGGTTTAAATTTGCTATTCTTCTCATTCTTCCTCCATACTTTTCATCTGGTTATATATATATCCTTTATTTACTGTATTGGCTGTAATGAGAGGTCAGGAATTAAAGGACTGTGCTGCACATAAATAAAATGCAGTGGATCTGCACTGGGTGCTGCCACCCTGAAAATGCTCCAAAGGTGAAGGCTGAAGCTTTTATGCTTTTGCATCTTCCCTGTGATAGTAAGATAAAAAAGGTCATGGTCCAGATTTTTAAATGTCTAATAATTTTAAGTGTCTAATAATGCAATGGTTTCAGTTTCACCAAGGAATATGATAGACAGAACCCAACAAATTTGCTGCAGCAGTGATGCTTCTGTCCAGTGTAAGAAACCTAAGTTGCTGGTGAATGCTCCTTAAGAGGTTTTGGACTGTAAAATAAATTTTTATTCATCTTACCTCAGTTTACCATATAAATAATTTTGACAAGTATTTTCCAGTTTTCTGGTGGGCTACTACCAAAAAAGGAAATTAATGGTATCAATTCTACTACTTCTTGCTGGAGTATAAATCAATCTGTCTCTAACGTGTTTTGTGGAGTTACCTTGGATACAGAATCTGGCCTGTTGTCCCTGGTGGAAAGTAACATCTTAATTGGAGGTGTTTAGTAGGTATAATTACTTCAAGATCCCCAATGACATTTCATATGGCATTTCAGTTATTTAATAGTAGTAAACTCATAGCTGGATCTCTCTGCCACCCTCTGTGCAAGTCCATGTTAAAGAAATTCCAGAGCATAAATACGTTTCATTTAAAAAATACCTTGTCAGCTAGTCTAGCTGTGCACTTCATTACCAGAAGCAGGGGGGTGTTGATTTTGCCAGCTTGTGGAGAGGAGATGACAGCAGTTCAAATAAGCAACAAAAACAAACCAGCGAGAGACAACCTGCAAATGCAGGTGAGTCAGAGTTGTTGTGCTGCACTCATTCACAGCTGCTGATTAGGTACTGGGACTTTGTCTGCATGGAAACAAAAGGGTTGATTTTAGAGCAGGGGCTGCTGAGCAGAGAGGGAAGGCTGATAAGGGCAGAGGAGGAGCTGGTCCTGCCCAGTCCCAGCGATGGGAGGCTTGCAGGCTGCAGGGAGTGTGGTGTCCTGGGGGTCACAGAGCCAGGAGTGCAGCTCAGAGCCCCCCTGGCAGCAGCCAGAGAGCAAGGCTGTTTACTTCTTCAACAGACTCCAGTTATCCCTTTTAATTTGCATGCAGAATTAATTACCTGTCCTTCCACACAGATGGCTTCAGAATAAAAATACAGTACTCGGCTTTCATTTAAAGCTCCTTTCGTACCAAAGCAGTGCCTGGCAAGACCCCGTATAACAAACCCTGACAGTCAAGTAATATCAGCTGAGGCTCCAGTTAGAGAAGCTGAATTGGAAAAATTGATCTTGAAACTGTCCTCCAAAAGCTACAGCTCAAGGTTACAGGCAGCCTGTGTATATGGAACAGAACAGGGGGCACGGAACCCAGCTCCCTGGGGTACACTCTTCTGTCATGCTTATATACAGGCTGAGAAATGGATGAATAAGCCACACTGTTTTACATTTAAATATGTGAAAACACACTTTTTTGCTGAAGGCATTCCACCTAATTCTTCATTTCATCACTTTCTAGTTTCTTATTACAGAACAGATCACTGGGGTTTTTTGCTAAAGCATCTGTGATATTTCATCAAAATATTGGTAGTGTTGAGGCTCCGAATTCCTTACAAAAATAAATGCATTTTATATAACCTACCACGTGTACTGACTTTGTTGCTTTTGCCCTTACCACTAACCTTAGCACATAAAGGCTGTTAAGTGTTTGAAGTGTACGCCCGATATTCACTAGCTTCAGGGAGGGGCTGCCTTTTCTTGAAGAAATCACAAGAGAACTGTTCAGACATATTGCCCTTCTATATTAACGGCATCTTCTTTTGTAAAAAAAATCAATCTGGTCACTTGAGGGATGGAAAGTCATTTCTATTCACTCAAGTTATTTATGGATTTAAATCCCTCATGCCCTAATGGAAGAACATTCCAACCATTATTAGCATTACAGAAACACAGACACTGAAAGAGAGTGCTGGGCACTTTATTCATACCTTTCTTACAATGAAGGAGTACGAGCGAGCCCTTGATTTGAGTCTTTGTACCTACAAAGGCAATCAGCTTTGATACATGGAGAAGAGACATCTTTCTAATCTTATAACTGACAACTCTTTTTTCTTTTTTAAGAAGAAATTTAATCTTTGCTTACTGTCTAATTATTAATTTTTAAATTCACCTCTCCTTGGAAAATGTCCAGTCATGACAACTTTTATTATTAGTCAATTTTTAAATAGTTCTGAAAATATTGTCTTCAGCGAAGGAGAATATTTGTCTTCTTCTAAAAGAAGAAGGAGAATATTGTCTTCTTCTAAAAGAAATTCTTTCATGAACCATACAACAAACACTTGGGAACATTTCAACCAGTCTTACATCTTATTAAAGCAATTGTGTCTCTTTTAACCTTAGAAGCTACCTAACACCTGTACAGTTTTAACATCTTCCTATTCCAGAATATATTGAAGAAGCATAGAAGTCCAGTTTTAGACCATGAGCAGAGTCCAGATCTCAGAGTGCCATTGCAACCACCCCATCTCAAGAATCTATGTTTCTTATGAAGAATTATCCTCCTTCCTGTAAAGAGGAAAAGCTGTGGCTGATAACCATGCTGAGCTCCACAAAGGAACACAAGCCACAGGACTTTTTCACAGACTTAGTACTTATATGACAAATGTCTGGACTGCTCATGACTTCTATCTGCTGCCTCTGATCACAGGACTTGCCTCTTAATGCCTTCTAACTCCCTTGTGGCTTCAGTTCAAAGCTTTTCAAGCTTTGCAAAGGCAAAAACAGAGAGAGGAAGCCAGTGTGCATACCTCATCAGTACAGACTATTCTCTCTGCTATCACATATTCACAAAGTAAAATGAAAATTAGTCCAAGAATCAATGTTTGATTAATTCTTCCAAGCAGACTAATTCAGCCTGAAGTAAGTAACTCAACATAATAAGATTTCTTTTTTTCCAGATAATCACTGACTGCAATAGCTTATTTTCCAGAGTGCGACAGAAGAAAATGTACTTCCATGTTTCAGCTCATTTCACCCATACATAAAAATGCAATGATTTTTAAATTACATGAATGCCACCTCATTCCAGTTGTACAGCAGAAAGGGCACAGGTTAAAAAGTACTTCTATACTTCAGATGACTTTATTTTTCAAACTGTGACTTTTCCTCCTTTGATGCAAAGGCATCAAATGTAACTCTGAGGACTGGAGAACCTGTGACTCAGTAATTAAGAAAAAGCATTTGTTTTACTTACCCAGGGATCTGTATTTCTGAAGATCAAAAGATAATGTTGTGCTTCTTTGATGATAATAAGTGTTTGATAGCATTTAATACATTTAAGTAGTATGATTCATAAAACACCAAGTAAATTTCTTATATCTTAACTAGCTTAGAGTGTGACTTGTGGAATACGCACAGACTTATCAAACAGCATCTCTGGCTCATCACTGAAGCAATTTCACCAGAGGCCAGTCAGGGCACATACACTTTCTCTCCTCTACCCAGCCAACTATTTTAGCAAGATATGTTAGAGGGTACTGTATGTGAGAGAGATGCTTTCAGCTCTGTGGGTCAGACTTGGCCAAAGACACAGGAAACAGCATTTACCTGTAAATACCACCAGCCATGGGCAAAAATAATAGTGTAGTTGTTGGAGGTTTTTCTACACTCATGACTATAAGCACGACATCTTAGACAAAGTAAATTCCGGTACAAAGCTGACATGGCAAGATTGCTGGTGTGAGAACTGGAGCTCTCTAATTGTTCAGAGGAAGGGAAGTTAAATGGGGCAAGTCACCCTCACACAGGTGAAGCTTCCCTCCCTGGTGGGAATACCAGTTCCTGTAGCTAGCCCTGACATTTCTGTTGCCAGCCAGGCTTTTGACAGGCTTCTGAAGCTGCAGGTCACAGCTGAAGAAAAGGGGATAGCGTGAGACATGAGCAGGCAAGGAAACACTGTGAGACAGGAACTACTGGTTATTCCCAAGGAGACCTCAACCAGAAAGAGTGAATCAAAGGTGAATGGCTCTGCAGGTGATCAGTGTCCCTACACCTTGGTCCTTTTCTAAAGCTCTCACTTCTTTAATGGTAATTAAAGGTTACTCTTTTCTCAGCTTTATCATTAAATGGTTTATCTAAGAACTTAATATGCAAAATTGGAACTTACTAAAGCTCATTCCTTGGGGGTATGTGTAATTATGCAGATATGAACAGAACATAACTTACATATTTTGCATTTCCACATTTCACATCTGAGAGCCAGATTTTCCTTGTCGTTCTAGCAACAGACTGCTTTTAACAATTTGATCTAAAACATTTTTCCCCTTAAACAAAATTTAAAAGTTTCAGTTAAACCAATTTTTATAGAAAATTAATTTATGCTCTTTAAAAGACTAACTGCAGCTAGTTCTGTGCACAATAATTTTTTTCTATTTGTCAGTTAACTATTGCAACAGCACACCCCAAGGAGTGTTCATATAAGATAACACTTCTGTCAGGTCACTGACAATTGGTTCACGAACCACCTTAAAGGTCTGGGTTATCTCTGCATAACATGCAATTTCAAGGAATCTTACTGCTTAATTCTAATTCATATTTTTTACCTAGAGATTATTTTCTTGAGCATTAAGGTTTAAATTTGAAAGCTTTACATGTTACAAAATAGAAAAACACTGCCAAGGTAATTCCAAGGTCATAGATCCATAGAATATCCTGAATTGGAAGGGAAACTCAAGGACCACCAAATTCAACTCCTGTCCCCACACAGAACAACTCCAAGAGTCACACCATATGCCCAAAATCAAACATTTCTTGAACTGTGTCAGGCTGGTGCTGTGACCACTTCTCCAGGGAGCCTCTTCCAGTGCCCAACCACCCTCTGGGTGAAAAATCTCTTCCTGATATCCAACCTAAACATCCCCTGACTCAGCTTCAGGCCATTCCCTTGGGTCCTATCAGTGGTCACCACATGGAAAAGATCAGTGCCTGCCCCTCCTCTTCCCCTCACAAGGAAGCTGTGGGCTGCAATGAGGTGTCCCCTCAGGATGGTCACAGTATTAAAATATCAGTGAACCAGGGTTTTGTTGTCTTCCTCACATACACACCAAAAATTATCTAGACTCAGAACTAATGTAAAAAATGCAAAAATAGGTTACCTTTAGATTAGTAATTGTGGTTGTTCTAAGCTTCTGAATTAAGACTAATATTCCAAAAGGTGTGGGGGAAAAAATCTGCAGAAGAAAAATCCCAACTTAGAGACGTTTATGGGAGAAAAGAACTTGTATAAAATCACTTTGGGGCTCTCCACTTCAGAAGCGGCATCAAATGCCATATAATTAATTTGTTATGGTCTTTTAATTGCTTCTTTTGTATCAATAAATGATATCTTTTACTCACATTCTGGATGTGAGATGTGGTTTCCATGAACCCTCCTGGATTCAGAGTCAGAGAAGAGCAACTCTTATCACTGGCAACATAATCACCAGTTCTAGATCTAGGAATAGCATCTTATGAGACTAAGTAGGCCCAGAAAGTCAGCTTGCAAAGCCAGGTGAGGAGAGGTTCCAGTAGGTATTGGAACCCACTCTGGCACACTGGAAAAGATGGCGTTTCTTCATTTTCGGTGTAAATGAGGAAGGCAGAGAAACTGTTTCTGCAGTCTTGCACTGCCTGCCCAGCAGTTCTAAAGAACAAAGACTTCAGGTACTGAAGCGTATTAATGATCCTAAAAATATAAAGATTAAAAAAAGCAAAACAACACAAACCTGTGATTAAGCCTTTCCTTGAGACAGCACAGTGTTTCTTTAAAGTGTGAAGAACTGCAAAAATCAGTGTCTGGGGCAGGTAGGAGGAAGAACTCTGGTTCCACCAAGGCAGGCAGCAGCACTGATGAGCGTGGTGGGAGGTGTGGGCACAGCTCTGCCACACTCCACAGGAGATGGCTGAAGTACTGCCACAGCCTGTGAACAAAAGCTTTTTCCTCCTCAGAACATCACTGACTCAGGACAACATGCTCAAGCATAATTTTTCAGCTCAAGTATAATTTACCAAACTAATGGGAATCTTGGGTCTAAAATGCCAAGTCCCCCTCAGCTCTGCTGGAGGTCAGAAATATACTGAGTAAATAAAGGGAGGAATGTTCTTTTCACTTTCCCTCTCCTCCATCAGAGATACACAAGTCAGTAAACCACAGCCTCTCCCCTCTATGACATGAACAGAGTAGCCTGGCTCTGTGAAGGTCTGTTTGGGTCAGACTATGTCAGTTCCCCAGACACACTGCACTGGATGATCAATTGTAAATGTTGGATGAAGCCGAAGTACCCTGATGCCTCATGGAGCTCTTATAGCACTCCAGAGTCTTGCTTTCTAGCAGAATAATTAAATTTAAATTTCAAAACTATAAGCAAGGATAGACTATGAAAGTAAAGAGAAATGGGTCACTTTAACCAGTGGCAGGTGGCTTTTAATATTTTCAGAAGACACAGTTACAAAAATAAAAAAAGATCAAAGACAGAAACTGGGGAATCACATCCAATCTTTGGAGATGACAGCAGGGAGATAAAAGACCATGCTAGAGAAGAGAGAAAAGAGCCATCCAAGTTACCAAAGAAGAAAGATTCTTGGGAATTAGGAGCTCTGCAGTCTTGAGACCAAACCACAAAATATAATAAGGTTATTATCAATGGAAGATGCGAGAAGAGCTGAAGGATAGAAAGTACCCAAAAATAATGACTAAATGTTGCTATTTATTCTGTGCCTTGCCACCTCATTTAATGGCTTTTAAACCACTGCTATTTGCATCCTCTGTTTTACTTTACTATTTTGTTTATTGTCTGCAGAAAAATTGTCACGTTGTCTTTTTTCTTCCATGCCCTTTTCTCATTTCCCTGTGCATATTTTTTCTGCAGCAATCACATCATCGGTACCACCTATGATGCAAATGAAACAGAAGGAAAATGTTTCTGGGATCACTGTGGATGTTTAAGATGAGATGTGGAAGAAAAGCAGCAACAGAAATAAATTGGTGCCTTGAGGGAGTCATTCATTTCCTCTTAAGGTGGGTGTGTGAGGCACAGGGGATAACAACACCTTTTGAGGGCACCTTTCTCCCCCCATGGACTGCAGGAAGTCCAAGTTCAGGCAGCTGGTTTTGACAAGACATTTGAGTTTTGGAACAAATTAATTAAATCTCCCTTGATACTGCAAAAGTTTTACTGACTATAAAAGGCCCATATATTGTGCCTATATACAGATTTATTATGCATTAGAAGCATATTTGTATGGAACTTTAGATTTTGGAGGATCTTTAGTCCACATAAAAATCTCGGTAGGGCCAAAGCCACATTGACACACTTGGTAGGGAAAAATATATGCAGGGTTCAGGAAGAAAGATCATTGAACATGACTGAGAAAAACATTTACAAAACATTTACCAATTATCCTTGGGAAACTGGCTTGTCAGGACCTTCCTGATGGAGTCAGTGATGTGTGGAATATCATTGCAAAGGCATGGTTTGGCTTTTCATACAATGCTGCTTGTATTCATTTCCCCTCAGAGAGACCTGGTTTGCCACAGGGAATCTGTTTCTCCAATGAATTTTCCAAGACCAAAATTCACTGCTGCTTACCATGAAGGTAGAACTGAGCCTGCATGCTTGTGGGGCTACCAGACAAAGCAAAGAAGCCTACAGACTCTGAGATTTAGTCCTCAAAAGGACTGTTCAACCCTCTGGACAAAATTATAATGTTACTGGCCTAAGAAATACAAGACAATTTGATAATTGTGTGCTTCTCATATTAGCAGATAATAAACACAAAGTTTAAACTGGTACTTTGTATGTAAGCTCCAAGTCATTTGATAAAAAAAATAAATTAAAGCATGAATGGTGAGTCTAAATGTAATCAAAAGGCAAGGGAGGAGACTTAGCTACTGCACTTCTCTTGGGAGTACAGATAAGATATTTCTTGTCTGCTCAAGCAGGATTAAAATCCAAGAAGATCTTTTCTGAAAAATCCCCAAGTCAATAAATTAATCATTGGCCTGTGTATATAAGGTGAATTACTTGGACAAATAGACAAAGTGTCCCAAAGGAAGTGAAAAATTACAAAGTTGTCAGAATTTCTGATTATTAAAAAAGAAAGCATGCTAATGCTCTTTTATTTGTGAATAAATTCTGCAGTAAATGCAAAATAATTCTGAAGGATCATGTTATATAAATGGATTGCATACTGATTCTATCCTGACTGATGGAAGAGTTTTAGCATACAAAGGGTACCCATGGCTTTTGTTTCATTTTTGCTAGAAAACACCTTCTCCTCTAACCTCCTTAAAATCCTTACAACATCAAAATAAATGAAAATATAATTTCAGACACAAATATATGAATTTAAAATGCATTTATCTACTGCAGAAATTTTCACCTAGATAGAATAATCTGTATCATTTGATAAGGAAAATTTCCTCATGTAAAATAGGAATGAGGAGAAGGGAAGAATAAAGGACTTTAGAAGGACTGTGAGCTGTAAACTTAGATTTCAAACACATATGTAACAAATCAGGACTGGATATAAAGATATCATTAAAATCTTATAGTTAAAACAAACCAAATCTATTTCTAGATCTGTATTAAACACAAATCACAAGAGAAGTGATGAGCCAGAAAATCAGATGAGCCAACCATCATTTCAATCCCAAAGGAGACACCTACAAGATGGCCACTGTCCCTGTGCAACCTATTTAAAACAATATAGATATAGAGCAGAATAGTTCATTATTCACAGCTTTCATTAATGAGCTTATTTCCTGATTTTACTTGACATCACTAAAAACATTCTGTTTCAGCTACCTGATGCCTGGGCTACTTAAACTACATATGTTACTAATTTTTTTAAAGAAAAGAGAGCAGAAGATAGTTGTCTTTATTTCTGTTTCTGTTTTTCTCAGTCAAAAAATGGAACTTGATGAAATTAGTAAATAGAAAATACTGGATTTAGGATAGTTTAAAAAGGAAGAAAAACTTGGAAAATATTCTAGATCAAGCTTCAGCCTTTGAAAAAGAGTGCTATAAATGTCCCAATCTTATATAAATCTTATAAGCTGCTCAAAAATGAAATTCAGTAGCACATCTTCTTCAGCTGCACATGCCCACGGTAACAATCGACCCTGAAAGGCAGCAGTGGAACAATGGAGGAATTTCAGAGATTCACTGCTTTTTGTTTCAGAGCCAGAAGTTCTGAAAAAATCTCCAAACTCAGGCCATACTGTTGTTTTAACTCTTAGGCAGGCAATAAATGAAGTGTGAGTCTCTGCCCTTCCCAAATGCAGAGGTTAATGGAGCCCTTTCCCCATGGGAAGGCTTTACAATTGCTCTTCTGCCAATGTTAATGGGAAGCCCTACAAGGATTTTCTCCTCTCGGAGCACAGTGCCTCTGGGCTTCCACACAGGTCCATGAGTGGGATTCATCAGCATGTGCTGTGGCTAGCACTAACGGAGAAAAATGGGAAAATGCAAGGTTTCAAGATGCTTTCCCTTAGTTCCTTGTCCATCGATTCTCATCTACTATCCACGAGCTGGCCACTAGCCCTCCAGCTCTGCCTTTGCCTGAGCCACAGAGAAATCCAGGGGCTTGTTACACTTTAGAACAGCTTACATGCAAAGGAGGAAAATCATTGCCCCCCAGAGTTAAAAAGGGTAAAATAGAGATAGAATTTTCTGAAATGGAATGAAATATAAGACTCCCACCTAATACACTCTTCCTGTTGTTGGACAGGTTGAACTACTAACAAGTACACCCCATAAATATAAATCTTTTCCTGTTGGAAGACAGGTTCAGAATTTCATGTCCACAATGTTTAGAACATTTCATCTTCTTAGAGAAGCATGGTTGAAGAGATTACTTCCCTCCTAATAATCATACAAGAATAAATATTGTATCTGAAGAACAGAATACCAATCTGGGATAAACTAGTCAAGCTGGGTTTGCTTTCCTTTTGACATATAGATTAATCAGAAAGGATTGACCATCTTACTGACCCTTTCTTGCTCACTGGATTTCAATCAAATAGATTGTTGAATGTGACCAATCTGAACTGTACATAGAGGAAATCACTGCAGCACTAAGCTCATAGCAGATATCTAGCCTTATGCATATTAAGATTTTAACATTTTTTGGCTTTTCCATTTCAGAATATTTATCATAAAGGACAAGAAGTGGAAATGGAAACAAAATGGGAGGCATTAGAAGTATATTACATTAGAAGTAATGAAGAAATGATAGAATGACTAGGTTTTTGTATTAAAATTTTACATTTTTAAGTATTCTCTTTTTCCATAATTCTGCCAAGTTTATCTTTCCAGGACACTAAATATGTAAAATGAAATTTCCTCTTCTCTCTCCACACTTATAGAAGACTCACTGACTCCTTATTGCTTTCTTTTAAAAGTTATTTAAAATCATTGAAACTCCAGAACCAGAGGTTTTCCAAACAGCAATCATCAAACTGACCACAAGCAAAGCCCAGTGCCATCCAGTGTTCATTTCCAGTTGATTATCTGTCATTTTCCTGGACTGGTTAAACAAAAATCCTCATCCTGAAAGACAGAGGCACCTTGGGGCATCATCAAACCATTAGTGACAGACAAGTGCTGGGGAATGCAATCTGATAGAGCCTGATGAGCTAGAGAACAGAGAGACATCAATGTACAGGTAAATGCCACAAAGCAAAATCCTCTCAAAAGCAAAGATATTTGCACCTATGTCAGGTGCAAATATCTTTTTCATTCCATGTATTTAATAGTGCACTCTCATCTCAGTAACCACAAAAGGAATAATAATTTCTAAGGCTTTTCATGATCAGAGTACCTATTCTTTTCTTAAAAGTGTTAAAATTATTACAACTGTCACTCTACTTTCATGTGCATTGAACTCATCTCTGTAACAGGCATTAATTTTACTCAATATTGAATTCACTGTCATTTCTGCATCTCAGTCCAAAAGGAGGCTGTCAAAGTTATTCAAACTTATTCAAAGTTACCTCAATTACTTGAGATAATAAATCACAGTGTTTAGTCCCAACGCCACTGAACTGGAAACCACAGAGAACGAATTGCAGAGCTGTCAAACAAAGCTCTGTACATAAAAAAAAAACCATGCTCACTGTTCTCTAAGCTGCTCCCAACACACTGTGCCTGCCTGTTCTCTGATATTCACAGAACAAAGTCACTCAGCTCCTCCGAAACAGAACATCTCTTCCAGTGTATAGGAAGCATGCACTTGAGATGTGAGTTCAAATGATGCTCTACTGCTGACTTCCTGTATCAATTTTAGCCATTTTCTCCTTGTGGAATTTAGGTCTCTGCAGTGCAAGAGGCTGTGTGTGAGCCAGGGCCACTATAACCAGTAGAACCCCAAGAACATGGTCTAAATCTGGAGATGAGTTAGACCTCACTGGCAGATCAACAAGGTATTTATATAACCTAACAAGTTTACTTGGCTGAGATTTGTTGTCTACCTTTAAAAATGGAGGTATTAATAATTTCCTGACTCTCAAGGACAAACATATGAGAGATAAAACTGAAAAAAAATTACAAATAGAAGTGAGGGAAGAAAAGGGCCATGCAATATCTGTGAGGAGCTTATCAAAGAGAACAGAGCTGGGCTCTTCACAGTGCTGCATATTGGGAGCATGAGATAAAATCATCAGTGAAAAAAAGGATGCTCAAGCTGCTATATAAAATTTTGCACTGTGAGGATAGTGAAGAGTGGAAGAGGTTGCCCAGAGACATTGAACTATTTATGTCCTTAATGGTTTTCAAGAACAGGTGGAATAAAGTTCTGAGCAGACAGCTGGGCCCTCATGCCTGACCACTGCATGCTACAGGTCGGACTAGACACCTCCTGCTTTACCCTGGAAGAGAAATCTGTCATCTCTATTCTACCATGGAAATTCAGAATTCATTGTTCTCCATTCTCTCTCCACAAGAGAAATGCTTCAGCTGAACAGTAAAAAAAAGAAAAAAGAAGAAAAAAAAAGAAGGTAACCAAATTAGAAATCTGGAATCATTTGGACATTCAGAAAAGACTTCTAATATCATTGAGTTCAACTGTAGGGGGAAAACAATGAGGGGATGTGTAATTTCAAATATTGTGCTCTATTGATGCTTCCAAGAAAGCACATCTTAGATGTCTTTGGACCTTTCATGTGTCACAAGCCTGGGAGATATGTTATCACTGCTGCCAGCACAGAAAAGCAAGGCACCAGGTGGTACACAGTTAGGTTTATTGAAGGACAGATCACATTCTTCCCGGAAAAAGTACAAACCACCTGCCCTTTTTTAAGCAGTGATTTCATATCAGCATTTTAATTTCCACTTTATACTGATCTCCATAAGCATTAAGGCACAACCTTTCTCAGATGCTCATGTTTAGCCACCACAATTTCATTATTAATAAAATTTTATTTAATATGGAGCATTTGATGTACTGGTACAACCAGGACAAGTCCCTATGGCTAATATTCATTTTATCTATATGGCTGTTATGTTGCTGAGGGCTATCTGCAGCTGCATCAAAGACAGTATGAATACACAGAACAGTGCTGAGTCCACAGAGCCATGAGAGTGTGAGCTGGCTTTTATTTTCTCTTGCATCAGCAGCATTTCCAAACCACGTTTTAATGAGCACCAGCATGAGCAGAAACAATCAATTGGATAGTCAGCAAGCCCTCCAGCTATATCCTGATTAGGCAGAAGTGCTAGGTAAGGAGCCATATTTTTACTCATATCCTGGGAAAATGTGAAAAAACCAGTGTCGTATGAATTCTGCCCTAGCAGTCCTACACTGTTTCATAAAAATCATACTATTGCATCTTCACATGCACTTATCCGCCCATCCCATTCCTGAGGCAGCAGCATCCATACCTGTATTGCTCAATAGACACTTACTCATATAAGACTTAATAATAATAAAAAAGTATCAAAATTACTTAATAAAACAAAACAACCACACAAACCTAAATTTTCTTTTTTACAGTTTTCTTAAATGTACTTCCCCTCCAGTTCTGGAAAGGGATTGCTAATGACTCACTCTTTCAGCGTTGTATCTATCATAGCTCTACTTCTCATCTTGTTGTCACTAACAATATTTAACAGTCCAACTACAACCACAAAAGGGTGAAGGTTAAAGTAGAGAAGACATTTTACACTTGTGCCTTTCCAGTCCTATCGGTGGCTAAATCTGTTTTTCTTTCTTTTGGGCACCCATAAAAATATTTTCATGTTCATACTCTTACAACTAACGTATTTTTTTCTTATACTGTATACATTTTCACACCTGCTAAAATGTTCAGGAAAAACCTCAGAATATCTTCAGAAAGCTATGTTGAAATAGGTTTATCTTTACAGGTTAAAAAAAAAAAAAAGGCACAGAAGAGCAGAGGGCAACATTCTCAGCTTCAAGACTTCCATTTATCAACCACCCACGCAGAAATCTTGATTTTCAGAGGAAAAGAGCTGAGCCTCTGGATTCCCATTTGTCACAATTACCACGAAAAACTGAACAGGCTTAACCTGCCCTAGTAGGAATACAATTGAATCCAGGAGCCCCTGAGCATGTAAACCATTAACAGCAGGTGTCTCTGACCTACAGCTTTTATCCAGAGCTGCCCCAGGGCAAAACAATCCTGTACAGTCTTTTCAACCTCTTCTTTTCCTCAGGAGGAGCCTTACTCCTAGCAGGGCTGGCACCAAGCCCAAAAGACCTAGAAGGTTTTATTTTATTTCTGGGTTTGTTTTGTTTCTTTTTTGTTGTTTTTTTTCCCTTCTTCTTTCCTCCCCCTCTCCCATCTCTTTAATCTTGTCCTGGTTGTGTAAGCAGTTTTGAATGCTCTAACTCACGTGTATAAAGGCTTCTGGAGAAGGGAAGATTACACAGATTATTTAATGAGAGGCAGACTCATCCTCTCCATGTTCACTTCCTCTAGTTTCACAAGCCTTTATTCTTGGCAAGCTCCAAACAACAACCTATCCCTGCACCTCTCTCACTGCATGTACTAGTTGTCTGTGTTCTTGACCAGATCCCTTCTCTGACCAGATGTCACCAGTCCCAGATGCCTGCTCAGTTACTCTGTTCCCGGTTTCTGTTTTTCCAGGAGAAGGGAGGCAAATTTAGATCACTCAAACACCAAACCAGAAAAATCTGAGTCACAAATACACAAGTTTGCCTGCTATATGACACTTTAACAGGCTTTTTTGTTCCTTTTACTAGACATCAACTGACATGGCTGTGAGGGATTATTATTACCTTCATTTTTGCAGGCAGAGAAACTAAGAAAATGATGCTTCATATCATTCCTTCAAGCAGGCCTAGGAGTTCTGACACTCCCACCTACTTCAATGGGAATATAGATTAGCTCAATGCTGAGTGCCTTTGAAAACCCTACCCCACATTTCTGCCTCAAAGCAGCTCAAAACCTAACTCGCAGGCTCCTTTTAGTCAGTAAACACTGCATCTGTTTCTAGGAATTTATAAACACAGCATTTTGCAAAACAACTGTGCAAAATCTCTGGAAAAATAATAAAAAAGCCATATAAAAATGCATAAAGCTACTCCACTTAGGTAATACCAATACGGACTTTAAGCCATTTCCCATTAAATACATAAAAGGGCAAAAGAGAATAAACACTGCAGCTGCTGATCTGCTCAACACATCTAATGCAATATTCAGTCTTTTCCAGAAATGGAAATCAATTACGCCTAGAATTATTAATGCAGAGGCAATATGTAAATATGCAGAACTGCCAGCCCTGGAGTGAGCCAAATATATGCTTCTTGTTGGGTTACTGCTGAGACATTTTACAGCATTGGTTCCTATGGAAGTTTGAGTAAATGTGTTTACATAGTAACTTCAAAATGCAAAAATGCCATTATCAAGATCAATGGTAAAATGTATAGCAAAATGTTAGATGACCAAAAAAATTGCAGTATGTGTCCACCTTATATGTTAGCAGTGGAGCCTGGCACTATTTAGAAAATCCAAAACCTTCATTGAGGCTCCAGACAGCCACACCTCTGCTCTCAGTACCTTGTAACATTTCAATTCCTGCAATCCTAATGAGCTTTTCCCTAAATAACGTCAAAGAAACATTGCCATGGTTTACAACAACCCATTGCTATATTAATAGTGCAATCAGTTAAAATAAATTAGAGATGGGTGACTTAGTTAATCATCTTCTTACTGCACTTCAAAATGAGAACAAGTTGCTCAGTGAACCTTGGACAAGCATTACCACTGATTCTGACAGTTTTTAAGTGCCTAAATAATTCAGGAGTGTAAGTTTCTAAAATTGCTGAAGTACTAGGCTCCTTAGTTATTCAGGCGCTTCTGAAAACTTTAATCTCGTCCTGGGTCAGTCAATTGAAACCTATCACACCTAACATCAAGCTCAGCCTCAGCTCATGATTGTTTCTAATAAAGTTACAGGACGCCATGGATTGAGTTGGTTTCATGTAATCTTCTAGGTTACAAAGGTCAAAATACCAAATAACTTTTCTGTTCATCATGGTAGCAATGGCACAAAGGATCAAACGGGCATGAAAAAAGTTATGAAAACTGCTGTGGTGACATTTTTGTCATCAGTTATGACAGAGATGGCTGTGACAGTACTGAGGCCACAGGTGACAGATCAAACACTGAAGCTCTGTGCAGCATCTCAAAATTAACTGTGTTGGCACACAGGTGACAAAGAACAAGCTCAAACCTGTCAGAGGCTGCATGCACATGTATATACAAAGCAACAAAAAGTACAAAACCTCCTCTACACACCACATCAACACATGTAGTAGCGAATTTTACCATAAATTTCCTACCTCTCACTTTAAACTTCTGAGGATCAAGCCACCAAATTGGAGAAGGCACCAGATTGCATGTTAAATAAAGCTGACTGAAGATATTGCCTTCTGCTTTTGGAGGAGTCTGGTTATCTTTTTTTTTTTTTCCCTTCCAATTCTCCTGGCTTTTATAAGCATTGTTGAAACCAAAACATTACTGGCATATATGATTCACAGTTATGAGAACTACATACTTCTGGCATGCATGGCAGCAAAACACCATACCTGTGATTTCAAGCTACAGCAACACAACTGCTACATCAACCTGGGCTCTGAAGAATATCTTCCAAGCTGTACTACACATCCCAAGGTTGAACACTCTGAAGATTGCTTACTGTGAGGATTAACTTACCCCTGGGCAGCTTCTCAGTGACCATAGCTCCTAATTTTATCCAGATGTCAGAAACAAGTGACCAAAACTGTCAGCATTTTCTCAGCCTTAGAGATCACGTGTTCAGGTCAGGCACAACCCCTCACCATTTTTCCTTAACGTGTATGTATATATTTATGTATGTATAGATATGCATAAAAACCCCAGCTCACACAAAACATACTAAAAGGCTCAGGAGACTACTCCACATTTTTTACAGAATGTTGCTTATCGTCCTTCACTGTCATTTTATATCATTTTAATTAACATTTAGCTGTTCAGCACAGCTGTTGAATACAGGGGGAAACCAGCCCCTCTACACTTAAGTTTGCCCCTTCCATCTGTGCATCCTGGGGAATGACAGGAAAATCCAGGTTACATCTCTCCTCTGGAAGCCCCCAGACCAGAGCAGAGCTAAACTCATAGTAGGTGCTCCAGACTTGTTCCAGTGACTTCTAGACACCTCCATGGGAGGAGATTCCACCATATCTCTTGGCAATCTGCATCAGTGCTTAAGATCAGCCTCATAGTGAAGTATTTTTACTCAAGTACAGACAGAGTCTTCCTTGCTGCTGTTGCAGATGCTGCATCCCAGCGTCAGTTATGTGCTCAGAGAAAACCCATGCTTGTTTTCTAACAGCCTTCCTTTAAACAGTTGAAAGCAGTTTTCCTTAGCCATCTTTTCCCAGGCTAAACAAACCCTGCTTCCTCAGTCTTGGGCAAAACAGACTTGAGTTGAAGAAAATTAACTTAATTTATTGCCAATTAAAATAAATACTTAACTATTGATTTGATTAGTAGGAAAGAAGAGGCAAACTTTGGAACAACTTTCCTTCCCTTGTTCCCAAGGCCTGGCCTCCCTCCAGACTGCAGTGCACGGGGATGCAGCCAGTCTGTAATGGCTTGTCTGTGACACTCCACCTCCCTCACCCTTCCCTCTGCTGTGGCGTGGGACCCTTTCCCAGTGCTGCAGAGGAATCCTTGGCTCCAGCCTCCAGTCTTCCCTCAGGTTTCTTCCTGTCAGGTGTTTTCCTCCTTTGTCAAAACACTTTCCATGAGGAACAATATGTTGGCTGCAGGGCTCAGCTGTGCCTGCGGTGCTGTGGGTTGGAGGCAATTGGAACCGTCTGTGCCCTGCACGGGGCAGCCCCCACTGCCAGCACCTCCCCAGACATCCAGCAGAGCCATGTAATTAGATGATCCCTAACTCAATCCTCTTCCACTGCAGATGGAAGGCATCAGCATGATGCTGCCAGGAAAGATTAGGGGAAAGACACCATTGCATGCCTCAGGCTTTGTTGCGTCCTTCACGGCTAAGTTGCCTGCTCCTTTCAGAGTTTAACTTCATAAACTGTTTATCCTCCTTTACCTTGATTATCTGCTTCTGGTACACTCGGAAAAAAGGAGAGGCAAGAAGTCCAAGTCATGTCCAACTATCTAAGCAACACTGAGATGAGCATTACTAAACCCAAAAAAAAGAGTTCAAAATCCATGCTATTACCTCTGAAATTTAAAGAAATACTGGAAGGGCTTAAAATCCTTTAGTGACATTGATTTCAGATAAAAAACAGAAGGTGATATTTAATACTAACATAATTACAGTTACTATACATTAGCAGTGCTTCTCAGCATGGAAGACATCTGGCCAAATCCTGCCTAACTGATGGCTTGGGTAGCTTGCCAGGAGGCAGAGAGACTGCCTCTGATTTGTCTACACTGGGAAAAAAAATTGGTGAATCAGCTTTCACTACAAGCAGGCTTCAACTACAGCCATATCTTCAGCTGCATGAAGCTGCCAGCAGTTACTCTCAGCACTGATTAGGAAATTACTTTCCCGGGGTCTGTGGACCTTGCAGGCCTGCAGCTTACACCTACTGCCTTCATGAGACCATGATAAGAGCTGCATCCCATTCCCTGATGCCTGTGTTTTTAGAGGATGTTCAGCAACGGGAAAGGACTGCTGCAAACACACCAGAGCTAGAAATAATTTATTACCATTAAAAAAACCCCAAAGAAACCCAAGCAGAGAAAACTCAGTAAATTTTATAAGAGGAAAAACCATAGGGTAACTTGCTTGCTGTGGTTGAATTTTCACATGAGAAGAAAATACAGTTAGTAAAGGGCTCTTTAGTCTAGGTGGTGACATGAAAACTAAGACTTGAAATTAGTCAGATATATAGGAGTTAAAAATAGAAGGGTTCTAGTGTCAAGAGGGATTTAGCAACACCCAAACAAGGTTAAAGGTATTAGAAAGTCTGATAATTGCTTTTGACCTTAAAAATCAATGCATCTATACAGACAACATCAGCAAAGGCCTTTGTACACTTTGACTCAATACTGAGCAATAAAACCCCACCACTTTCTGTTGCCAAAGACTGAGCTGCAACAAACCTTCTAATTAACCATCACCCACAACTATCCTAACACTGCACTTATTTCTAATTATACTCATAGGTTTCTTCTACAGCTGAAGTACAACTGGAGACTGTTCATACAGAATAACTTAAAAGGGTTCACTGGTGAAACAAATGAAAAGCAGACTGCTCAGCAGGATCCTTCAAAGCATTTATTAAAGACAGAACAAATACAAATGAGACAATGAATTAAGCAAAAGAGCAATCATGCTCTCTGAACAAGAAGCCACGATCCTGTTCAGCCCCTGCACAATGGGATCAGCCACAATAAGACTACCCACTCATTTCAGTCCAAGTGTTTACTGATGAGCAGTGGAGGCTTCATGTGTTTCCTTGGCTTGCTACAGTGACATTAGAACTTTCCTTGGGAAAACAAAAAAAAAAAAAAAGGAGCCAAGCTCTTTATCAAAAAAATAGTGTTCTAGGTCACCAGAAATTGTCATCAACATCCCTGGATGATGCAGAGTACAGCAAAAATATTTGTAAAATAAGTTCCTGTCCTAAACTCTGCAAATGAAATGCAGGCCCCATTTGATGACTGTGTGAGATTCCATGAAGATTCCACTAGTTTAAGATAGTGGTAGTCAATAAGGTGAGAAAACAAAAATCTAGAGATAGATTTTAATCCCCTACCCATTTATAGATGAAGTGCAGATGGATTAGTTACATTCAATACTTTAATCAGCTTTGTTCTTTAGCTTTAATGTTACACTCAATTTTATACCATTACAATTAATGTCACTCTTGACTTTTTCAGTACCTTTAAGATGAGTTACCACAAAAAAATTCCCACAATCTCCTTGAGCATCCTTTGAATGATCCCTCCAGTCACACCATACAAGGAAAACCAGCAAATGTCTGAAATATTTTTTCAGACAATTAACAACCAACCTTATGGAGGCTTTTCCCATCCCAAAGCATCCACAAGTTCCTTCAGGTGGAGGAAATAGCAAACTTTAATGTTGTGTTCTGCTAGAGATAATTCAGTACAGTATTGATATAATATTGATGGTGTAGTCCTTACGATACTTTGATTAATGCATTTAAGTCTGGTGAGTGTTGGGTTTTTTATATAATTTTTTTAATGTTTGTTTAGCTTTAAAGAAAATTGCTTCTCTCTTTACAATACAGCTGTGAAAGGTTCTGGAGGTTTCATCTGACAATACAATAAAGGATTTTTCCCCAGCTGAGTGCAGTCAGCATTTGCTTTAACACAAGTGGGAGTTACAGAGATCAGCAGTTCTCATATAGTAACCAGAGAATGATATTCAACAGCAGAACCTACTCGTACATCACTAACTCACTGCCCAGATCAGTGATCTGGGATCATAAGCAGAGGTTATGATAGGAGTGTCATGATGGCCTAAAGAAGCCATTTACAGAAAGTACAGTTTTGTGATGCAAAATCGGGCAAACTGCAGCAGAGCTTTCTGCACTCAGGGCTATCAAAGCCTGCTTACTCCCTGTAGAGCTTGTCTTTTCACCAGGTGATACCAAACATGTAGCTAACAAAAGATTAAGAGCCAACTTCATGTTTAAGACTGGATGGAGGGAGCTACTTTTCAAACTGGGTGTGCTCTGTTCAACGCTAGCGTCAGTCCTGCCCATGGGATATTTATTACTTGCTGGCTCTGGGCCAAGAGCCCTGCACAGTGTTATCCTACTGGCAAAGGAGCCTCTGCAGGGCCACATCATCCTTCCACTTCATTTGAAAGTTGTGAGCAGTCACTAAATGACAAGAAAAGAGGGAGAGGAAGAAGTACAATGTTCAGCTGGCAGATGCACAGGCATATGCGGAAAATTGCATTTGTTCATGGGTGCTCAAGTAACTACTGAAGACATGCCTGTATGATGTGAACACACTCTGCTCTCCCTGGTACCTCTTTTAGTCAGAGACAACACCACCTCCTGATAGCTGCTACTGTTAGCCAGAACAAAACATTTGTTTTCCTTTAGCCAACATCCATGGAGCGCCTCAGGCAGCCCATTACCTCAGTGCACATGACATGTCATTCAGCACTTGTCTTAAAATAAATCTGTATTAATGCCTGCAAAAGCTCAAAAAGAGAAGAAACACAGGCTCAGTCACAGCTCAGCAACATAACTGTCCAGGGAGAAAATATTTCCCTTTGACTCAAAAAGCTTCACTGACAAGGTTTTTATTGAACTGTTACACACTGCTGCAGCACTCAGATGACTGCCCTGGAGAGAAGTTTTCCCCTGACTCTGACAGTGCAGCTTCTGCCTCCTATTTAACAGGTCAAATATGAGATTTCCTAAAATATATTTTAGAAATAGCTGCAGAAGAAGACAAGTATAAATTTGAATGGGTGAGCAACTTGTGAAAGGAAAACTCAATTCAATTTAGGACAAGACAACATGACCAAGACAAAAAAATTTATACTTAAATACATGAACTGGGCAACAACTGTCATACATAACATTCTCCATATAGCTAGATTACCTTGAAACAAAAGTCATTACTCAAGTTTTCCATGTGCAAGAGAATCACATTCAAACTTAAAAATTATAACTGATTTCCCCTTTTCCTGCAGAAACCATACAAGATCTGTAATATTAAAAGAGCTTCATCTGCCCAATCTGCAATATAAGGAGATGCTCCTACATCAGACTTGCTTAAACAGCGCACTTATGTCATGAATATTATTAGAGCACTTTCCAACATATTTTTATTATCTCAGAATCAAGCTTTGTCAACACCAGTTAGCCTGATTTTTATAGCCAGGGAGAAAAAAAATCTTACAGGAAATGTTTGATACACTAGTGCAAAGAGTCAAACTTCACAGTACAAGAGTAGAAATGTTCTCAAAAGAACATTATTTTCTTTAAGTATCCCTGGATCACCAAATGTGAGAGCTAGGCAGCTCAGATGACAACCTCACACTGCAAATTTTCTAAATCCTGGTTAAATTTCATGAAAAATTAATTGAACAGCGCTGAATTGTTGCAATAGTCACACATGTTGCTGTGTGACGTGTAAAAGGAACGTGTAAAAAGGAACCCCAAAACAAACACCTTGATGGTCTCTGACCCTTTTGGGGAACGCTGAGGTTGGCTTTCCCCTCAAGCGCCAGATCAAGGATGCTGGTGCCCTCTTCTGGTCCTGTCCTTCAGAGACCATGGGGGCGCAGCGTCTTTCTGGTTTAACAAAACAAAAAGCTCAAGGTCTTTTCCTGCACGGCTGACTCCAGCTGTGCCTCTTCAGGAAACAGAGGTGACAGTATTTCACGGCACTGGGATATGTGCTTTGCAAACATGCTACAGAGTGAACCTGCTTCTGCCACCTCAATATCTCACTCCATTGTCACATGAACGAATAGCACTGCTGTGGCTGCTCATCTGCACTCTATTTTGCCATTCATTTCGTTAATGCTCAGGTATTGCTATCCTCTTTATGAGGGGAATAATAACCAAATGGATTATTCTGGTTTCAAATACATGTCGCTTCAGTGTCTGCCTAAACAGGGATAGAGTTTACATTATTTTACTCTAAGCAGCTCATATCATCTGTTGAATGCTGTGGGGTCTAGCGCCCTCTCTTACTTTTTCAAGTTATTTACACATCAAAACACAAACAACAGTAAACAAGCAGAAAAGGCAGCTTGGCTGCAGATGGTGGAAAGAGGAGACTATTTCTCGCCAGAACTCAATGCTTCATCATGAGCCTAGTTTTTCAGCACTTGGCTCCAGTAAGGCTCTTCTGTGTTCAAATAAAGAAGATCTGAAAAACAAGGACTGAGGACTCCCTTATGGTTTAACTCGTATTAATTGCAGGTACACTTGGTCATTCTAGACACTTTGCTAAGACAAAAGAGGGGCAGACTGCAAGCATGAGCTCTGAGCTAACAGAGCCTGTTAGCTATACTGAGTATTTTGTCCTGCTCCAAATGCTCTCTCCAAGACAAATCTACTTAAAAAACTAGCCAGCCTTAAGCATCATGGCAACAAGCCAAATGGAGACAGACATTTGGCCAGGAACCAGTCCTTGCTCAGTCCACAATTATTTTTCAATACCAGCACAGCATAACTAAGCAAGCACTGTACCAAACTCCAAGACAGAGCCATAATTTTAGCATCTTCAGGGGGATTAGGGCCTGATTGGTCTTTCTTGGCCCAGACACAAGCTAATTTGGTGCAGGTAGGCATATAATCTGTGCTAGTTTTCTTCAATGTTTGCAGGGCTGCCTACAAGTGACAAACCACAAGGAGTGTGCAGAAGAACTGTAGCTGGCTATATTAGATACTTATCACACAGGCTGCCTAAACCACTGCTTCTCTACATCTCTACAGTGCACATCCTCAAACTTGTTGTCAGGGATGTTTATTATGGGCATCTCATCATGCAAAGCTTTGTCTTTTTTCTATTAAGTAGATGCAATATAAATGAACATTCAAGAGAAAGTCAGAGCTTACCGTACAAGAGAACTATGAAAAAAATAACAGGTCAAAATAAGTATTCAGTGTGTCTCTTGTCTCATGCAATGGGAAAACACACCCAGCTACTATAAACACTAGAGGACCCAAGAAACTTTGTAAGAGTCAGCTTGACAAGTCTCTAGAGCATCTGAGTAGTAGGGAATGGATCTGTACTGCCTCCAGTTCACATCTGCCTATCACAGTCTGCACAGCTCTTCAGTACAAGAGGATGATCTTGTTCTGGGGAAGCAGGTGCTGAGGAAAATTGCAAGATAAAAAGCAATCACTGAAGCTACTGGCTTGTTTCTCATGCTTAAGAGCAACCCCACAAGCTGCTTCAAGATCACTGGCTAAAATAAGGGCCTGCTTCAGCAATCAGAGCCAATTTGAGTCATTTGTAGAACTGATGACAAGCAGGTATGCACACATACTAATCACACAGCCTAATTTCCCAGCAAGGCAGACAAGTTACTTAACTGTTCTGAACACAGTTAAAGCAGTCTCTCTAAATACCTAATTACCTCTCAGACATCCTTAACTTACCCTAGAGAAGAGGAAAACAAAGGCAGACCATAGTTTTTACACCAGTCCCTCCCCATAAAGGATTAAGTTGTGCTTACCCCTTTCAATCTTAAGGGAACAATGGCACCACAATATATCTCCAGCTGTAAGAACATCTTTCTCAGGACACCAGAGACAGCTACTATATTGTTAGAAAGTATTGGTTAAAAATGTTAACCACAACACAGAAAACCGCAATCATACATTCTTGAAAATCACAGCATGATAATAAGGAAGTTGCTAGAATAAGATTAAGGATGTTTGTGTTTGTTCCAATACCAGTGTTAAAGACCTCTTGATCCGAACAGCATGCATCAAAGAAAATCCTCAACACCTCTCAGTTCTAACTTACTCCACTAGGAGTATTGAGTGATCCCTCGAAGCTCCTTGGATGTGCTCAGCCTGTTGTTTCACCAGTAGGTTTCATCCTGGTAAATTTTAACTGGGGGAAGATACTGTGACCTGTATTGAAGTCAATATTCAGCCTTTGAAATACATATGCTGACATTCAACAGGCTGATCTTCACAGCAGAGATAACTGAGCATGATCAGCCTTGACATTTCTGAAACTGCCAGGGCTGAAGTATTTCCTGAGCAAAAAGAACCTTCAACAAACCAGAAAAAAAAAAAAAAAAAAAAGGCTTTATTTGTGGCCATGGTCTACAAGCCTCTAAAGACAACAGCCAAGAATTGAGACTGTCTCAATTTAGGCTTTAATGCTGATTTCCCTTTCTTTCTTTTTCCAGGATATATCTGACTTCAAAAAGCCTGGTTCTGTTACAAACATTACACAAGGCTGTGAGCTTTATACCTCTTAGTTTTCCCATATAGCATAGGCACTACATCAACGAAAACTTCAGGCTTCCTTTTGAGTTGCTTTTATCTCCCTCTTTATAAATCCATCTTTCTGTATCCCTGATTTTCATTTCAACTTTTAGGACCCCTAAGTGTTTTTGCATCTGCATTCAGGCACTTCATCTTATTAAAACAGCATTACTTCACCTTCATTACCACTTTATGGCCAACTGCAGCATCTTTTGTCCCTTGATCTCAGATATGATCTCCAGAGAGCAGCCCACAAGGGGTAGGCCAGAGTTAAGGGTGATGATTGACATTGAAGGAAAGAGGAGATAACACTCAGTTTTCACCTTAGAAGAGTCAAGGTTCACTTGTAAAACAGCAATAAGTCTTTTTTCTTTGCTCTGAATAAGATAAATCCAACAAAAGGAAGTTAAAATAGAGCAGGAACATTCAAAATGACATTATTATAGATCTCAGATGAGACCACTTCAAGATGAGTTTCTTGTGTCTCACAAATTAAAATCTAATCCATCTTGCCCAAACTCATTATTAGCAAGCACACTGCAGCATCATGTGATTTTTCACCTTAACTACTTATTTTCTTTTACCCTTTTTAGCCTTGGATTGAAACAATATTTAAGACAAAAGCTGAGTTGAAAATAATTACAAAACAAGAAAGCAGATGAGGCACAGTCTTCACCTATTATAGCTCAAAAAAACCCAAAAGGCCCCAGGTACATTTGTATACGAAAGAACTGAAGCTCTGAGAAAGTGAAGTGAAACTGTTGCAATTGCCTTGCAGTTATAAGTGAAATCTAAGAAAGTAAAACAGTAAAAGTGTGGCTTCTTGAAAGACTCCAGATGTTATAGCACTTAGCAAACTCAGACTCCTACTTTGTTAGATGCACCAAATCTGTGCATGAGACATGACTGCGGTTATAGACTATTCATAAGAACAAAATTCATCTCTTCACCATTACTACTGTAGCTTGACCATGTCAATATCTTTAATATGCTGCAACACAAGGAAAACATTCCTGCACTTGAGACATTCGTTATTGCTATGAAAATACCCAACACTACAGTTAGCTGCAGGTCAGTGAGCACTATTACTTACAAGTAGTGTCTTACTAACACAGGATTTCAGAATATCTTATGTTCAGCCTGAAACACCAAACAAGCTGGTCCTTGTATGCTGGGCAGACTTTGCAGTACACTTAGGACTTGTTCAGTGTACTAATATTTTCCTTGTGAGACCAATGACCAAGAAATTCACTGCCTGTTGTAGCTAGGTGCCACTGGCACAGCTTGTGCTGAGACACTCTCTTTAAAGAAGCTGACTGCAGGCATGAGTGAAATTCATACCCCACCTTTAAGATATACATCCACAGGCCATGAAGTTCATTGCAAAGACAAAATCCATGGATCTAAGCCCCCAGCACAAAATGAATAGCACAGACATGAGCATGGGATAGCCACTCCTATCTTTATCAGTAAATATCAAGACAAATTCACTTAACTGATTAGGAAATGTTTCAGTACAAGGAACTTCAGCACAAGACTGTGCTAGACTGCAGTGGAATATTCCCCTCCCTTAAAGGCTGTCTACGTTGAGGCAAGTGAAGCAGCCATGACCACTACCTCCACTTTGGAGAAATACAAGAGCTTGCATTACTGGGAAGATCCACCAGGCTGCACAGGGAGTCATTAAGGGAAAGGAAGTCTGATATACATTGAGGCTATGCCCAAAGCTGAGAGACTCATGACACATATATTGGCATAATCAGTTTTAAAATTAGAGGCTTGTTAGCTAGTAAGTAATATATGTGCTGAATTGTATGCTAGTGTCAAGTGTTAAACCTATTCTTGCTTGGAAATGCATAATACAGTGTACAAAATGCTCTTTTAGGAAGCAGTAAGCCCTGGAAGTTTTAAACTCTTGCAGCAACAGCACACCTCAGACTTACCCTGCCATTTAGTTGAGTGGATTATAATTCTTTACATGTTGACCAATATGACCAACTGATTCTTAAACTACGTTGGACAGGGGTTGTGTTTGAGATTACAAGATAGTTCCTATTTGGATGGTTTTTTTTCTCAAAGTACTACCTAACAAATAACTGACAGTGGGACACAAGACCACACAGCAGCTCAAGCTAAGATAGCTAATAGTTCTATCCCACTGCCCTCCCTTCACACATGTTCACCAGTCCTCTAGTGACATGAGAGGTCATCTCTGACAGTTTGTTGTAACACCACAAGTATGGCTCAGAAGCCATCTCGATCAACTCTGCTGTTCCAGTACCTCATAGCTTTTAGCATTGGTCTCCAGTGCAGTCTGTTTACCAGTGTAAGAAATGGTCCTAAAGCTCTGCCAGTCGCCATCTCCCCTTCCTGCAACTCCCTACAGAGCAATCCCGTATTTTGTTCCCATAAAAGGAAGTCTGACTTTTACCTCAACATTGACAATCTTCTACAAATGCGTTTGTAGTTCATAGACCAATGGCACATGGATGTTCTTGGTCTGAGATGGTAAACGAGTCACAGAAAACTGCTTTTGTTCATGCCCACATGATCTTGTCTCATTGAAGAAAGAACAAATAGGAGTACAGCAAATCATCTGTGCCTATGGAGATGTCAGGTTGTGGTGGGTCAAGCTCTGCTTTATCCACTCCAGTCAGCTACAGCAATTTAGTAAAAAACAAATCCCACCGAACAAAACGAATAAAAAAACAAACAAAAAAAACCCCACTCCAAAATTCATTCCACTCACTGTTACTGCAGGTATTAACTGGAGTCAGAAGATTCACAGAAGTAGAGTGTAATAAGACATTTATTAAAAGTGCTGTCAGTTATGTTAAGAGCTATAGTCTAGTATCTATTTTAAAAAAGGCATCTCATTAAAAAATATTAGCTTAAAAACCATTCTGATCACTATGGTTACAGACACATGACCCGCAGTGCTCTATAAATGTCAGATCAGCTTTGTTGATTGGGACGAAGCAATCCTCAAGTCCAGGATCCACTGTCTCTAGTGTAGAGGAAGAACTGCTGGGAGCTCCAGAAGAGACACCTGCAGGTACCTGGAATAGAAATGCAGTGAATACAGATACTGGCTTCAGGTTTGTCATCTAAACTATCACCTAACTGTGTAATACATTGGAGAAGAGAAGCATCATCCTGCAACATTGCAGACAAAGTTGTTATCCAAAGCATCTGCATATTTATGGATTAATCACTTTTCTGGTCAGAAAAGTTTTCTCCTCAAGAAGCTGATGGAGGCTTCTGTTTCAGAACTAGAAGCTGACAATTATGAGAGAAGTTGGAAAACCATAAGTCATGCTGTGCTTACAGCCATCCATGACACTGGCTTACTTCTTACTTACTTTGGGTGCTTATACTTCTGCTTAATAGCTTGCAGCTGGAAATGGGGAGCATCAAGGCATGCTCTGTGCAGGTCAGACAGGCAAGGCACTATCTCACTTAATGAGTATCCAGTAAATGCAGCAAGCGTTTCTGGCTGATTGGATAAAAAAAAATTGTGTTACTCTCTTGTAGTCAGCGGTCATCTAGAAGATGTGTTTCCTACAGAAGCAGGAATTCTTTTCACTACATCAGAACTCACTCTAGATTCTTTAAGCATGAAAAAGATTCAATTGTATTGTGCCATCAGTTTCACCCTTGGTCTTCCTCGGTGCCATGAGATCTGACAAGCTCCTTCTGTTCTAAGCACACAGCATCAATTCCATCTCTTCCAGATCTTACTCTATACTAAAACTATTTCTCCAACACACAGCTGGAAGGTCTAGCAAGGCTTGTGGTAATGCAGCCACTCAGTGTAATCACTCAAGTAGACACATTCAGTTCCTCCCTTTCTCCAGAAAGACCCCGAATCGTATCTGGGGATGTAGTTCTAGAGATCTGAGGCCTTTGGTACAGCCTTGATGTAAATGAGCAAGTAAAATACCTCTCCTTTCAGAGAAGAGGCAGGATATTTCAGGTTTACTTAACGGTCATTTATCAGGTATTCTCATTAACTCAACAATAGCTACTCATCCTAGGATTTCAGCCTTTAGAAAAACATACTTCATAGCTACTCCTCCGCCTTCTCAGCTCAGTTCTAACTATAACAAAATCCTTGAGCTATTTATTAAAACCCAGTTGTTGTCCTTACCCAGAAAGATCTGTTCACTGTGTAGTTTGCTAAACAGTAGGCTGCTGCAGCAATTTGTGAAGGAAGGTACTTCAGAAGAGGATCAGCTTGAAGGAGACTCAACTCTGCAAGATACTGAACAAGAAAACCCAAGTGTTTCAAAAACAATCAACCTAGCTGGTACAATCAGTCCAATACAGCAAGTATTAAAGTTCAACATCATGCAAAAAAGCACAAACTACATACAGAGTGAGGATAATTAGTATTCTAGTCCTGTTGATCTTACAGAAGATCCTTTATCATGATTCAGAAGGGACAGAAAGACCACATTTTGCCAAACTCATCTACCCTAACCTGAAGTTCTGGTTCCATCATCAGCTCTGACTTGATTTTACAGGTAAAGACTCAGAAAAATCAAGGTTCATAAAAATGACAAACACATTCTTCCCACCCTCTAAGGCTCTTGTTTACATAGGTGAACCCCACTTGGAGATCAGGGATAAATGGACAGCTCTAAGCAGCATAATATGGGCTCTGCTGGAGTAGAGTCATTGAATCATCCTATAGATTTTGCAGAGAAGCAGGTGGCCACATGTTTTACTCTAAATTTGCTGCTTCTAAGCAAGGTTGTCTACTTCAAGCAACTCCTATGCAGCCATGCAGGTATATTCTGAGTCACTGTGGAGCAATATGCAGTAGCACCAAATCCCCAAATCCAGGACAGACGTGCTACACAGGCATTTGTGAAAAACCCACCAGATTTTTACCACTTAACTGCCTAATCAGTAATTATCCCTCACCAGTCAAGACAGACCAAACTTAGGTCATCCAGAAGTCTTGGCACACCAACCACACTATGAAACAGGCAGCTTTTATCATGCTACACAGATAGCTTCATGAAAAGCAAGTAGCTATCCTTTAAGGAGCCCTTAGTCCCAGAAGGCAGATGCTCCATACCCTTGCAAAGTTCTCTGTCCTCATACAGATTCCACATCTCTGAATATACTGAAGGAGGAACTGGTTGATGGTAGGGGCTGATAGGTCAAAACCTAGCACTTTGAGAAGCAAGTGTTCCATTCTTAGCAGCTGCTTCTTTGTGTAGGTATCATCTGTTATATAGACAAATTCATCCACATCTGGTGGGTAGATCTCTTCATACTTCCTGAAAAAGGAAGGAAGACACTTTTGTCAGCTCTGAAGTAATAACAAAGAAAATCTTTGTGCTGGACCCACATCAGGATGGGCATATGACATTACTAAAGCTCTAGTTTTTGCTTGTTCCTCCAGGCTAGCTAACAATTCAGTTTCAAACATGGGCAAATATACTTAGAGGAACTCCCGAGTCATCAGTCTAGACAGACATACACTCACATTGTTAGCTTGAGTAACAGCAAGCTTTCAGTGGGGAATCTCAGTAACACAACACACTGCAAACACTCCTAAGCTACACTGCTTGCCCTGTCTACTTAGAGCAGTAAAAGCCTCGCTGTAGAATGCAACTGAGTCTATTACAGCCTTACAGGCTAGCAGTTTCTGCTCCTGTGTTTATGGTCACAAGCTTTCCCCACTACTGTTCTTCACAGTCAATAAATGTTTAATTTTAATAGTACCAAAGCAGGCCAAGTTGCTAATCTTGAGACATCATGAAAAGCTACCTACTACTGCAAGCTTCCTTCCTTGAAATTACACTACAAGACTAAGTCCAAAAATAAGCTTCAGATCACCAAGATTTCAGAAGATGAAACACTTACGCAGCCAGAAGAATTGCCGCTGTTCCTACAAGCTGCAGCTTCCCTCTGAGGACAGACATGCAGGAAAGAAACCTGTCCAGGAAGTTCACCGCCAAGTACAAAGTTTCTGTCCGAAGTTTATACTCTTCCCCTACTTCCACCAGCCAGTCCACCAGGATGGCACGCATTCCTGCTGTGATATCTGGCTGCTTCTTCATGTAGTAGGGCTTGGGCCTAAATCTCACCTGTTTGGAAAGAGTTGAAGAATCAGGATGAGCACTCTGAAGAAAACTGTGGATGGCTGAGCAGATGAGCATTCTATATACTTACACTAAAAGGAGCGGGTCCCATTGTTAATAACTGTAAGTACTAATTACAATTATTGTTCTAGAGGTAATTAAGCCCAGCTTGTGGCATCTCTAGGAAGTAGCATTTCTACACTGAAGAGAAAGATTGAAGAGGAGAATAGTAAAACACTTCCTGGACTATGGACAGCCTCTGCCATCAAACAACTGAGCTATTCAGAAGGACCTAAAACTGAATAAATCAGGTTTTTCCCCTTCTGCCTATCAGGAGACGGCACTTCACTGCTCTGACACAAGAAGGTAGGAAAAACTATTATTATGGCCAGAGAGATATCAGTGAGTTCACATCAAACTGCTTCAGCATTTTTTCAGCATACTGCTCCCATTTGCAAGAATTCTTCATACCAAATAGTCAAGAGATACTCCCATCATAGGAAATATCAGGGAGGCAGTAATCCTGAAAGAACTTATCACTGATTATATGCTGCCTTTAAGAGATGACTTTTACTATTTGCTTTCTCTCCTTTGTAGTTTGGCGGCTGCCTTAGATCTCTGCAATATTGCAGCCCACCACAGATACCTATAAGCTTCACACAGCAACTTACTTCAGCCTCTCGGAGGTACTGATGAATGTCTTCTGCATACTCTCCCACAGCCAGAGTTACAACATCTTCCATGTGATCCTCAGGCTGGGATTGGAAGGATGTATCCACCACCATAGGAGAGCCTAGCAGGTAACAGGAAGCAGCAAGACATTTGTATAATTAATCTCCTGACTTTCTCTTGCTTGACCTATTTTTAGGTCAGAAGTGCTGCCCCTCATTTAGACACAATCCAAGTTAGTTAGTAGTGTTATTTATTGCATTGTAAGCTACTCACTAGCTTACAATTCTCAATTCATAACCAACCTACATGCGGCTGTGCTATGGATACCATCAGAGTAGCAACAGGAGTTACCTGAACTAAGGTCCAGCAGGAGGTGAATACTGGACGTCATTGCACTGGTATCCAGTTCACAGTGGCTTAATTCCAGCTCTTCAGACACTCTGCAGCTGTAATTTTCTTTATCTTCTGGATCATCGACGTAGATAGCAAAGCCTTGCTTTGATGTAGCACTGACCAAGCAGGTGGGCATTTCATCTTTTCTAGATGAAGGGATGGTGTTTTCAAAGCTGGAGAAGCGCTTGATAACAGCAGCACCCTGAAGCAGAGCACACAGTAATGCTGAGGGAGGGCAACAGAAAGTGTCACTTATTTTCAAAAATAAAATCACTTTCCTTGTGTAACAAACACCAATAACAAAAGTTCATAGGAAAAGCCACCAACTACATTTGGTGCCTCTCTAGTTGCTGCCACTTGCTGTGACGGACTCCTCACAGAAAGGATGAGACATATTAAAAGTCAGGAACCAGGAGAGCAGCATCATGTTCAGTGCCTCCCACCGAGAGCAAGTGTGCTGCTCAGTACTAATGGGGCTGAGAAGTGCAGTCAGCTCCACATTCAGCTCTGGCAAGGAGCAGTCGCAAATGCAGCAAGTTAACAAAAGTGCTCAAGCACTGCCACACACTTAAGAAGGACTACACTAGCAAGAAGGCACTTCAAGCAGACTTAAAACCTGAAGTTTGAATTTTTGAGCTCAAGCATTGCAACCCCTAGAACTATGTGTGACCAGGTTACAGTCCTTCACACAATCTACTGCCAGTAAGTCATAAATGAGTTAGGGGCTTTACATACCCAGAACCAAGAAAAGTTTGTGTACACATACCAGCTGCTATTTTAGGTGAGCACAGTAACATTACCCCTGCCCCACTAGCAGATTCCAGAGGGCTCAAGGGACAGAAAGAAAGAAAAATAAAATGCCATTAACTTGAACTTCTTGAAGGCTCTGGCTCCCTGAACTGAGCACGGCTGTGACAGGTCTGGGTCAGTGAACTCCTTAAACCACCTACACCGTGCCTGGTAAGCGGTCTAGTATGTCCCTTCCTTCCAGGATGACTTATTTACGCAGCATACTCCCGCAGGGAAGCCCCTGCAGGCTGGGACGGAGCGGTTACCGGCAGGGTTCCTCGGGAAACTCAGGCCGATGAGCTGGAGCCTGAGTCCCGCTCCGACCCCGGCAGCCAGGCCTGTGCCGGCAGGCTCGAGGCGGGTGCGCGCCCCG
>JAHLSL010000023.1:5731273-5760619 GCA_025920805.1 Petroica traversi
CACCGCCTGCGGGACCAGCGCGCCGGTGTGCAATCGGCAGCCCTGAGAACAGCTGCGCTCCGACGGCTCTCTTAGATAAGGACGAGCGAGAAAAAGGAGCTTTAGTTCCTTTAGGGATGGTGTTGAGTCCCGTGATGAGTCCAAGCCAAGGCACAGCGAGGTGCCAACCTGGCTGTGCTGTTACATGGCTGAGCAGTTCTCAGCTGCCAACACGGGAAACACAGCGGATCACTCAGGCAAACCACCAAAGTTGGTCACAGTGATGCGGATAGTGATACAGGCAGCCCGCGAGCTCAGTTTGTGGGAAGGCTGTGTCCATGCTTTAATGTCTGAAACGATCTTGGCAAACTGGGAAAATGTTTTGAAAAGTCAGGATCATGAAGCACATGTGCAAGGTCAGAGCCAGTGGATGCAGAAATGCAGGATGGGGAACAGCCAGGTAGGCAGCAGCTCCGTGAAGAGCCAGGAGGTTACAGTGAACCTTAGCTGGAGCATGATTCCCCAGGGTCATGGCTGTCCGAGCAGGAACAAGCAGCAGTATAGCCTGTGTGGCACATGAGCCCTCTCAAAGTCCATAGAGAAGTCAAAAGAGCAAGAACTGCAGCAGCCGAAACCTCAGCATGAGACTTAGGTTAGATACCATAGTGATGCCCCAGAAGAGATGGCATCGGAAATTTCAGAATTTCCTTAGTTGCAGATTTATAAGACCAAATTAAAGAGAACTTTGTCAAAACTGTCTGTGCCTTGTCAGTGATGATACTTCTTGAGATGGTCTCCAGTGACAGAAATGTAGAAGCTATTATCCAGAATTTGGATATATATAAGCAGGGTCTTATGCCAGAATTGGTTTTGCAGTTCCTGTGATCCAATCTGCATTAAAGGGCTGCATTTTTTTTTCTTCACACTTTTCTTACATTTATTTTTTAACTGACTCTCTCTGAACTCCCAAAAGGAATTTACCATAAGGGGTAAGTGGTATATCGGAAGGTGAAATATGGTACCTGTGTTTGATCCATTGATCATGACACACTATTTTTCCTTTGGATAGGAGGAGCCCCATGTTCTTGCAGCAACAGGGTTGTAAGCAGGTAATTAGTGGATCTGTCACAGCTACAGGCGTGGGCAAAGGCAGGTCAGGGGAACAGCAGATTATACAGTATGTCCATGTTCTTCTCTTTCTTTAATTTCTAACCCCCAGGTTTGCACAAGCAGTGCTTCACTTGGGGACAGTTATTTAAACATTTTCATGGCAAGTTTTAATTTCTGAAAAAAATTAGTCTAGTTGCCAGCTTTTGAAATCAAATATTAGCCTAAGTGGAGCTTTAAAAACTCTTTATCCTTTTGCTTTGATGGGATTACTAAATTTATCTTCAGTCAGTGAACATTCTTTATATCCAAGTGCCCATCATATCTGTATTCCATTTAGACATAACTTAGGAACCTCAACTACCCAACTTATTCATATTTTTATGTGTGAGCAGCATATGGCTATCCTCACTAGATGTATTGTGCATTAATGTAAGTGAAACACCTCTCAAATAGCTTTTAATGAGGTTATCTAAGCTCCAGTTTCTCAGGAACTCTTTGAAACAGCCCAGTATGGTTTTGTACCTGAGGGAGGCCAGTGAGCTTTGCCAGCCACTACTTAATTGTAGCAGCAAATCAAATAAAGCTTTGAGCCATTAATCACTTACTTTTGAGCTTCCCTGTGTGCTTGAGAGGAAGCTGAAGCCTTCCTGAGTGGACTCTTAGGATTTCTTGCAGTAATCACTGTCTTGCTGATGATTTCTAGGAAGACAGAGAAGTCAGAGCAATTCCTGACTTGGCGAGGATGCTTCCTTCCTCTGTGACTCTGGAAGAGATAGTGTTAAAGAACTCTTTCTCTTGTCAGTCTTTCTCGTGTCAGTCTTTCCTAGTTCCTTAGTTCTTCATCCTTTTTGCAGTCTTTACTTCAAATGTCATCCAGTTTTGGTGCTTTTTTCAGCTAAAGGGTCTTCTCCCATGCTGTGGAAACAGGCACTGGCTCCTTCTTTTTCTCTGAGAACCACTGTTCATTCCCAGTTTTTACACAGCAAGCTCTGCACAGGCTTCAGTTCATAATCTGGGTCATGAATCCCTTCACCCACAAATTAAGCCACTGTAGCTGTCCCCTTCTCTCTTCACCCTTTGAAGTATCCTTAGATTTCAGCTTGGCTTAAATAGTCATTGGGCCTCCAGCCTGGAAGTAGCATCTTCACTGAAAATAAAACATTCTTAGTATTACAATTAAATGCAAGTACAAAATTAGAAGAACATGGAAGATTTTTGGAAATTCTCAGCCTTGCTCATCTAAGTCTCACATTGAATTGCAACCTGATACCCATATGGGGAAACCCATTCAGGCAGATTAGACACAATGACTTTGGCCAGGTCACATTCAATATTTGGCAAGTCCCTCCAGACCAACACATTAAGCAATCACACAGCAGGTCCATGTGTGCTACAAATTCTTCTGAGGTCAGCATAATGGCAGAGCAACAATGGAGATCCCCCTAAAGAGCAAATTTGATGCACAGCTGCATTACACCCTGGGAGATGTGCTGTGGGAGCAGTCTTAGAGTCAGAAAGTTTCTAAAAAGGATTATGAAGTCTCCTTGATATTGAGAGCAATTTCCTGGACTCCATGACTCAAGGTCCCATCAGGTCCTTGTTGTATGGTCTTAAAGCAGCAAAGCAGTGGAGAATATGACTTCTTTCACAGGGCTATTATTCTTTGGGTTGTGAATAGTTCCCTGGCTGCAGTGTGTTTTGATTATCATACCAGTAAATTAATTTCACATTACTTAGTACACAGAGTTTATCTTGAATTTCAGTGTTTTTGTGGACCATCAAAATGAGAAAAATAGTCAAGAAGTAAGACATAGGTCTAGGGCTCAGGAGTTGTTGGCTAAGGCATATAGAGATGACCAAGACACGGTGTTGGTTGAGCCACCAACTCTCCACACACAGGGTGATAGATCACTTTGCATTGTCTGTGCTGTGCATGTAGCACAGGCCCAAGCCAGCACTCAAATCCAAGCTTACCTCGTATTCTTCTGCATGAAAGCCCACAGAGTGAGCACTGAATTTGGACAACTCTGCAGCCCAGCATGAAAAAGCTCTGTGCCCCCAAGCACATAGATAGGGTCACATATCACTGGTAGCAAGGAGTCACAGACACAATCTGTGTTCCATGGCTTAGGAGAGTGCATTAAAAAGGGCCAGAAAATGTCCACTGCCATGCAGTTCAGTCATCTGTCCTGTACAGTTGTTGATACAGCCCTGACTTGCTCCCTGCTGAAGCAGCTTGTGCTTTTCAACAGTTTGTAAGCATAATCCAAAGGTTAATAGGCCAGTTTTTCTGCATCTATTCTTATGTATAGGAGAAATGGTCTGAGAGTAAGACAGTGCAAAGTCTTACTTCTTGACTATTCTATGATGTGTCTGTGACTGATATCAAATACTTTATATTTGCCTTTCACAATGATTCTGCGATCAAGCTTGTAAATTTACTAGTGTTCTCTATTAAGCAAGTTCCATGAGGTTTCAAGCACAAAACCTTTTGTTTATAAAAAAGAAAACAATTAAACCACCATACACAAATAATTTTACATTTGGCAAAGTTATGATTTCTCTGTATTGGACTGTGCTGTCATACAACTTTTGCATATTTTCAAATATCCTCACTTTATAAAATTAATTAACTCAAAGGTTTAGAGTTAAAGCTTTCTTCCTAAACAGTCCTAAATTAATAACTCCTACTCCTTATGAGTGTGATAGCATATTACCAAATCTGAAAGCTTAAATTTATGTGGAAAGTGATATTCCTGGAAAGTGGAAAGTGAGTGATATTCCTGAAGACAAATAATCAGTCAGTGGGGAAGGTTCACACTACTTGGCTTGCAGGATCAATCAAACAGCCTTTTTTGTTAATAAGAGTGCTGTGAGACAATTCCTGATTCTGGATGTACTGCATATGTTATAACACATATATTAAATATAAAGTTGGCATGAGAGAAAACAATAATATAGGACCTTCTTAAGTAGACTGTTACTGAAAATTCATTCTGCAGAAGAGCCCAGAGACAACCATGTGAAGCTGGTGTAAGAAGAGCTGTGATGATCCCTGAGCAGCTCTCAGAATCAGATTCCCCAGATGTTGAATGTCTTTGGAGTTGCAGTACACAGTCTATGCTCTTGGCAAATGCAGGGTAAGGTAAGATGTGAGGTTTGCTTGTGTTGTGCTCGTACTCATCCTCCATTTGCTATAGGAAACAGAAATAATCTGTTAAAGTTGCAGGGTGTCTGTGTAAGGAAGGGAAGCAACAACATATCCTGTGTCCCAGACAGAGCCATAGCATCCTGTTCCCTCTCCATCAGGACTCTTCTGTCTTCTGTGCTTGCAGCTGTGTTGTACATGGTGTGCCTGATGCACTCTGCATCTTCATTATCCCAGTAGGTTGCCTAAGCATGGAGCACAGCCTGTCTGCAAATCCCATTGTCCTTATAGCAGATAATGCAGGAACTCTTCAGAAACAATCCTTTGCCACTCTGTCTCACATGTGATAACAGGCAGAGCTCACCTCAGGGAGCAGTGGAACCTACTAGTGTGTCACAGAGCACCAGCTGATGCCCACAGCAGGGAAGCAAAGCATAAAGCCTTGAACAGCTGCAAGATTTTCCTCTTTGGGGTTGTAACAATCCTAACCAGAAGATTCTTGTGCATCAGAGAGTTAGTGATCCACACGGAGTGTAAACATGAGCAGGCTGTGCTGCACTGTGCTGCATGTACAGCTTGTCCTTCAGGATAAACTCAGCAGGGTGATGGTAACAGAGCAGCCGAGAGGCAGCTCCCACTTCATGTTTCCAATTACACCACCTGTGGGGCCTTGGCTTTATCTTAAAGACAAGCAGCAAGTTCTCATGTGAACATACAGTTGTTTGACAACAGATATGAGGGATATAATATTTTTTGTCTAAGAAAATTCTATATGAGATCTCAAAACCAAAATGTCAGGGGACCTTTCTACAGATGGGACCTGTACTATATGCCCTGAGTAGAGGTCTGTGAGATGCTGCATGACTCAGGGTTCCCAGCATCTGAAGAGATGTAAAATTTCATGTATTCTTTCTGTTTCTCATGTTACCTCCAGAAAGTGGTATTTTTAGCAATAGCTTATGGAGTCTGAGTGCCTTCCTTACTGAATCATAAGGTACACTGAGGTAGCCTCAGTGCCTTGTACTACAGGTTAGCAGTAGAATAGCCTAAAGTTGACTGCAAAGAAGTTTCTGAATCAAATGGTGTAAAAGGTGACAAATAAAATTGCAAAGAGTTCTGGTTTGGGGTTGCCTTTCCACAGCAGTCTACTCCACTAGCTGTGTAGGATGCCCAGGACCATCTGGTTACTCCCAGTTCACCAGAAGTACAAGAAAATGAGCTTTTTCAGTATAAAAACAGTAATGGAACATAAACTATAACCTTTGCATGCTGCATGTGAAGAGAAAACATCAAGCTGAAAATGAAACATTTCTGCTAACCGTATGTTATTCCCTTACAAGCTTCTCTGTATCGTAAAGCAGCTGATAGCAAGCTTTAGCACCGTGCATGTTTTAAATTAATGGCCTTCACAGAAAATTGATATCTCAACTCTGTTTTTCATTTCAGCACAACACAGGAAAACTCCCATAACTTTGACAGAACCTTGAAAAGGTACTGCATAATTCAGAAACAGCCATTTCTGAATTCTTCAAATCACTCTCTTTAATAACCATCTAGCTCCACTGCCAGGTTCTTCTGCCAGGTTGAAGTGAATGCTGAAATGCCCTTGCTGTATAATAGGTCGTTTCTCAGTCAGGCCCCAATTTATGGTCCCTATACTTATGCCATCTGTTACTCAGCTGTTATCGACAGGTACTGCTCATTTCTACTTAGAAGCTGACAGTTGAAAAGTTTCAAAAGAAACTCATGTTCTGACTTGGTGATCCTGTGGAAGCTGACTCTTGGGGACTGTTTCTCAGGTTACAAATCACAAACAAGTTCTCAGAGTACAGAGTACAGCATCTGGACACAGAGCCAACCCTATCCTGGGCTGCCTCCAAAGCAGTGTGGCCAGCAGGGTGAGGGAGGAACTCTCCCCCTCTGCTCTGCTGTGCTCGGGTGAGACCCCACCTGCAGTGCTGCATCCAGCTCTAGGGTCCCCAGCATAGGAAGGACATGGAGCTGTTGGAGCAAGTCAGAAGAGGCCACCAAATTGATCAGAAGGATGAAACACCTCTCCTATGAAGAAGGGCTGAGAGAATTGGAGTTGTTCAGCCTGGAAAAGAGAAGGCTTTGGCGTGATCTAATTGCAACCTTTACCCGAAGAGAACTTCCAGGAAAGAAGGAGAGACATTATTTATGAGAGCATGTAGTGACAGGAGAAAGGGGAATGAGTTCAAGCTAAAAGAGAGTAGGTTTAGATTAGATAATAGAAAAAAATCTTTACTATGAGGGTGGTGAGACACTGGCATGGGTTTCCCAAGGCAGTTGTGTTTGGCCCATTCCTGAACATGTTCAAGGCCAGGTTGGATTGGGCAGCCTGGTCTGGTGGAAGGTGTCCCTGCCCATGGCAGGCAGATTGGAAATAGATGATCTTCAAAGTCCCCTTCCAACCCAAACCACTCTAAGATTAAATAAACAATTAATTCGTTGCTATCAGTTCTACTTGTTTGTATTAGTAATTCAAACGTAGTGGATGTATATATAAAGCATATGAGTTTTTTGTGTATGACTAGTTGAAGATCAACTATCTGTAACAAAAATTTTTAGTAATAAAACTTTATAAAAGTTTTAAACTTTATAAAAGTTTATAAAAGTTTTTTAAAAATTTATAGTAATAGCAACAGTAATATTGGAAAATAGTTTTTTATATTTGTTGTTTGGAAAAGTAGGTGCAATGATCAACTTCTATAGTGTGAAGGCAAAGGCTGTTCATAAAGGCTTCAGCTCAGCACAACAAAATCTTGAAACAACAACAATGCGTGTTTTGGTTTTGAAGGAAATGATCAAAATTACAACTGTATATCAGAATAAATCATGACTAGTAACAGTTGCTTTGCATGTAAGATTTGGCATTGCTGGAATCTGGCATCGTTTTAATTAACCTGGAACAGTGATTGTCCTCTAAACTCTATGCCTTATATATTAAGTACATGACTGCATCCCACCACGTATGAGTGAAAGGAGAGATTTGACAGGGAATGGCTTAACAGAGCCACTGCCTGGTGCATTCATGTCCCTGGCACTCTTTCCCTGCTTCCCCTAGAAGTCAGTGATTGGACTCATTAAAACTGCTGGATGAGCTCCTTAGACATCAGGCCATCTGTGTGGATTCCATAACCTGTGAAGCAAATAGGCTGTACTGATCATCCCTGGATCACTGCATTCTTGCTATTTTCCAGTTAAAGAAAAAGAACAGTGCACTGTTTGTCACAAACAATATACCAGGATTATTAGCCTTATGGCCAGGACAGTGTGCTGAAAGAGAAAACAGAAGTAGCCAAACTCTTCCATTACTTGGAGAGTTCCCCTGTCTTTTTTCTTTGGTTTAATTGGAATACCATGTGATTTCTCCCCAGTGTAGTGGAGAAATTTTAGTTGGCTCTTGATTATCTGAGTAAATTAGTTAATGATGCTTGCTCACTGCAATTACACTTTGCCATTGCAATTACCTGAAGTCTGCTGTTTTAAGTCACCTATTATGTGTCTGTGTTCATAATTACTTGTGTTCATATTGTTTGTAGTAGAAGTATGGCACAGCACTGCTGATGTACATACACAGCAGCTACTGTTTAATGTAGCTGAGCTCCCACATTCTTATTGCTGGCTGCATGCTTTGCTAGTGATAAATGATAGCCATTTTTCTCTACCACAGCAAGAACAGAGATTAAAACTCTAGATACCAATCTGATCTCACAGGTCACAGCTTGTCTGTGTAACCTGTTTTATGTTATAACTGATAGCAGTAAAAGGTCTTTCATCAGGCTTGTTTATTTATGTCTGTGATTCACAGTGATGATGATTTATAGAACACCTCTAATTGCAAGTGTATACCTCTCACAAAAATGCAATGCAGAGCTGCAAAAAATGACCTTGTAAGAGGGAGAGATATTAAAAGTCTAGTGTGAATAAAGAAATCCAAACAATAGGATAATTCAAAATAGAGAGAAAATCTGTACATAAACAGTGGAGATGGGTAATTAGGAGGGGAAAAGAGAAGACTAGAAAATTCAGCACATCTATTTTACATTGTTTAAAATTTTAGAAGCCTGTTCAGGTAGTCATCTTTGCTCTTCAGCTTGGTAACATTAATCTTGGCTACAGCTTGGAAAACTGAGAAGCTCTGAGATCACAGAGTTTGAATTTCCAAATTCAATCCAGTGGAGAATGCTCCATAATGTAGAAAACATAATGATTTTAATAGGGAAAAAACAGTGTCTGCATTTTAAAAAGGGGTTAAAAATGTAAGAAGGGATGCAGAACAGGATAAATGCTAGGAAAAAGATGTGGAGGTTTTTGTATAAAAAATTTAAAAGAGGTTACAGGAAGAGATTTAAATATCTTAACATCTTACTAAGCAGAAGACAGAAAGATGACAGGATTGCATTAGGATTCCCCTGGGAAGAAGAAACCAAGCCTACAAAGCCCATTTATTCTAGCAGACACTGAGATAATAAGATTCAGTGACAGGTACCTGAAAACAGTCAGATTCCAATTAGACATAAAGCAAATGTTTGTAACGTGACCCATTACAGCAAGCCCTCAGGGGAAAGCAGGATGTCTTTCAAGGTTTTAAGTATGCCTTTACTTAAGATATAGGTTATCCAAAAACATTCCTGCTACTGGACTGCACACTGGAGTAACTGGGGGGAAAAAGATTTTGGTATGCTAATGGGAAGCCCAGTGAGATGGTCTAACACACCTTTGGCCTCTAAGATCAAAACAATTTTTCTCTGAAAATTCGTTCCTGCAGAGCTGTGTTTGGGCTGTAGCATCACTGACTAAGTGACCCCATAAGCTTTCACCTGCATGTTTTTCTTTACCTAATTCCTTATGCTGAAAGCAACTCCTTCCTCAGAAAACACAGTAAGAGAACTGCAAACTCTTTCCTCCCTTCTTACTCTGGACAGTCAGGAGATGGGAGTCTGTTCTGTTCTGTTCTGTTCTTCAGTTGCTGCCACTTCCCTGTTTTCATCCTTCCCTACTTTCCACTTCAGATGCCACCCCGTGTCTCAGGTAGTTAATAGACATCTATTGTTTGTCTCTAAAGCCTGGGAAAACTTTACCTGTGATACCCTCCTGACAAGAGATAGACATCTGAGAGGTGAGCAAACTGTAGGCATTTTAGAAAAGTCCCTGTCTGTTAGACAGCCCAGGACTGTAAGGATTCATTTGTTAGCCTGGAAAAAAAAATTGATTTATCTCTAGCTCACAGACTACCCCTAGGGTACTGATAAGATAGTGAGAAATAAATGCCTTTCTTGAAAAAGAATATACTATCAGAGACAATACTTACAGAGCTCTCTTTCATTTCCTGAATTTAGGTTTCCTTTAATGTCTAGTATTCAGATTGCTTTTAAATTTTTTTTAAACATGCTTAGTGCCAAGAGAGTAGAGCGCTTTTATTTTTTTACCAACTTTTCAGGCTTTCAGATCGTATTTTCTGACAGCAATGCACGGTAGCCCTCTTCCAGCATGTATTTGAGCACTGCAGAGAGCTTTATACCTGATTCTTGATGCAATGATCTCAGCACCAGGATGATGGAGACATGGAATCCCACTGTTTTGGGGTGAATAAGGAAGTCTTTGGAGCTAGATACCCCAAAACAAGACATAAATGTCACTGCTTTTCTCTTCTCCGGTAAGTAGCGTCCCTTTGTTCATGTACTGTCAGTGCTCCTTTTGGGGCATGGTAATTGTGAATGGCCCAGTGTCTGGCATGGCAAGTCAGCCCCAGCAGGGAGGGACAGCTCCTCTGCACACCAGTCATGCTCAAGGACCCTGTGGATGTTCCCTTCAGGGTCCCTCCTCCAAATATCCCAGGTGCCAGTGGGGATATTTGGCAGTTCCTGAACATGTTATTCCACCAGAGACCATCCGGACACAGTCTTGGATGCTGCTTTTTTTTCCCTAGAATCAAGAAGATAAATTACTACTTTGTGGCTGCACCAAAAACCTTGTCTAGATTCTCAGTTAGTCAGTCTGAGATACAATGTTTTAAAAAAGCTATTCCAGTCAGTAAAATGTATTAACTCCTTTATTGATTTTAAAAAGTGGTCCATCTGTCTTGCAGCACTACTATTTCTTATCTGTTATGAAACACTTAAAAATAATAAATAGAAATGCATAGAGTGAAATAGGAAGACGTTTCAAAGTTTTCTGAAATTAAAATATGCCAAAATTAAATACACGGAGAACTGTGTATAGGAATTTTCATTCAAATAATATGATTTTGTGAGGGATAAAAGACCCGACAAATGTGTTTGGACTCACCTTAACTAAGCTTCTGGTAACTTTTATATAAAGACAGAACAAACAGCCATGCAGTTTACATTTTCAGGCAGCTGTAGTTACCGTAAGCTATTGGCAATGCCAGGACTTTCAAGGGTTGTGAATCAGTGTCACAAAATCACTTCGATTGGGAGGGAGCTCTTGAGCTTGCCTAGTTCATCCCCCTTGCTCAAGCAGGATCAGCCTTCTGCCTTCTGCCCAGCTGGGTTTGAATTCTCTCTGCAGATGGAGACTCCACAGCTTCTCTTAGCAATGTGCTCCAATGTTTGACCACGTTCACAGTAAAAAAAAAAAACAAACAAAATCCTTTCTTGTGATCAAGCGGAATTTCATGTGTTTCAGTTTATGCCTTCTACCTCTAGTCCTGTTACTGGGTAGCATGGAGAAGAGTCTCTGTCATATTCATTGATTTCTGGTCATGATAGTGACCAGTGGCATATAAATCAGAGAAAATGTTCTTGCAGCCCAGAGATTAAAATTATAGTATGTCTTACTTGAAAAATTCCCTTAATGACAAACTTGAAATTTATGTTCTCTTGCAAGTGAAGGGAACATCTCATTTTAAACTTGGAGCCTAAAGACTGAAAACCTGAGTCACCCTCAGGAGGTGCCTTTCTCCCTCCTTTGACTATAGACAGAGACTCTCTACATATTATGGGAGATGAAAACAATCTCTTGTGATTATTTTGTATCTAGAAGCATATGAATGTGTAATTTTTTCAAAGTCTAAAACTAAACTCTCAGGTGGTGATATCTGATGGCAATAAGTAATATGTATTCAGTATTTAGAAATTATGCAGTTATTTTTTTCCCATGTGAGAATGTTATTTCTGTTTTTATTGACATGTCTAGTTTTGTCTCTGGCTTCAGCTGGAGTTCATGCAAGCTTTTCATGCTCTTTGTACTTTTTAACAGGTCAAAGGCAATTGCTGCTTTCTTCTAAAATAAGAAATGGGAACTAATAGCTTGCCTTGTGTACCCAGAAAGTCCAGGGTCCCCATATTTTAATACTGTGAAAGATTTGACAGTGTTTGGCCAAACTTTTCCCTCTAACATGCTAATGGAGCCAGACTGCTTGTTACAAATACCACACTGACTTTTTTTAGACATTCACATGTAGCCATCCAAGGCTATTGCAACACTCCAAGTAATGTCAGAGTCATGCTGGGAGTGCGATTATTCTTTTTTTCTGTTTATTGCCATTGAAAAGTTGTGCTCAATATGTGCTCAAGCAGAAAGGGAAAAACACCCTCTCAAAGTATTAATTACAGATTTTATTAAAAGCATACAAAAGACTTGAAGTGTAACCAAGTAAACAATCACTGTTCTCTCACCCTAGGAGAGGGGAAAGAAAGAATTCCAGTGGCAGGGAGCTTAGATGCTTTTGACAAGAAGGGAAACACAGGCCTCCTAATTAACAGTGCAGTTAAAGAAGGGTGAGCAGGTTGTTGCCAAATGCAACCCCAGGGAAAACTGTAACTGCTGTAATCAAGGGAGTTATTTACCCAGTCAAGAAAAACAGGCTGAAACAAATGGCAGGACTCTCTGAGCACAGGGAATTACTGAGGAACGTGGTTCTCCCTCAGTCCTGAGCAGCTCGGGGTGATGCTGAGGGTGGACTGAGGGTGTGCTGTGTTGCATGGGTGGTGCTGAGCACTGAGCTTGGATCTCATCCCCAAGTAAGAGCAACACCAAACTGAACATGTGTACACAATATGAATATCCAAAGGAAACAATGGTCTAAAAACTCCTCAGGTATTGGTCTGAGTCCAGTTACTTTCAGGTAACTGGGCTGCACCATTTTGGATTTTGTAATGAATCTCGGGAGATTTGTGTCTTCAACTAACTGTAACTGGAGGTTACAGTTACAAAATGAGATTTTCCAGGTTTTTTTAAATGTATTATTTATTTTTTATTTATTTAATTACTAATCGAGTCAGGACTTCATTAAAGAGACAGTGGGCCTTTTTGTCAGCATCTTTCAGAGTGCCCAAAAAAGGAATGAAAATCACTTTCACAAATCTCAGTCCAAAAGTGATTGGGCATGCCTCAAAAAGGCAAGATTTCACTATCTATGCCTTGGCTGATATTTAGAAGGATACCAGAAAATGCCCCAGACTTAGAGCTTGCCTGGCTTACCCTGGGCCACTCCATGTTAAGTAACTCAGTGTCAATGTTGAGTCCAGTCCTAAGGCCACTGTATGGTGAGAGCCATTGATAATGGTCACCTAAATATGGCTTTGCTTTTTTCTTCCCCATTGATATTAGATTATCTAGAACATCTGTCATAGCCTCACACTACCATCCATGGGCTCAGTCCTTCATTCTTGATGTTCTTATGTCTTGATATGACATGGATCAGTGACAAAAGGCAGTTAAAATAAAGCAGTGGCTACATATTTGAAGAATACCGCATACTGTTGGTTGGGGTACCAAGTAAAATCTTAGTACATTTAAACAATTTCTTTCTTAGTTTCAGAAATTCTATTGTGTTGAACCTAACAGCCAGCTCCAGGTAATATGTGACCAGATTTCAGATTGTTTGGTATTCCTTCTTCAGATAAAAAGGGCTCTGATAATGAGAAGGTGGTTGTGTGAGTAAGATTACTGGGATCAAGAAGGATTTTAAGAACTTGGAGTGACATATCTTAGATTTTCTCTAAAACTGCCTTTTTGATTAGCTGTGATGTAGTTTTCTCAAACTCTGCTGTCAAGAAATCCAGCCAAAACTTTTTGTGTGATGGCAGCCAAAGTAACAAATAACAAAAAGATGAATCTGGAATTGAAATAGTTTCCAGCTTTTGGTTGTCTGAGTACCTGTGTCCATGCTGTCTCTTTGTAGACACAGAAGATCAGTTTCCAAACAGACTCCTCACCATGAAAGGTACTTCTGAGATTACATGTGCACACCTACCAGGTGTGAGTCATTGTGCTGAGAGCTACTGACCCTCTCTTGTTTTTACAGGTGTAGCAACTCCCTGGTTACACCAAATGAGTAGAGGATAACTCTAATCTTCTCATCCACACAAGGGGAAAGTAATCAAAACATTGAAGGCAAATGAAAGATCTGACCTAGCTGGAAAATCTGCCTGTAAATCCATTAGTGAACTCTAGGTTTTTCACTTCCCTAGAAAATAACTAGAAGCAAGGCTCGGAGGTACGAGGGACAATGATGGAGCGATTAAAATGTCTCTGTGCTCCCTGTGCCAGAAATCTAACACTATGTAGTGCTTGCCATAAAGGCTGTCCCCATGAGGCTCAGCTGCTGATGGGTGTTTGTTCACATGGCTGGGGGATCCACAGTCTCCAGAGAGGGCAGCAGTCTTACAATACCCCTTTGGCTACTGCCTTATAATATGCTTCACCTCCACGTGCCACAGGCATTGCTGCAGCATGGAGAAGATGTAGAGATCAGAGGGAAAGGGGGGAAACATCAGATTGGCATAAAACCATAGGAATGGCTAGCAGAAAACAGTTCCAGCTGAGCTGGGTGTTCATTTACTGTTATTTAGGCTTTCTGTGAAGCAAATACTGGGTAAGAGACAACTTTAACATAATATAATCCACACAGCTTTTAATTGGAGCATGGTAGCAATGGCATCTGCTCACAGTACACATCCATCTCATCTATAAGTACTTCCATCATTGCAGAACACAGTTACAGCTGTCTCCTAAAAGGATATTATTTTGTTGAGTGATGAATAGCATTGTGAAATATTACCTATAATCAGCACCCATTATGGCAAAGCTCATTAAATTTCTGACAAATCTACTGTTGACAGCACTTTAATTTTGTTTTATTGCCTTCTTTTATCTACACATTTTCTATCTCTGGTTTACAGTTAATAATGAAAGACAGCAGAACTACACTGTGCTTGAGAATCAGAAAAATAAGTATTCATCTTTTTAAAAGTCCCTGATTTAGGCCATAGGAACAGCGGGTACTAAACAATGCACTCATTGAAAAGGTGATTAGAGTTTAATAAAACTGTCAAGTGAAATAAACCAATCTCCTTGCAAAACATTCTGTTTGCCGGTGCTTGGACTTTAGCTGTCAAAAATTCTCTTTCCACAGTCTGTTTAAATGTATAGCAGACTAATGTTGTGACTTCCAAGACACAGTTCAGACTTTTTGCATGATCTGTTGAGACTTGCTAATAAAGAAAACTGATAAAACAACATATTCAGAAGCCATTATAACAAGGGCTATGTAGGATAAATGCACTTTTACTTAATTAATTGCTAAAAATATTCCCACCTCTCACTGTCCAACTTAGGCTTTGGAGCCTGGTCTTTCACTCCTGGCTTCATAGAAGATGTGATTTTCCACCCATCCAGTCATCTGCAAATGTCCCAACTATGTTGCTATCTGTCTAACTTCATGGAGCTTTGAAGCATTTTTGCCATATGCATATGATTATTCAAAATCAAAGGCAGTAAGAAATCAAATGCATATATATGGATATAAAATCTATAGTCCCTAAAATCTGTAGTCCCTACAAGTGTCTGAAACAACTTCATATCACAAAACATTACTGAACTTCAGAAACAGGCTCTTATTAGTGGATTACTAATTATTAATTGATTTGCTATGCAGTACCTCAGGTAAGATTTTACCATTTTGTTTTGTATTCTCTGTAGAGCTGTAGGTGAGTTAATACAGAATGATTCATCAATGACATATTCCTGTGATTCTGCCCGACGTGTCAGTGTGTGCTCTGTACATCAGACCTTTCCTCCACGTCCTCCAGTGGCCTCTGAAGAAAACAGCTCCAACAACAAAGTGAATTTCTTGAAGGTCAGGATGTTCCTGAGTTACTTTAATGAGAACATCACCTCAGCTCTGACAAGGTTTTGCCGTGCAAAGCGCAGCAGCTCCCTGACTCGGGGACAACCCTGACCAACAGGAGTGAGAGACCTCAAATAATGAGGAAACAATAACACCCTGGCAGTGCCCTGAGTTAAAAAGGTGACCTGGCTCTCAGGAAGACAAGCTTTTATGAGGGCACTCTAGAAATATGATGTAGCCTTGAGAGGGGAAAAATGTCCCACTGAACAAATCTGGCTATGCACCTCCCAGAAGAGCAGCCAAATGCTCACACAGGAAATTAAAAGAAGGACTTACAGCTAAATCTACAATTCTGTATCTTGGAGCTATCTGAGATATCCTGTCCTCTCCCCACATCCTTCCCAATGATTATTCCTTTTGCTTGCAACTCACTTTAAATTGTATTGCAAGGTTGTTGGGAAGAGGGTGGGAGTCTCTGTGTGTCTGTATTAGCTCAGCTTCACGTGTGAATTCTGTGTTCCACATGCAGGTACTGCTACTATGGCTAATACATACACATATAAAAGAGGTCTCTTAACAGGACAGCATTAACTTCCCCTGTAAAAGTTCAAAACAGAGATAGCAGAATATGCAAAATTAAAAGATTGTATGAATGTCTTTAATTTTTAATTTCCACACACTTTATCTGCTTTTTACAAGATGTGTGAATTTACACAAAGCTTTAATTAGGACTAGATGGTGAGAACTGGAAAGCTTTATGAAAACACATCCATTTGCAATTTTATCGAGACTCCTAAAGATGTTGAGATAAACTTCATATTTTTTCTTCCCTTGTGCCTGGCTTTTCAATAATACTGCCAACATATATTGTACAATATACGGTGTTATCTGTAGAAATCCACCACAAAGAAAGAACATTAGAAAAATAAGATATGCTACATTTAAGAAAAAATAATTTTGTTTCTTTATGCTTTTCACAATGGTTTTGAAAAGAGTGTGTATAGCTTCTTAGTAAGGAACATGCATGACTTTTCCAGCACACAGAAATTGGGCTTATTAACCAATATGCCTGGCATTCTGCTGAATGCATTGCCAAAGCAACTCTGCTACCTGGAGTAGGGCTACCAGTGAGATTAATTCCTCCACCAAGATTCGAATCTGCTTTCTGGTAGTTTAGATCATGACTGTTGAGTTATTCCTTCTTATTTTCTGGCTTAAGCAAAAAAAAAAAATACCAAAAGGCCAAGAATGGATACTAAGATAACACAAGTATTTTCAGGGGGTTGCATTTAGTTTATTCTGTAACAAATTTTTTTTTTCCTGAGGACTTGTTTTAAGAACATTGAGAAGTATGGGAAACCATGGCTTAGTTTCATAAAATCGTTAGTGCTGATAGGGACAATGTTGAGGTAATAAGCCTGAGAAGGAACTTTAGTCTAATGACCTGGCCACCAAGGGGTCTATGTTCATTTTGATTTCTATGTTAAACATTTCTTTCTGAAAAAGCTATATTTAGCAAAACTTAGACTTTGATGCTAAGAGTGTTGTCTAGACCAGGAGTGGTCGCTCTTTAATTCTTGATCTGCATTGTCTCAATGGCCTAGAAGAGTCCTCAGGCCCCCATGGGGCAGAGAGTGCTGAGGAGATTATTTGAATTCTCCGTGGAAGGAAAAAGCAAACCACCAGGTCCTGCTGAGACTGCCATTACCAACTTGCCGAGTGGAATCTTATTCTGCAAAATGAAGTGCTAGAATGCTGGGAGAGCTGTTGCCTACAAATTGGTCCCAAAGCTTACAGGAGATTCTGACACGGAGCTGGCAGGGTAAGGATCTTTTGTCTACCCATGTTCTTGAACAATTTGTTACTGTTTTCCTTCCCCCTAGGAGATAGAGGTTTTGGATAGAGGTGTACAGGAATTGTTGCAGACAGTATTTTTCTCCTGCAAATCTTTCATTGCTAGATTGGGAGGAGGATGAAGCAAACCACCCATGCCTCATGTTAGCTCAATGCACTTCCTTAACCCACAACCTCACACATACGGCCTTCTCTCAGACCACCTTTTGCTGATTTGAAGGAAGATCAAGGATGCCACCTTTCCCTCATGTGCTGTTACCACTGTTGGAACAAAGAGGTTTATTCTTGTTATCTCCCTCTGGTGAGCAAAAAAAAAGAGATAAACTACAGGACTTAGTAACTCAAAGAAAAGCTGAGAAATGTAACTAAAAAGAAAAACAAAAATCCAGCTGCTGCAAGGCACTGCAGGAAGGCAAAGCTGGTGGGGTGCCCCATGAACAGCACCCCCTCTAGCCGTAATAGATGAAGGTAATGGAAGAGGAAAGTAGCAAAAAGATGATAAGGAGGTTTGTTTCCAGTGCTCTTTGGTCTTTGTTTTAGAATTTGCCAGGCATCTTCTGTGGTGCTGAGATCTGTATCTAGATTTTTAAAAAAATATCTATAGTTCTTTTTTTTGATTATTATTAAAAAATAATGGGTTTGCCCAGTGTATTTCAAAGAAATTGTTACTGCCCCTGAAGCTCTGTGTAGATTTTAGCCCTACTGCTCTAAGACCCAAAATACCTGGTCTTCTAACCTGTAGTGTGTTTTACTAATAGACTTACAATACTAATAGATTACAACACCTTTGTAATCCAAGACCAGAGTACAACAGTGACAGCCACACATTTCTTCAGTTCCACAGCAAGTTGCAGCAGCTGATGCCAGCTGCTGAAAAGGCTTCCAGCTGAAGTGCAGTCATGCAAACTAGGACTAGTATATACATCAACTAATCTGCAACTTGTAGAAACTCATATCAAAACTAAATACACGGGAGGCCACTCTCTTCCATTGGTAACAGCTTCTGTAAGAAGTCTTTCATAAATGACTCTTCAAAAGCCGCCTTCTCTATGTGCCTATTGACATTTGTGTATTGATCAATGTAGAATATTTATGTGCAGCTTCCAGTTGATTCTAGTCTCAGAAGAAGAGTCAATGTGCGATGCATTTGTCTCCAAGCCATAAACTGTTTTTCCAGCTTTAACTAGAAAACAATAAAGTGATAAGATTTGTTTCATTTCTCAAAACATAAGACACTATTTCATAGTATAAATGTAATTTATTAACACTTGAGTTGTTTGTAAAGGTGATGTACATCAGGAGTACTAAGGTATTTCTAATGATTTTCTGGCTTAGAATTTGCTTGAAGGACGGACAAGCAAATTCAAGGTGATGGCTAAGTGTAATTTAAGCTGTAGTGCAGTCTCCTAATAACAGTTTATGTCTACTCTGTGCAATGATGACTGCTGAAACAGAAAATACTGACACATCTAGAAAACAAAAGCAATAGAAAAGATGGTATCACTGTATTATTCATTATTTTTATGCCTTTTTCCAAAGGAACAAAACTAGGAGAAAGAATATGGAGATAAGCAGGGCATCAAAATCATTTTGGCAGTGATAATAACATACTTATTTAGGACACTTCATTCAAAAAGGCTTTGCACCCAGAGATTTTAATTAACTGCAATCACCAGACAAAGGAATCGCAGAAACTCAGCCATTTCTGAGGACGAGCTCAAGTGATTCTGCAGATAAAGGATGAGCTGTGAAAATCAGCTTCTCCAGCTGAGTCAGAGGACTCTCTGCTTACATCAAAGCTGCAGGGTCAGTGTAGGCAGCTGCCACCCCAGGGCAGTGGGATGTGTCATGGGGAGAAGCTGGGAAATACATGAACTTTTTAGCTCTTTAGGTCTTGACAGGGGGGAAACAAGATGCAGTTTCTCAGTTTTCAAGCAACTGCTGCTGCAGGAGCTCCCACAGCAGAGACCTGCCCCAGATCTCACACACAACCTCGTGTGCCCTCACACACCAAGCTGAGCTGGACCCTCCCTGTCCCGGTCCCTGGCTGCCTCTCTGGGGCTCCCCCATTACCCCTCAATGCCACCCTCAATGCACTCTCACAGCTGCCATCTCTGCCCGACACCCCAGCTCCTTCCAGCACTTCTGGCATCCCACATCACCTGGGCCTCAATCCTGCAGATTCACAACTGATACAGCAGACACACCTTCCTGCTGTTTTCCAAATTACTGATCCTGACTGTCACTTGTGTAAGAAATGCAGATACTTTGACCAAGAGAGCAGTGCTGGAGTAGCTTCCTGAACTTCCCCTCCGCTCCTGACTTTCTCAGGAGTCAGTGTGAGAATTGAGCTTGCTGGCCCTGCAAACCTTCTTCTTTCTTTCTGGAGACTGAAGACACTTCAGCTTTCAAGTGTTTCACAGAAAACTTGTGTATTGCACCTGTCTCACTGGGAGACACTTCCTGGGCTCTGTAGAAAGTGTTTCACAAGACAGGAACCAGGTCCTTTTCTGCTCCCAGCCTCAGAGCTCCCAGTCCTCACCAACTGCAGCCACCACAGCTGCTCCTCAGAAAGGGGCTGCTGCACTAAGTGGATAATTTGCTCTGGCCAGCACTGCCAGCAGTAAGCCCTGCACTGCACTTTGCAGATTAGCTAGGTCTTTCTGCAGTTAATGGCAGAAATTGTTCAAGGAAATTCTGAATCAACTTTGGTTTGATGTATTTTCAGCACAATTGCCAAGTTTAATTCAACTATACCACATAGCTGCCTGAGGCACTTTAGACTGACCCAGGTTGACACTGAACACTTGTTGGAACATTTTTCTATATGAATCTTCCCATTACCTCATCAAGTTTTTCTGCTTTGCAGTCAGAAAGAGTAGGTAAGCACTAGGCTAGAGTGGGCTCTTCTCCCCTCCAGAGTCCTTACCTTAGCACAGGTAGGGCAATGTCCTGATTATCACTGAACAGTAATACCTATATGGTATTACTGCAGTCACATATTGTCTTTTGTTTCCTCCTTTCATATGAAAGCAGCCTGCTAGCAGGTTCTTATTAACTCCTCTTGGTCCATGAGCTTTCTTATTGTTATTACTTTTTTTTAATCTCTGATATCTTTTTGTCTATAATCTTTTCCAGAAGGGAAAATTAATTGCAGGGCAATAGCTGCTTTGTAGAAAATGCTGCTTTTACAGTAAGTGCAAAAGCTGAGGCAGGAAGATCTAATACAAGAAAATAAGAGTGCTATGTTTCAGAGGGGTTGTAAGTCCTCTTTAAATATTTCATACTAGACAAAGAACTAGAAGCTGTCTCACCTGTAATGTGTATAATCATGTTAAAATAGAATTCAGTTAAATAAGGATTAACTCAAATTTAGGTTGCAACTGGCTCCTTAATTTTATTCCGGAAGTATTTTTAATGTACTGACTTTTTCATGCCTACCAAAAACATATACAGGAACTTTTTTTTTAAGGCTTCAAACAAAACAAGAAAATTGTATAAACAACTTAACTACCCATCCTTAAAGTCAGGAGAACAATATTCTGTTCTTCAATATCTATATTTTTCCTCAGGCAGCACTTGAAAATACTTTAAAAATATATGCAGTTGACAAGAACAGTGTAACAAGTTCCACTTGAGTAAATATGTATTGAATTTAAAGCACTTTACAAGTAAAAACAAGTCATAGAGAATGAGTATCTTCAAATACACATTTTCTTTAACTTGGAACAAAGCAAGCACTTGAACGGCGCAAGAGGAACATGGAATATTGTGAGAAAAGCTAATTTACCTTTCATTGTGAGGTGCTGCAGTGGTACTGTGCAGAAGTGTCCTTTTCCTGGACGATGCAAGTTCCCATCCCCAAACACAGGTGCCCCCTGAGCACAGACGTGTGCCTTTCTCACAGCCCCTCAGTACTGCAGAGAGATCCTTGTCCTATTGCTTGTTGTTAGCTTATGCAAGCAAAAGAAAGGAACTACTGCACACCCCAGAAATAGCCTACAGGGTGTATTTTAGATCCTTAGGGTGCTGGTGGTGCTGCATTTTCTCTGGCAGCAGGGCTATTTCAATGAGTTTCTCAGCTCTGTGCTGCAGTTTGTCATGCAATCAGGTCTGCAGATGACAGGGACCTACCTTCAGTGGCATAAATGGCATTAAAACACCTGTCAAATCAAAGAAAAAGAAACAGTTCTTCATATGTTGTTTTTGTTTGCTTGGTTTTTAAACCAGGATGATTTGACTGTCAAGGTCATTATGCCCTTGGCCTTTCTGCATTTCACTAATATGCAAACAGCATGAATTCCTGAGTACTCAAAGGGTGAAGTGAATATGAGTTCATTTGGTCTGCAAATGGGAAAGTGAAAGGCTGTTTTGATCCTACAGGATGTTTTGGTCCTACAGGTAGGTCTAGTCTTCAAGCCAAGTTAATTCCTTAATAGCATTTATGGAGACTATGCACATTAAAAAAACCCTAGCTTTAATTAAGCTGCATGTTATGTTTTTTAAATATTTTATTAAATAAATAATATTTGAGGTAATAAAATAATAATTCTGGAATACAATAATGTCTCAGGCACTGAGGGAATAGAGTATGAAACCCATTAAAATGTAATCATTGAGATACTACCTTGTTATTTGCATTTCAATATCATGCACATGCTTTATCTGGTATGTTAAAGAGTTTTCAGTGATAGTTATTGGGACTTATTTGTTTTAAATTAGTCCCAGAAGGATTTTCCTGTAATCCCTTTATAAAAAAAGATGGATATTAAAAATTTCAATCACAATAATTCTGAACTTTAATATAAATTCAAGAAAGTTAAAAAATACCAATTTCATTTCAGGAAAGTTTCATGTCCACTAAATTTAATACATATTTCTCCTTCATTCAAGAAAATTGAATGAAGAAAACAGTAATTTTACTGTAATTTATTTATACAGTGTTGCAACAAATTGCCAACACTTGTACTAGGAGTTTACCTCAGGAGGTACAAAAGACAGTAACAAAGAAGCTTTTGTTTAAAGTTCAACTTTTATATATTCTTCAGGTACTTAAATATTATAATTTCCAAGCTGGAATAACCATGAGGTATGTCTGGGTAAAGGACGAGCCTCCAAACTTAGGAAAGCACAAACAGAGAGGTTTACAAGTCACACATTCTCCAGACACTTGGACAAAATCCTACAGATGTAGGTCCATTTACAGCAGGTCAGTCCATTACTTTTTAAATATATTTAGGTGTCTGTGTCATTGTGGTCTCATTTTTCTCTATGTTTTGGCAAATGTAAAAATAAATTCAATCATACTGCAAACTAATGTATTACTTAGCCTGTATATTCAAGGTCAAGGCTTTGCATGGCGTTTTCTAAGTAATAATAACAGAGCTGTAAACTTTCAGGTGGCTTTTTCATTCAACTTTTACAGCTTCTGACGATGAGATTTAATGAGCTATTGATCATTGTTCCATATTATACAGCTTTTTATTGAGATTTACTGACCTATACTTGATATTACCCATCTGAAGAAACTTTAGAGCTTTATGTCAGTTTCTGATAGCAGTTTTTGTCTATCAAACTGGCAAATATAAAAACTTTCTTATAATATAAAGAGCACAGGCATTTGATTTACAGAAACAAAGAAAATTCACGAGGCTTTTAGTTTATGGGTTAGCAAGTAATGCAGTCAAAACAAGGCTGTAAACCCAGAAGTACTAAACTGAAACCTAATGGTGCATTTCTGCTAATAAAATCATGCTTACATTTTACATTATGACTTCAAGTAGATATGCCCACAGTACAACTTTCAGTATTATGCAGAAATAGTGAAAATAAGTGTAAACATCTCTTTCCTATCCTATTTCTGCTATCTTCTGCAGTACTGATAGACGCTGAGCAAAGCCTGATTTTCACTGCAGTATTATTTCATTTTAGGCTCACACCTCTGCACACATCATAGCTATCCTGCTTTCTTTTCTGCCATTTAGTCCACAAACTAGAGATAAAAAAAGTACAGAGAGCAGCAGAAAATGTTCTTCCAATCTTCCAGTAGCACTTCCAAGGACAATTAGCTGAAATACATAAATAATTGAACTGCAGTAGGAGAGATAATCTCAGTCCTGTTTTGATTGCTGAGGCCACAGCAACAGCTTACCAGAAAAGACAATGCCAGGATCTCCTTTTTCCTCCACAATGTCAGCACAATCCTAAAGGCTCCCTCTTACAACTTGGGATTGTGACCCAAGTGCAGTACCCAGCCTTGTTGAACCTCACACAGTTGGCCTCAGCCCTTTGATCCAGCCTGTCCAGATCCCTCTGCAGAGCCTTCCTGTCCTCCAGCAGATCTACACTCCCACCTGAGCTGGTGTCATCTGCAAACTGACTGAGGGGGGCTGGATCCCCTTGTCCAGATCACTGATAAAGTACTGAGCCCTGGGGAACACTATTAGTGACTGGCTGCCCGCTGGATGTAGCTCCACTCACCACCACTTTCTGCACCCAAACAGCTCTCCAGTTCTTTACCCAGTGAAGAGGGCACCTGTCCAAGCCAGGAGCAGCCAGTTTCTCCAGGAGAATGCTGTGGGAAACAGTGTCAAAGCCTTTAATCTGATTAAAAAAGTACTGCCTGTGCTGCACAGAACCACTGCCCATGTCTCCCCCTTACCAGCCATAATACCCATCTCCCTGCTCTCACTCCTCTCTGTTTTTTGTCCACTCTGCCCTTTGCAACTCTCTGGTCTTTGGCTGAGTGCCATCAAAATCTATTTCTCATAGAGCATTACATCCAAAGCTGCACGTAATTGCAAAGCAGGCTTTTAGCAGATGAGTCTCAGGTCATCCTGCAGAAAGCTGAAAGGACAAGGTGGAGATAGCCAAAACTTTGCTCACAGTAGAGTGTTGTGTGTATGTGTCAGGCTGTGTGAGCCAGTGGGGCTTAAGCTCCCTGTCCTGGGTCTTCCAAGGCTCACCTTCATGTGGGCTGATGTGTGAGGGACAGGATGCTGTCCTGAGTGTAGCAGCCTGGACTAGGCAAATAAACATCTTCAATGAGTATGGAGAAAAAAGGGCTAATGTTCTGAAATTTGTTCTTGTCCCTTTACAGGACAAGGAAAGAGGTAGTGGGATTATACTTGAGGAGATTGGTAAGGCTTGGGATAGATAGGAAGACCTTGTTGGACATTCAAAAATATGTTGTTAAATAAGTATTTTGTTCTGTAACAGAAAGGAAGAAATTTTGTGTATCATCCAAACAAGCTTGTGGGTTATTTCATGATACAAAATTCTCACATAAATGGAGTCTTGTATAAGAAAAAGCCAAGCCTGATTTCAGGCTAAACATTAGCCTGTTTTAAAAGATGTATGCACATAATCAGATTTTTATACTTTTAGATAAACTGGTATGTACTACATTTCATACTCATTGTCTCCAGGGCCAAAGTATAAATCTCCACTTTAGACACCTAAATGAAATGGTCAGATTTTCAGATGTGTTAGTTATTCAGACACTCTCAGGTAGCACATTTCAGAATAGGACCATGCCATTTAACTGTAACCGAGCAGCCAAATCCTTCAAATAACTATAGTTTTTCTCAAAGCAATGTGAATGCTGCCATCTAGCTATACAATATCAACATATCTTTGGTCCAGTTCTGCTAGACACAAACCTTTTCAATTTCAGTTTGGAATGGAGCAGAATAGATATACAAAAATTCTAATTGCACTTCTGTAAATTTAAAAAGTTGACTGCAGCATTTATTATTAAAAAGAAACTATAGTATTATAAAATGCTATTTTGACTGAAAACTGAAAGGAAAAGAACAACAAGGTTAAAATTATTGCATCTGATGGTGATGTGAATGACATACTTTACAAATGCAGGATTTTATTTTTCAAAGGTTTATACATTGTCTTCAGATAAATGGACTTAATAATAAAGTAAAAAACCACACATATGTAAATTGAAGTCTAGATCCACTTTCCAGTTCAAGATTTATTTCCCAAAGATCAGCATTTCTACAAAACACTTTGTTTAAGAAATATCCTTACTGTTATCTTTGATCCTTAAACTGTTTGGAAATGTTTATGTAGTGTCAGCTGAACCCTCAGCATTCTCACAGTACTGTTTGAGTTGTGCCATGGGTACGGAGGCACTTTGGCATGAACATCATTGCATGCTCAAGATATTGATCCACCAAGCTTCCCACTGAACACCTCTTTGAGAAACCAAACGACCAAGAGACAGAAGACATGTGCCCAGGACTCATTCTGATACTGAGAATCACCTACCCTTGGGAACTAGAAGAACTTATTTTCACATTTCATCCAGGGCATTATGTACAGAGTTGGGCAGAGCCAGACTGCTGTTTGAGTTTACTCAGTGGATAACTACAATCACTCTGGTTGAGCTCTTGCCCATCAATTTGTGGGGCTTATATTTCAAAACAAATAGAGATATATGCCTCCTTCAATTTTTTTTCCTAGGTGGGGAAAATGGATGTAGTTACAGGACAGTATGCCACATAGTTAAACACACAGAGTCTAAGTGCAAAGCTGTTGGGAAAGTGATCCACTTCCCATCTGAGGGAAAAAAAAATCTACACTTCATCTAGCACACATATACTGGGACTCCAGATAGACTGTGAAAACCTGTCCAAGGACAGACATACCTTAAACATTAGAGGAAAGGAAATCACATAAGCAGATGTTTTCAATCTAGTATTTCATATATCTGTGCCCAACAGAACACAAAATTACAAATATCCCTGCATAGGACCAGTTCAGAGAATTCTCTAGTCTAAAAACTTGCCAATACCAGGTTCATCAAAGGAAGATGCAAGAAAACATCCTGTTATTTCAAAATAACAGCCCTCAGATCCATTCTAATACAAGCAACAGGAGCTTGGTCTGAATTTCAAATTGTGAAGAGCTGAGACTAGGAGAAGACGAGCCAGAACTTCCATAGGCAGGCTCGCAGATTGCCTCACCTAAATCATTAGGAAAACAGATGTTCTCCCATCATCTGTAGCAAAATCTCGGTGAGATTTATTCTTACATAGAGTATATCACAAGGCCCTAATTCTGCTGATATAATTTTGAAATAGAACACTGTAAAGTTTGGGATTATGTGCTTTTGCACACACACACACACACACACACACACATACAGATAATTTGCATTACAGCTTCTTGTTAAAACACAAAGAGACTACTTGCAATCAAATTACTAACTCAGTTTATTACAAAGGTGAAACATTGGACATTGACTAACATGGAAAAAAACAACACTTGATTTTACCGGCGCTATACATTATTTTTCAGTTTAGCATATCAGTAGCTGGTGGTGGTGTGAGCCACAGAAACCAGAAGACAGAAGTTACCTTTCATGTTCTCAGAGAAAATAATTTATGGTGAAGTGCTATCAACATGCAGACCCCTGTTTCTCCTAGACATCATGAGTATTAAAAAATATATTTAATTGTGGGCTAAGTATGAAATGCACTGCTTTCTAACTCTGAAATCTGAATCTTGCATTTTTAGTCTTCTGTGCAGCCTTACATCCCCTTCAAAAAACCTGTAAAACAACAACTAAGCAGCTCAGGATGTCATAATTCAGTATTATTTATTAGCTGCATAAAATTCCACTCCCGCACTTACAAAGTGCAAAGTGCCCCTCAATAGTCTCTTTTTTTGACAGCAGCATACTTTTCCAACTTTGGTGCTGAAAGAAATATATTTCAACACCTCTGCTGCTTTCTGCAGTCTGACAGTATGCCAAATCGTTCTGGAAAACACATAGCTGCTATCTAATAAAGTATCACTATTCCAAATGCCACTAAGAAGGCATGATGGAATACTTACTCCACCAGTATTTGAATTTATCCTTCCTCTGAATTGAACAACCTGCATCTCAATATTGTATCAACATGTGTGAATAACTTCAGTTTTGTGGTGCCCAGCTTTGCTGTGGTCTGTTCCAGCACCTATAAACCATCCAACAGAAGAGCTTTGTTACCACTAGTCTTTACAGAGCCAGATATTTCCCTGGTATTTCCTCTTCTGACCATTTTTGTCAACTTACTGCTGAATAAACAACCTGAAATCCCAGTCAACTTAAGCTGGTCCACCACATGTGTCTCTAGTTCTGCCATTCCTATTCCCATTAGCAGACTCTCCAAGAGTCTCTTTCCAGAAACACTTTCCTTAGGCTGGAATTGAGGACCATGTTTGTAGTATCTCTGACAGTAGGATATGTTAAATCTGGAGTCCCATAAAATGGTTTTGGTTTTCTGTGCTTGCTCTGTAGGTACAACACAAGAATACAGCAGTCTGGGGAGGAGACATCATTTAGTGATTACATACATGCAACTAATTGCTCCCAGCAAAAGGCAGGGAAAATTCAGCACAAGAGGGCAGCAGCCTGGCACACGGCCAAATGCAGTGCCCAGATGCTGTCTGGACCTGGATCTATTCTTTGAATTTGAGCCTCCTTCTTCCCAGGGCTGTACTGGTAACAGCCAGGTTATTCTTCCACCATTTAGGACTGTGCATCCCAGATGGGATTGTCTCAGGAAGCAGGTGCCTTTCCAGATGTTTCATACTCATCTGCTCTAAGTGCATTATCCCTGCTTGTAGCTCAAGGCTGTCAACACTGCATAGAGATGCTGAAGATGTGTTCTTGCACCTTAACAAAGTGCCAGTTCAGTCTGAGGTCAGTGGCTGGTATAATTTTTAAAACGTGCAATATTACCTTGGTCAGACAGCTGTTATTGCTCTTTCCTTGCTTGGCCTCAGGACAATTTATCTGCAAACAATTACGGAGCTTGAAGTCAGAAAAAAGGCAATAATCGCAGTGAGATCATCTATTCATCTACCATAAAAGTTGGGAGCTGTGGAATAATTACATATTCAGTTGTACCCACACAACAGTGATTTGTTGTGCTTCCATCAGTGATTCGGGGGTTGCTGACTAAGAGCACTCTGTCTATGTAGCCTGATTCCCATTGGATGTGTAACCAGGTTACAGTCATGCTGGCATTTGATGTGAGTCAATGTAGTTTATTTGCACACGACTAAGTGGTTTAGGAGAACTCTCACATCATTTTTACTCACAGCCCCATTCCTCCAGTTTGTTAGCATTTACAGATCAATTTGAGATCCCTCAGTGATTTTGCTCTTTGTGATGTTTAAGTAACTTGGAGATATATATACATGTCTATATATATTAATACAGATATATTCACAGATATTGCCTAGCTTGCTTAGAACTTTATGTTATTAAAGCATAAAGGGGAGATATTTGGGGCAAAATGTTTTTATGAAAGTGTAGACAAAAGTTAAGCAAGCCCACAGTGGATGTTAAGACTGAAATGACTAAAGATATAGTTTACTACAAGCCGAATTAGCATTTAGAAATGAGGTTGAAGACTTGTATTAAAAACACACAGCTTAAAATTTTCAGATTCAGTTGAGGCAAAAGCAACTTATTTCTATAGCTGTAGGAGGGAACATGTCATGAAAGAGATTCAGCCCTCAGTCTAATTCTGACTTAAAGCAAAAGTATTAGGGCTCAAATAAATTCCCAGCAGATACAAGCTGCCCTGTCAGGTGAGGGGTGACACAGCAGAGCAGTGTCTGGTGAAAGGAAAGGTTGTCAGGACACACGTGCCCATGTGTTCCTGTAACAGCTCAGAGCACAGCCCTGCTACTCACCTGTCCAGCTCATCCCTCCCTCGCTTCTGACACTGCTGTGCCCCTCATCAACTTCTGGGCCTCACAAGGTCTGCTCCCAAAAAACAATGTTGGCAAAGGTACCCCCTGCATAGTTTAGAAAAAATTAAAAAGTCTTTCTACTGTCTTGCAGCTCTGCTTCACAGGAGGGTGTCATAAAGACACAAGAGACTTTTTGTCATAAAAATGTTTTTATTTCCTTGTAAGCTTTGCGTACATGATTAAATGACATCTAGTTATACAAGTGTAATCTGCCATCTCTTTAAACAAATGCTTAGGGCCCTCTCCACCAGTCTGAGCCCTCATCTGTCTGTATCCTGCTTCATATACAAATATCATCCTTGCTGCTGTTTGGAAAGAGGAACCTCCCTGATTTGTGGACAGCCTGTCTCTCATCATCACTGCTCTTCAG
>JAHLSL010000023.1:5761019-5781725 GCA_025920805.1 Petroica traversi
CACCCCGCGGGCCGCTGGTGGGAGGGCCGTGAGCCCCGCAGGTTGTAGTAACGCTGATGGTAAATAATGTACTGAATGTCTTGAGAGGTTGTTTGTCTGCGTAATACGGAAAACTGCTCCTTTTATTTTGTCTTTTTGTTTTGTTTTTAAAGGATTCGTGTCAGACGGTTTTGAGTTTCTTGAATCTGGAAAAACATGGCTAGTGATCAGAAACCGGCAGGCACAAACAGCTAATGAAATAGTATTAAATAGCAGTCTTACATAACACTAAATTTCCATAATGATCCTGGAATGTTTTGGAATGGTAGTACAATTGTACTTCGGTGCTGTGAAAAACGTCAGTGCCGGGTAGCGCAGCTCCGGGGTGAAGGGCATCATGTGCCCTGCTGGTTTTCTGCTTTCTCTTTTAGAGAAGTGGCAAGGAGGCACCCGGGGCCTGGAAGCTCTGTGGTGACAGCAAGTGATGGAGGTGCAGACAAGGAGCCAAGAAGGAAGGTCTTTTATTTGGACAGCAGTAAAAGAGGTAGATTAGCCATGTTGGCTGAATGAATGTAGGTGCTGGGATAACAGCTTGAAATAAAGGTGTAGGTTGAAATGTCAAGAGGATGGGAGTTTACTGAAGTATTTGGTAATTTTGAGAGTAAGAATTGCCTTAATATCACCAACTCTTTCTGTTGTCTAGTCTGTGATATTATCTAGCCTTACCAACTTTGTTTCTTTGCTTAAAAACTAGGAGTAGGCCACCACTTCATGAAAAATTTAAGGACTTCTTTAAACAAATTAATTTAAATAAGCTAAGAGCATTAAAAGGTAAATCTATCAGCTAGTACCTGGCTTGTATTCTTTTATAGTCTAGATAACTTTTAATTCTTTAAGTTCTTGAAAATTACTAATGCTTTCTTAATTGCTCTTTTTATACAGAGATAAGGCTTAAATTATTGTGTTTGCATGGTACTTCTTAATTGGTAGCTGAGAGAAAAACAGCTGACAAATAAGAAGAACTGTTGGATTAAGGGTCTTTTAGTTTATTTTGGTTTTTTTTTAATTTATTTTGCATTTTCCTCCCCTTCTCTCCTTCAAAAATAGTGAGTTGGAAAGTGTAGTCACCCTCTGTGAGTCAGGGTGTTTAATCCTCTTAAGAAGCCTTAGGCTTCATGTTTACCGTCTGGCAGTGAGATCCACCACTGACCCCTATTTTTGTTAATATGTTACTTTTTAATGTAGTGGGCTTTGCTGCTTCAGAGGAAGGATGGGTGAGATATTAGCTTACAATATCAAATTAAACTCACATTTCGGTGTTGCACTGTAGCCTCCCTTGGTCAAGTCACTTAAAACCACAGAGTATATCTGGACTGATAAAAGCAAAAAGGCTCTAGTGGTGGATTGATCTGTAATTATCTACAGTGCCCTTTAGCTCTTACCTCAGTTTTGGACTGGCTTTCTCTGAGACAAGTTCCTCTAAATCCTAATTAACACTTAATGGTACAGATCTGGGCTGATGTGAGTTGGCCATAGGATCAAAAATCGGTTTGCAGTGCTCTCAGTATTCAGTAATACACGTTTTTTCCACTCATTGCAGCTTTAAAACAGAGGACATAAGATTCAGCATTGTACAGAAGCGGATTACAGATACATATTAAAACATGCAGGACAACTAAATACTATATTAAGATCATACACTGAAAATAATAGTGAATAGTAGTGAATAAAAGTGAGATATTCCTTAGCTACGACCAGATTGCTGTTTAAATGTTCTGTTTCAGATAATGTTTATTCTTGTGTTGTGATGAAGCAATTAAATAAACTTATTTAATACCTTCCATTCTTTTGAATTAATTTTAATGTATTATTAAGAATGAATGAAATTCTGTTCTTTGGGCTGATTTTTTGTTACCATATGTTTACTTGAAATCTACTGTGAAGTCCTTTCTCCATTTCCAAGTGCTCTGCCAACCAAATGTGTAATTTGGAGGTAACAACACTGCACATATCCTGCAACTTGGGATGTTTCAATCAGAGCTGCTGAGGCAGCTTTTGTAGCTCCACAGTGCACTAGTGCTGTGTGGACACTGCTGGTGCTGACATCTCCATTTCATTACAGACCTTTTCTAGTGTCAATAAAGACTGGGCAAGAAGAGTGCTGCTGTCAGTATAAGAACTATACAGTGAAGAGTAAATTAATTAAATATTAAGTTGAAATGTAGTGAGGATTATACTTGATGTCTCTTCTCGCTATAAGCTAATAATCACTAGCAAAAGAATTGCTTTAAATCTGTAAATTACCTTTCCATTAGCCTCACCCAGAAAAAAACCTAATCAATAAACATGGGGCAAAGGGGACTATTGTACTGCAGTTGTGCTCGCACAAATAAATCATTTACTTCAAGCCTTGAGAAAGGACTTTATATGGGCTTGAGGATACAGGCACTAAAAATCTCAAACCAGGAAATTTTGTTCACAAAGAAGTAAATAGTGATGATAGATTAAACTTGTGTTTCCTTCTCAATCTTCTAAACATTTTCTGTGTTTTAAGAACCTGCACCTCTCAAATCAGAGGTCTTTTCTGTTAAATTTGCTTTCATCTTCATACCCTTCTTAAAAGGAAGAGTGGATTTTTCAATAGCAAATACAAGTGTTGACACACAGTTATGTGGAAGTCACCTGTTCTTTTGCTGTAAGGATCCAGCCATATTCACAACCTTGTAAGGATTTCTTTCCAGTAGCTTTTACTCTAATGGCTTGCTGTTGTGCTGGTCAGGAGTATATATCCTTGTTGATTAATAAATATACACTTATGCCAGTTGTTGCTCTTCAGCTTAAAGATGCTGAGCCTTTTGGCAGCGAGCGACTGCAAACACACAGGAAAAAGCTCCAACCCAAAATTTGTTTATGTGCTATGTAACGGGAAGTGGCCTGGTGGCTTGAGTTGCTGCTCTCCCACTCCACTGGGCTGCCTTCTCAAGCCATCCTGGTCAAATTCTGAGCTACATGTCTGTTACTGGATTGCAATCACTTGACTTTTACATGAAATTGGATTCTGTAGCATCATAATAACAGATGCCTTCCATATTACATGGCACTTCTGTTGAGTGACTGCAGATGTATCAGTCACGTAAATGCTGTCTGTGTTTTGATTGTAGAGAGTTTGGGAGTAGAACACAGCATTCCATCTTTGCCTCTTTGAAATATTTTCATGACCTGCACTTCGTAAGTTTCTCTGTTTTTGTTGGAGTCGAGGAAGGATATTTTCGAGATTATTTTTTTAGGTTGCTGATAGACTAAAACAAGAAGAGACATTAAGTAAACTTAAATGCGGGTACTATTTCAGGATTTTATTACAAGTTTGGATTTAATTATTTTTTCTTTTCCAATAATTTTTTTTTCTTCTTTTCATCCGTTACATTTATAGAGACTAATCTAATCTCTTAGTGTTTGTTGTATTGCCTTGGTAAGTCAAATCTACACCTTTCTAGGGAAGAGTGATTGATTCATCAGGAAAAAATCAGTAACCTACCCATCTCTTCCTCTTCTGGCAAAGCTTCCTTGAGTGTGGCTCAGTGTGTGAATTCTCACCAATGCCCTGTGCAGTGGTATTAACACTTCTGTCCGTGTAATGGAAGAATTTTTATTTTTGCACTCGGGATTTTACTTAACCCTGTGATTTCTGTGGCTTAATATCATTGTGGGTAACAGATGTCTCCTTTCTTTCATCTGTCTTACAGCAGAGAATCCTGGTTTTGCTTGAAAGTATTGCTCTTTAATTTTAATATAGTATCCCATTTTTGTTGTTCATGATCATTATTCTCTTCTAGTATAATTGCCTGATTTTCCTGAATTAATAATGCCTCTCAAGGCTGCCAGCAAAAAAACAACCCAAATTAATTGGAATTAATGATTTGTATTTCCTGTGTTTGGCCAAGATGAACAATCAGGATACAGCTAAAACAATGAGTTTACATATTTTAGAATGCAAACAAACCTACTGGATTCTTTTCTGGTCTTCATTTATTGAAATACATGAGTCAGTTTGAGGAATACATTCCAAGCAGACCCAGAATGTGCAATTTTTGTACATATTGGTATTCCAATTTTTGTCACCAGCGGAGCAAGGAGTGTAAAACACCAATTCCTTTTCTCACGCTGTAAACACTGTAAAGGAAATAAGTAATTCTGTTTTTATTTTGTAAAGCACAGCTTTAAACTGTTCAAAGTATTTCACGTTTCTGTGTGTTGATGTTAGTTGATCAAGATTTGTTTAAATCTGTTGAGTGCTTTCTCTTAAATTATTCAAATGGAAATGTACTGTTTGTAAGTTCAGCCTTTCTTGAAATAGACAAAACGATAACTGAATTTTTTAATACCTTAGAGATGTTTTTGGAAGAGTTAGATTTTTTAAGTTATTTGTTTATTCCTCTAGTTTGCTGCTGATATCAAAGATGAAAAATTTAGTATCAGGCATGTCCATGTTCTTCTGATGTTTTAACTTTTAAGAAATAAGTATCTGTGATGTAAATAGATTTAATGGTTATAGATTCCTTGTTGTCTTGGATTCATGTCAGCTGAATCTGAATGTTATTAGAAGATAACTATAACATATCAGACACTGTTCCAAGCAACTAGATAGATTTCTGCTTGTACATGCAGTAGTAGAGTCATCATTAAGAAGACATTTTATTCTAAGGTAAACATTGTTTCGCTTTCTCTTTGTATATTCTTATTGATTTTTATTCCAATTTGCAGTAATGGAGCAACTGCAGGATCCGGTTATGCAAGAAGATGCAAATATTAAAGCCATTAATGAAGAATACAAGAAAGCCTTTATTTTTATCAATAAAGGACTGAATACAGATGAACTGGGTCAGAAGGAAGAGGCAACAAGTTACTATAGGCAAGGGCTTGACCACTTGCTCCGAGGAATTAGCATTCCATCAGAGGGTCCTGTGTGTGTAGGGTCCCAGTGGGATTCTGCCAGGCAAATGCAACAGAAGATGAGGGAGACTCTGCAAAATGTCCGTGCTCGACTTGGCAGTCTAGAGCAAAACACCCCACCAGAACAAGCAAATCCTGCTATGGTGGATCCTCCTCCTGGGGTGCCCAAGTTATACCCCTCCATTCCTTCCAAAGAAAAGCCAGAAAGACCCCCTGCTCCTAGTTCTCTGTTTGTACCAAGTCAGCCACCTGGAGAAGAGGGAAGTGGTGCAGCTCTGAGTCAGGGGAAAATTCCAGCCATGAGTCCATCATCTGCAAAACCTCTTTGTCTGCCAAACGAAGCACCTCCTGCCTATACCCCTCAAGCTACCAATGGCCACTTTACTGTGTCCTACGGCACAGACTCTGGGGAGTTTTCTTCTGTCAGTGAGGACTACTACAACAACAAATGTACTCAGCCACCTCCCCTGGAAAACCTGGGAGTGGATGCTGATGAGCTGATCTTGATTCCTCAAGGAGTTCAGATATTTTATGTGACTCCTGATGGGCAGGTTAGTGCTCCTTCGTATCCTGGATATCTGCGCATCGTGAAGTTCTTGGATACGGATAGTGAAGCAGCTCGGAATCGTCCACCGGCATTTCTTCAGGTAACAGGAAAATAACTTTTTCCTTTAATTAAAACTTCCAGAACTGTCATAAAAACTCTTAACAGGCAATCTTCTTAGGTTCTTACTCTTCTGAGCCTAAATATCCATGTGATAATATAAAGATATTACAGGTGTTGCAGAAATGGTTTTCTGCAAGTACTCAGTTTTACAACTCTTTCTATGAAAAGCACCTCGTGTCTTCCCAAGTTTTTCAAGTGCTCACTGTTCTGTTGAATTCCAGTATGTAAAGGAGTTGATTTAACATGTCTTTCCATTTCATAAAATTGACTTATTTCTTTGCATAAAGAAGACATGTTGATTCACCTTTTGTAAAAAATCAATATAAAATAGGGTTGGGTGCTACCCACTTCATTCTCAATTAGTGATAAGGTATTACAGTTATGACAACTGATAATTTGAAATTTGATGGTCCATGTTAATCCAGACTCAGAATTACAAACAAAAAAGATGCATAATTTATACTTTTTCAGTCCTCTCTTGCGTCATGAGGGTGTGCTCTGTAATGAACATGGTGTTTCTGGTTCGGATTCTGACTTTGGATCTCCTTGTTATTGCTAAAATTACCTGGTTTGGGGTCTGCTGGTTCAGCTCTACTCGAGTTAACAGTCTTCAACAGAAGGCCAGTGACAGCGATGCATTTCTATTTGTCCTGTCATGTAAACCTGTCCTGAGATCTCCAGGGCGTTACATGTGCTGTGAATCTTGATTTGTTTTGCAGTTCTTTTCATCTCGGCCTCAATATGAGACCTCAATTAAGAGGATACCAGCCTGAATTCCAGTCCTGTGAAAATCAGTATTTTCTCTATATCAGACTGTCAAAACTGCTTAAGAGTGATAGTTCCAGGATCTCGAAAGTTGTGTTTTTTGGGGATTATTTTTCTTTTTTTTTAAAGATGGTATAAGGCATTTTATTTTTCATCCTAGAATCAGAAAACAGTTTGGGTTGGAAGGGACCATAAAGATAATTTAATTCCAACCTCGCTGCCATCAGCAGGGAACCTTTCACTAGAACGTTCCACTAGAAACTTTAGGGAAAATCAAGTTTATGGTGCATATCAGTATGTTCTGCGTATCTTTCTTTTTAAAAGCATCCTTTGATTCTTGTCTGTACTGTCTTTCCTAGGTTTGTGACTGGTTGTATCCTCTGATGTGTAACCAGTCTCCTGTTCTGTGCTGCAATACTGGGGTCTACATGTTCCCTGACACAATGTCCCAGATACCAGGGTCCTACGTGGGAGTAGTGCTGTCTTCAGAACTTCCAGCAGCAGACAGAGAGCTGTTTGAGGATCTCTTGAAACAGATGTCTGACCTGCGAATCCAGGTAAATTTCTAGGCTGTCTGTTATAAGCCAATAAGGAAAGGTGTAAATCATCCATATTTTCTCACATTTGCATTTAGTTGCATAAAATGACAAATTTTTGTATTGGTTGGTAAGTTCTTCAGTGAGAAATAAAGTAGCCAAGATGAAGCAGCTTTGGAATGAAACTGTAGGTCCTGTGAGATGAGGGCAGAAATTTTAAAACACTAAATTTTGAGCACAGAGCGGAATTTGAGACCATTTTTTATATTTTCCCCATTTTTCCAAAAGGGAACGTAATAACCAAAATGAAATTATGTGTTCAGGAGAAAGGTCAGTTTTCCTTATGGGTGCATGCACACAACTCTGTGTAGTTTTGATGATGCCATTATTGGAATATCGTGCCCAAACGTGTTTACAGTTCAGATATATTAAGCCACCTCAGAACAGATATGTGAAAATAGTATGTACCTGAAAAATCTGTCTACCAATGGGTTCCAAGTAGATAAGCCTGGTGCCTTATTGCAGCAAGATGTTGGCAGGTAGAGAAAACAGAAAAAAAACCACAGTCTAACAAATGTGCAGTAAGATTCAGTGATTTGTAGCAAACTGGTAAATATTACTGTAAGAGCCCTGGAGCATCATTTCAGGAAGAGTGGTAATCAATAGCTACTTAAAAGATTATAGCATGATTAAATCTTTTAATGAAAGAATTTTGTTAAATCACCAAAATGTGAAAGCAGTGATGATGGACTGGTTTGGAGCATCCCATGAGGGCAGACCTCTGTTATGGTATAAATCCTGGTGAGTTCAGCAGGGAATTTCACTAGCACAGAAGGCCACTAATTTTTACTTAAAAGGGGAAAACACTACAGAATTATGTGATATGGACTCACTGGATAAAATTCTGTCATTTTTCCTGAGTAGAAGTAGTTCAAATTTGCTATCTCATCGGTTCCTTATTTTCCTAAAACTTCATGTTTTTGTTAATGTTCCTTGATACGATGTCACAGGTGCCAGGATCCCATGAGAGAGTAGGGTTACCTTCAGAGCTCCCAGCAACTAAGAGAGCACATACTGAAGATAAATTTAAACAGAGGTCTGGCCACAAAGTCCAGGTAAATCCAGGACATTCTAAAATCTGATATTTAAAAAAAAAAAATTGTCACAGAAATGCATGTTTGAACTGCTGATTTGATTGGCAGCAGCTGTGTAGGCTGTCCTGTGGTTATTTTTTTGTTGGGTGGCTTTTTTTTGTTGTTATTTTTGTTTTGTCACTGTTGTTTGGTTTCTTGTCAAACACCAATTCAGTTACTGCAGCCTGCCACGTTTTTCAAATCAGCATATTTCTGAAGTTTTTAGAACTGTTATATAGCACAAGTATTCCAAAGACTAGTCTGATGGCCATTTAATATGCCTGTTTTACATAGTACTCATGAGGATCTAATTTACAACTATATTTAATATAATTATAATACTGAGTCACCTGTCTTAATAAAGAATCCATTTTTGCTCCTTGGTATAGGTTTTAGGAGTCTTATTGACTGGTTTTCTATGTAGTGACACAGCCTATGGTGTAACTAAATTACATCTGGAACATAGTTTGGGTCTTTTAACAGGTTTTTTTGTTGGTTTTGGTTTGTTTTTTTTACCTGTAGCTGTTTATTGAGGTAATTTCTCCTGCTTAGCCCCCAGAGTGTTTTGGTCACATGCTGAAGACATTTCTTGAATACCAGATTTCACATGGCTGTCATGCAGCAAATGATTATGTATTACATGTCAGTGATACATTGTCAACTTTCTGGGTAGCGACCTCCTAAAGTTTATTCCACTCTTTCTTGTTAATGTTGGTTTTGCTACAACATTCAGCTATGTGCAATACCCTGCTTTTACATCCAGTAAATGTTCCAGGGGAATTTAAGAATTCATTGTAATAGCAAATACTGTTCTGTATTGTGTAATCTGATCTGCCAATGGTTTTAATCTATAAATGCTTTCATTTAGACTCTTCTAAACAAATATTTTTTTCTTGTTATCATTAACTGGCTGTGTTTTCAACCTGTGAAATGTTTTGTGGTTTTATTTACTTTTACATTGAAACATTCTCTTAACAAAAACTTAAATCTGTTATAATTTTTTAAGCTTTAATTAAAGTTTAATTATACTGTGAACTGTGTAAAGTGATGTTACACTTTTTAGAAGTGCTAAGTAGCCTGTGGTAGTGGTTGCTGTGTTTGAATTATTAACATCTACTCCAGAAACTGTAGAGTTTGTCACGAAGTCACACAGAACTTCTCCACCCAGCTTTAAACAGGGGTCAGTATCGTGCACAGTTTGATGTTTTCCTTGGCTGTGCCAGTCTAAAAAAGCAGCAACAGCACAGAGCATGAATAATCTCCTTTATTTTTGAATTTGGGAGGAAAGGATGAGGAACAAAACAACCAACAGCTGCAATCCTTTAGTGCAGCTGGATTCTCTAACCAAAGACTGCAGTTCCCATGCTGAATAACAACAGAGTTGGCTTCTGTCTGAGAAGATCAAAATGCAAGATGGACAGTCTCTTATCTGTTTTGCTAGTGAATTTACAATGTAAATTTTCCCTGCTTAGCTATTTGGCCGTATGGCTGCATTGGCAAGCAAATCTTTTCATTGTAGCTGAATGAAAAAGGCATACAAAAAAGCTGACCTGTCTGATAAGCTTTTCTGGATGTGTAGGATTTCTGTGGAAAAAGTAATTGAGTGTTAAATTTGAGTTTCTGTACACTTACCCAAGGCATGCACGACTTCAGTACTATTTGGTAATGGATGTTTATGATCCAAACCAGAAATCCTGATGATATGTTGCAAAGTAGATGCTCAGATATTTGCTTTCATTTGTCAGCCTTCTGAAGCCTCTAGTGATGCAGTTCACCTGCCTCAGACTGTACATATCCAGCCACAGCCTGAAGGAGCAGAAGATCAGAAAGAGTTACCAGAATGGAGCGAGAAAGTTGCCCATGGAATCTTGTCAGGTAAAGTGGTAACAAGGGGACTGTGTTGAATAGAAACCAAAGTGAGTTACATTTAAACAGTATTTTCACCTAAATGCATGCATTCCAGTGTTGATCCTCTCAAGGATGCCTTGATGAGCATCAGAATATAACTGACCATGCAGAATATAAATCCATTGCCAACAGTTTGTTCATTGCAAATGAGTTTTGCTCCTCATTCGACTCTTTTAGAATATCACCTGCTGGGACTCAAACCTCTGTGACAGAACAATTTTACCCCTGTATGAACATGCATTACAGCAGGCATCTGTTGTGATTTCTGCATAAAAACGTGGGTTTTTCCCTCTGAGAACCTTTGGAATATACTAATGACCACCAGCTGATTGTAATAAATATGACTCTGCAAGGAGGGCTAGAGGGTTAGATTGCATGTTGTTTGCTGACATTTGGATGTGGGCTGGCTGTATTAAACTTAAATAAAATTAATTTAAAGAGTGGTGGTGGAGGTGCAGAAATTTCTGCAGGACTTCTATGCTGGCCCATTCAGGCGAGAATGAAATTGCAGACTGTAATCAGGAATGTTTCTAAACATTCTTGTGTTGCAGAGGAGAGATAGCTGAAGGAATCACAGACTGTAGAACTGTACATACTAAAAAAAATAATTTTTGCCTTGAAGGTGCATCTTGGGTAAGCTGGGGCCTAATGAAAGGAGCAGAATACACGGGTAAAGCTATTCACAAAGGAGCTTCTAAACTGCGAGAGCACATTCAACCAGAAGAAAAGCCTGTGGAAGTCAACCCAACTGTAGCAAAAGGACTTCACGTAGCAAAACAGGCTACTGGAGGAGCTGTGAAAGTCAGCCAATTCTTAGGTAAAAATTTCCATCTCATAGAATATATTTTTGCCTTAAATAATAAAAACTTTTTAAAATGCAAGCTGCTTTCTCTAGCCAGTGAACTAGAGGAGGTAGTGACCTGATAAAATCCAGAGATCAGTAGTTTGTGCCTTGGTATCTCCTGCAAGAGACATACTCTAAGACTAGTAAATATTACTTGGCCTTGAGACATCCTTTTCTTTCATAAAAGAATAGTCTGTATAATGTCAAGTTTGACATGCTATTAAAAGTTTTAGACAGTTAATTCAAAATGGTGTCTCTTTATTTTAAAAGTTGATAACCATGTATTTTAAAAGCTCTACTCTCACTGCTTATTAACATATAGTACTGCAAGACAATGTGTGTGCATATTTTTAAAAACACTCACCTGAAACAAGTCTATCTGACTATGTATAAATATTAAGATAGAAATGGTCTGGTGTTCAGAGGTGCATGGCAACCCTAACAGCTCTCAGGAAGTTCATTTTGTTATTTATTTGTATGTAATATTTATATTTACTGCCTAGTGACTCATTTAAGTATAAAAGTAAATGGTGCTGATGTTGTAAACTGCTTTGAAGAGCTGGAATGCTTGTAAGAAAGACTTCTACAGAACACGAGTCAGGAAAGCAGCAGCTTGTTCTCTATCTGCAAGTTGGAGATAAAGCAGTGGAAACAGTTTCTTGAAATTTGAGTGTGAGATGTATATGTATGTCTTGAAAGGCATTTTTTAGCAACAAGGCAACCTTATTTGTTTCTTACGATTTGCATCTGTGTAGAACCTGAAAAATAAGGTTGCTCTGTATTGTTTGGGCACTTACGTGTGGATTAAAGTCTGTCTTTCACATAAGCATATTTAATAGAAGCATCACTTAAGACTTCAGTGAAGGTTCCTTTTAACTATGAATAAAGATGTTTAAAGAAGGATGTTCTATGTTCTCACTAAATAATCTGCATACTATTGTTTTATGGTAGTTGAAGGGGTGTGTTCTATAGCAAGCTGTGTTGGAAAGGAGCTGGCTCCACATGTGAAGAAGCATGGCAGCAAATTAGTTCCAGAATCCCTTAAGAAAGATAAAGATGGCAAATCTACTTTTGATGGTGCTCTGGTTGTAGCAGCAAGTGGAGTTCAAGGTAATAAAAATTCCTGACATATTATTTAATGGCATATTTTTAATGATATGAACTCAAATAAGCTCGTTGTTTCTACAGGGTTTTCAACAGTGTGGCAAGGTTTAGAAAGTGCAGCAAAGTGCATTGCTAAAAGTGTTTCAACTGAGACTGTAAAAACAGTCAAGCACAAGTAAGTTATATTTTTATTGTTTTCATCTTCCACAGCACATTGTTACTGCATCTGAATGCTGACAAAAAAAGCTTATGAAAGAGCAGGGAAGCTAACTGAAATACCTGCTTTTCTGTAATTATGTAGCACATGATAAGGGTAACTGCACAGTAAGGAGCATCTTCTGTGTGCAAAAATCTGAAATGAGCAAATGATTGTAGGAAGTATTTTTTTTTTTTAGTTCTTTGTGGAAGTATTGCATCTTCAGGCTGTGTTACAAATAATGTTCAGATTTATATCTTTGCTCTGTGGTATAATATCATTATGAAAAAAAATTACTGGTTTAAACCTCTCAGCTCTAATCCTGAATTTATGCAAACTTAGCTAAATTTATGAAAAATGAAAGAACCTCATCTATCAGCAGGAGGTACAAAAAATAAAGTTTTGTAAGGAAATCTAAGGCATATATAGCAATAATAGAAGAGCCTCGACTTGCAAAATACAGATGTCCTTAGAAAATGATAGTGGGGAAGAGGACAGTTACATCTTGGGATTAAGATGAAGTTAGTTAATGCAAAGATGAAAGCTGTATGCAGGTACTGGAATATGCTGTGGAGAATAACTGAATATATTGAAATAACTGTGAAACATGAAATGCACCCCTCACAAAAAGTGCAGTAGATTAAATAGAAAGTGAAGAGTAAGCAGAAGCAAGCAGTTTAAATGGAATTGGAGATAAGTGTAGCAAAAGAGATTATTAAAAGGATTGCTGAAACTGCATCCAGGCTACAAGCCGACAGTAACGAGATAAACATCAGCATACAATATTAAGCAGATTGGCAGTCAGGGTTGTGTTGTGATGCATTTCAAATAGGAGGCCAAGTAGCAAAGTTCTGGTCAGTTGAGGTTTATTGCTAATATTTGTTTGCAGTAGGAATGTCAGGAGAAATTGTACTGGTACTCATTTCACATAAATTCATGGTCATGTTTTTGTTCTAGATACAAATATAGGAAATACGGAGATCACCAGACAACAGACACTAAGAGTGAAAAACAATAAGTAACTACCTGTTGCAGCTAACTGCAATATGATTGAAAATATTTGATAAACAATCTTTAAAATCTATCCTTATATTAAAATTCTACATCATCTTCCTTTTGTAAGCTGTTTTTTATTTCAGTGATTCTGCCACTCAAAATACCAGTGAACGAGCTAAATTCCACTTAATAGAAACAAAGCTAAAAGGGCACCATCAGTGTCTCCTAATAAAAATGGCTAAGATTTTAAAGGCAGTACCTTTGTGGATAGAATTTTAAAGAGGTATTCATCATTGCATGGTGATTGGAACTGGTGGAAAACATAGCTTCAGAAGTAATATTCTGCCAAAGTCCCATGATACTACCTTTTAAAAAACTATGTAAATAAATGCAGTGTATAATCTGCACAATTTTTAAAAAAAGTTAAAAATTATGCAGTTCAGACAGGAAAACTAAAAAATTAGTTATGGGACATTAAGAAGTTGTTAGTCTTACTGCATTGGATAAGCTACAGTCTTACTTTAAATTAGTTTACTTATTTTACTGATACTATACTGGCTTATGTTATTCCTGAGGTGAAAATAATCAAATTGACAAACTAATCAAACTGACAAATATTTCTGCTGTGAGCTTAATTCTGTGACCTACAAATCTGAGGTTTATGATTCAAGGCTGCTACTCTATCAGAGAATTAAAGGCAAAACAAAAACCCCACAAATTCTTTTTATTTGGTTTCATTGTTAGTTACAGCCACATGCTCTAGCTGCTGTACTGGTATATCATAGATTTTTGGATTCTTTGATATACTTTGCTTCTCTCTAGCCTTATCTTGAGGTGCTCAAAGAATCTCTGGTCCTTACAAGCGCAGAGAAAAAAAGTACATCTGCTGACTGCTGGGATTCTGATGCTGCCAGGAATACTTCCCTTTGGCCTGGTTTGTCTGACTGCAGTGCTCTCTGGGGAAATGTCTGGCTACCCAGAACAGTTGGAGTTACTGCTCTCACTGTACTCCTGTCCTCCTTCAGTGTGCTCTTTGTGCTCAATTGAGTCATTAATCTGAGACTGCCAACTTGCCCACTAAAGCACAAAGAAGCTGGACTCACAGCCCATGGGAGAGACCAAAGGCTTTTGTCTCTTAGTAATTTTCATTGTGTCCTTAAGATAGTTTTGTTGAGGCTATTGGGGTTTTGTTTGTTGCAGCACTCCAGGTGGGGGTCTCACAAGAGAAGAGTAGAATCCGATGCTTGCCCTGCTGGGCATGCTACTTTGGATGCAGCCCAGGATACAGCTGCCTTTCTTTACAGAGAGGGTGTAGGAATTTTCCCTAAGAACTTAGATGAAAAAGAATCTCTAGTTATTGCACAAAACTCCTCTCTTCTCCCTTCTGATCCTTCTATAGATAAGTTTTCTACTCCTCAAAATTGAAGGGGAAAAAAAGGGATAAAAACTGGAAGGGTTCCTGAAGAAAAAGAATATAAGTATATTGATTGGTATTTTCAAAGAGCAAATGATCTGATAGAGGAGCAGCCTTTACTCAAATGGCTTCATAAATTCTGATTTTATTCTTTAGACATTTGGGCACTGTGCTTATTACTTGTTCTTGGTAATGCCTGAGCTTTTGCTTTCAGAAGAATTCTGATGAAGATTAAAATACTTAAGTACACAAATCTACAAAATTGTTCTCTTTCCTTAGGTATGGAGAGGATGCTGGCCATGCTACAGACGATGCTGTGAATTCTGCAATCAATGTTGGTGTGACAGCATTTAACATTGAAAATATTGGTATCAAATCTGTTGTAAAGAGAACTGCAAAGGAAACAGGCCATGCTGTGCTAGATGAATATAAAGTATTGGATAATGAGAAGAAGGGTAAAAAATGAAAGCAATTTAATATTTCTTAAAGCCTTACATTAGAGATGAAACTTCCTATTTAGAAGTAACTACATTGCTCATCTGAGGTAGAACATAAGTCACACTGTACTCTTCAAGCAACTGTTCCTTAATTTGACAGGACATGAAAGTAGGGAGAGTATTTGTAGGAGGAAAAATGAAAGTTGTCACCTCCTTATTTTGAACTGAACAAGGAGTTTAAACAACTGGATCAGGGGTTTAGGTAACTGGAAGGATATGAGTTTGCAGTTCATATACTTGCCTATTTAAGCACTTTTTCAAACTAATATATGGAGTTATAGATTAATATAAAAATACTATTGTGAATATTTTTGTAACACTTTATATTTATAAAGAAGGTGGTGATACAGAAAGAGTAGGATTACTAATTCTGGAACAAGTAGAATTACCAGTTTTGGCTTTATCCCTAAGAATTAGTTTTACTAATCCAGCCTTGTCTTATTTAATATGCACTACTAAAACAAGCATTATGTTTCATTGTTTCATAGAGAATTTCTCTTTTCACCTACAAAACAGATCTTGGATCCTAGGAAAAATGAGAGATGCACCTCAGTTAATTAGGTAGTCATTCCCTTTCAGACTTCTTTTTTCTCATCCAGCATATAAGTAAACCAAAGACACCAAGCATTTCTTCTAGAAGAGGGTATTTACAGGTCTAGAAAGATGCATTTTCCAGTTGACTCCATAAGGAATATAAGAAGATTCTTTGAAATTAATGTTTTTATGTAGAGAAAATAAGTATAGTTTTGACTAAATTATTTTTCTGTGAAAATATTCTATAGAGGGCACTAGGAAATTTTGTGCATTCTGCACGTTTCAGTCAATCCAGAAAGATTCAGATTATTATCATGGCCTCTAATGGAAGACTCATAATGTTTGAACAAATAGTTCTAATGGTCATCTTTATTCCATTAAATTCATAGTTGCACAATGGTGTGAAGTCTTTTTAAAGGCTATGAAGACAAACCCTTTTAATGAAGAGTTGTGTAGAATAGACACTGCTGTGTAGATCTGTCATCCTGTTTGTAGCACAGTGTAAAATAACTCAGTATGTCAAATCCTTGGGATGCTTTGACACTGCTACTTATTTAACACTTCACTATTGAGTTTTAAAGCTGCTGCACATTCTAATATTGGCTGTACCTGCAACAAACAGAATGCCAACAACTTACAATTTATCTCCATCTCAGATAAATTGAGAAAATAATTATCAATTGTTGTTGGCAAGTGATATTTGTAGAAGATTGAAAAAATACAGTAACAGTCTGTTAGAATGGTAATGGGTGCATATTTTGTGGTAGCTACTGCAGGTGTGTGCTTAGGGTGAGAAATGTGAAAGAAAGGATCTAACCACTTGAAGTGTAACTTTGATTTATGGAAATAAAGATAAAATTGGTTAATCTGTGCTTGACCATTTTATGATACAAATCTACTATATGGATCCAGAAGTGGAAAAACTAGGACTTCTTTAGAAGTAAGAAAATAGCAGTATTGGGGTATATCTACAGTATAAACTCATCAACTAGAGCTTAAAATATTTCAAACTAAAAAGTTCCATCCAAAGTACACTGCAATGATTTTTGTTACTACAGTCTGCCACTTGCCAGCTGTGTAAGAGTTAAAGACTGCTGAAGACTTCATACTAGCAAAAGCATTTTTCTTGCTATGAACTCTATTTACAGTGGGGATATAGGTATTTGTATCTTCTTTCTCCCTCCCATTTCGTGGTTTTGCGTATAGTTCATACCCTTTAGTTTTAACTATAAACCATCAAAATTAAAAGTCGTACTAAAACAACAGTTAAGATCAAGGTGTTCCAGTCTTCAAGATACCAAGTTGGAGCACACTGAGGAAAAACAACATTTGAATACCATCAATATCAGACAAGTAATGGTATCCTGCTCAACCTGCTGTTGTTCTCTTCATGTGTATCCAGTCTTTCAAAATTGATTAAAATTTTTGAATTATGCCTACCCCATTTTACAGTTTGTAATGTGATGTATCAATGAGCTTTCCTCTTTTACATTGTTCCAAAGTTTAGTTAATTTTCACAGCTGAATGTATGATGCTGTTGAACTTTGTGGAGGCCAGTGTGCCTGCTGACCAGGATTCTGAAAGGGCCTACTGGTAACACAGCTCCTAGGGCTGGGTTATCCTCCACAGTTGGGGTGATCCCAAGTTCTTCCCCAAGACACCCCAAGGCCTTATATACATTTATTTTAATTTCATTCTCCCACTTGGCCCATTGGCCTTCCCTTTTGTCCTTATATGGAATTTCTCTGGAATGTTCTCCCCAGTTCGATGCCCCATTGGCACAAAACAGGTCCAGCCTGGAGCACAGAGCTCTGCCCCAGTTCTGCTCACATTGTGATTACCTCCAAGGATGGAGACTTCAGTCTCTTTGGCCAACCTTTCCCCAACTTGACTCTGGTCAATATTTCCCATTATACTAAGCCAAACATTTTTATATATGCTCAGGTGCATTCTGTTGCATATCCTTCTATCATGCATACTGAGGGAAACTTTGGCTTCTCCATTCTCTTATATTACATAGCTGATTACAACACTAAGCTTTCCTTATGCCTTCTCTTCTCCAGCCTGAACACAGGTGAGTTGCTGACCTAATGCACTTAGGGACTTGTTTGGGAGTCAAAAGTTAAGCACTTCAGCATGTGCTGAACAGAGTGGAAGAACCACCTCCCTCAGGCTCTTGGCCATGCCCTTGCTATGCAGCTCAGGAGCCCTTCAGCCTTGTTTGCTGCAAGCTGTTACTGGCCCATGGCAGCTTCTTCACCAGGGAGCCTGTGTCTTCTACAACACTGCATTCTAAACACTGCTACAGTCTGTATTGATTGCAAGGACTTTACTCCTGCCAGATACTGAGCTTTGCAGTTGATTTTTGTTGGATTTCATTAGGTTTCTCCAGGCTGTGAATGGTCAGCCTTTTCCTCCTGCATGCCAGCTGCTCATTTCAACTCATCATCCTCAAATTTGCTGAGCCGGTGCTCAGTATTTCAGGTTGTCAATCAGGAATTAAGGGTATTGGCTCAGGTATTGATCCCAGAGTCTAGCAGTCATACTGCAGATCACCACACTTCAAGCCTGATTGCCCAGCCAGTTTTTCAGCCTTAGGACCCAGTTATATGATCCAGAACTCACCAATTTGGCTATAAAAGTACTGTGGGAGACTACATCAAAGTCTTTGGTAAAGTCAAAATACACAATATCCACAAGTTTCTCCTTGCCCACACAGTCTTTCCTCATACCTTAGTTACTGGTTCTACAGAAATAACTTCTTTGTAAAAATTAATTTATTCCTTCAGCAACAGGTCAACCTTGCTGTTAAGTAACTCTAGGTGCTTGATGCCTTCACATAATCTGAAGTAACATATTAAAATTCTGTTTTCAAAACACACAGATTGTGTTGTGTCCAAGTCTCCTAACCATTGTTACTAAAATCTTTTGATCTCAACCCATTAAAGCCTTAAACCAATGGAAACGCCTTTAGCGGTATCCATATACTGAATTTTAACCAGTTTATTTGGAATAAAGAAATGGAGGAAAATTCTCATGTGATGCAAGTGTAACTATGTTACTGCTGCGATTGCTGAAAATATTGATGAAGTTTTACACACTCACACAAGACATCAGTCCAGAAGACACTTTTGTTTTTCTCTCACTCCAGTTCCCAAACCATCAGGTGAAGCACCCGGTTAGACCTGCTGTGCTGTGCCAGCCCAAGCAGTGTGCTCTGGACTCATGTGCACAGTGACCTGGATCCTGAGAGCTTACCTGGTTAAGACACCTCATAATCCCTGGGCAAGTGTGGGACCTGAAAGTGTCCTGGAAAGGAGGTCAAATGAAAGTCTCCTGAGGCAGAGAGAGTACACTGTGGGCGGGGGTACAGCCCTCAGTTCTCCTGTGCCCTCTGTTCTCAGACTTCTTGGGATTCCAGGACTCTTTCTGAGCTTTCTTAATGTGCCCACCATTGAGAACAATTCATCAGGCTGGTTACATTAATCTTGGAGCAGTTGTTCACAAAAACTGGTAACAAGAAAAATGGTTACTGATTAAAACCTTTGCTGTTAATATTCAGTACACTCAGTGAGGTATGAATGCCAACCTAGGTCCAAGTCATTACTTAAATTACTGTTTGTTATGAAATGTGTTTTCAATATGAATCTTAAAAAGGTAGCATTCAGTAAAACACGAAGGTAAAATGAACAGCTAAATTTAAATGCAGCAGTTACAGTGCAGCACTCTTCTAAATTTGTTTATTGAGTAAATTATATCAGAAAATTCTGAATTCAACCCACACTAGAGATGATAATTCACTGATTAGCTGATAGCATCAGTTATAACTTGAGACTCAAAAATCATCTGCTCTAATATATATCAGAAAAGTGAAATTAAAATTACTTTTTATTCCTAGAATCAAGCTTCCCACTCTCCATCCTACTGTTCTACTCCCAGTCATTAGATCCTGCTGGATTAGTGCCCTGCTGCTGCAGTATCAGTGAGGCATTGGATTGGGCAATTCCAATGTGACACGGCTACCACTTTAGGATTACAATTCACAACATTTCAGGACTGACTTTTGGATGGCAACTCTGGTGTACGCTATGTTAAGGTAATGGTAATACATAATTAATGTTTTAAACTTTAAAAGCAGCGCCTGTGTTACCCAGCAAGTAGTAGGGCTATGGCATATGGCTTGCTAGTCATGCAACAGAATTACTTGAACTAAGAAAACCATACCCTTTTTCATAATATATCAGTAAAGGAAAATTACAGTCTACCTCCCTCCTCAGAAAGAGAATAGATAGTTCCTCTAGTAAGCATTACGTCCTGTGAAATGATTTGATCTAAGAGCCCACAAATTACTCCCAGTTTCACCTTGTCTCTTGCATCAAGTCCGGTGCTTTCCTGTGCAACTGGTAAGGCCCTTCAGATCACCAACCAGCAGAAACTGCGAATATTAAACATTTTCCCTTATGCAAGATTTCAATGTTTCAGAAAATGTACTGGCTCCTTGAAGAGTCACACAAATGTCAAGAACTGGCACTGAAGCAGCCAGAGAGGGTGACAGGGAAAACCAGACAGAGGTAATACCAGTCTTACAGCACTAATCTGATTAACTCACCCCATAAAGACTTGAGAAATTCCTTGTTTGAAAAATGCAGCATCAAGCATTTTTAAGCATCAATCGAGACCAATGTAAGATACTTAAAGTATTTTCCAGTATATGTTGACTAACTAACACCACTGACTTGATCAGTGGTGATGATTAAGGCCGATTATTCTAAACTTTTCTGCCTCAAGTTAGGGTCTTACACACTGATCTGAGAATAGCACAGATCAAAATTATCAAGAGTGTTAAAAGATGGGTCGTTGTAGGCCAGGTCCCACCACACTGTGCCTGCCTTCACACACGGGTCACAGCGTTCACTTAAAACCGTGCTATTTCCCATCCAGAAGAAATGTTTAAAAAAAATCTGCACTCATTTGTGTTTCCCTAGGTCACGAAAATCTCAACCTACACGGTCAAAACTCTAACTGGGCCAAAGCTGTATCCTATTTCCCCCATTTCATTTCTGATGCTGCCCGAGCCCCGCGCTGGGCATTTCGCTGGTCAGAGGACACGACAGCTCGGTCAAACGCGGCCGCCACAGCAGCGAGGGGCGAGCGCTGCGGCAAAGGCGGGCGGCCGGGACCGA
>JAHLSL010000023.1:5782125-5844304 GCA_025920805.1 Petroica traversi
CGCGGGTTGAGACAAAGACAGTTTAGTAACTAAAAAGGAACAACAACAAACAAAAGGAAACAAACCCAAGAAAAGCAAATTATGCAAAAACCTCCAGGTGCACAACACCATCTGACCAATGCCTTTCCCGAGGCAAGGCAGCCCAGCAAGCCCCACCACCCTAGTTTTTATTTCTGAGTATCACACTATATGGTATGAAATATTGCTTTGATCAGTGGCATCAGCTGTCCCAGCCATGTCTCCTCCCAACTCCCTGTGCACCCCCATCCCTCTCACTCGTGGGGTGAGGAGTGGAGAAGGTCTTGACATAGTGTAAACAATACTCGACAGTAACCAAAACATCACTGTTTCCATCACAACACAGTTTTCATCCCAAATCTGAAATATAGTCCCGTATCAGCTACTATGGAGAGAATTACATGTGTCCAAAGCAAGCACAGTACACTGGGATGGGAAGCCACATGAGGGGAAAAACAGAGCAGACTTTTACATGGGTGTATGCCTCACTGGGGGAGGATGAATAAAATGGACAATGAGGCTCTCTTTATGCACCCTTTTTTCCACAACGTTGAGTAAAAGTGGTAAGCTGGATTTGACCCTTCTCTGGTGTCAGTAAATATCTCTGAGACCTCCAGGAAAGGTATGGCATCTCTGCATGCAGTTTGCAGGGGTGAGGACATTTTCGTGTTAGAAATCAGTCTTCTTGCTTAAGCAGCAGTTGTTTTAATGCTGTGGTAATTGTTGATGCTCATGCCTGGTGGGATTGGTTTTTCCCTAGTTTGCTTAGGAAGTTAACATATTTTTCCCTGTGTTAAAATAACATGATTATTTTTTGAGTGTTAATAAATGAAAACAGAAAATGTCAGAAGCTCCTGTGCTACCTTAATTCAGACCTTTAATATTTACATTTACATACCGTTTTCAAGCATTCTGTTCATATTGATTTTTCACCTGAACAATGTTTCTTTCAGTGTCTGAGCTGCAGACCTCTTCAAACTAGTCTTGCAGTTGCAGACCTTAAAAAATATTCATTCATAAATGGAAAGGGAAAACCCAATATTAATAGAGTCAAAATGGCACCTTAGGTATTCAAAATGGCACCTTAGGTATTCAAAATGGCACAAAAAGGAGCTTGGACATACTTGCACCAGTGTGTAAGCAAATGACCTTTAATAAATCTCCTGACTTAGTAATGTCTTAGGATAAATAGATCAGTTATCCTCTGCATGCACCAGTGTTTCTACCTGACTCATGATCCTGATATTAATGGTGTTCAGGTAAAGAGTTGAGTTGTGGTGACTTACTTATGAATAAAATCAAAATATATATTTAATGAAAACCTTTATGGTGATGGCATTCAGCTCCAGGTGGGTTCTACAGCTATTTCCTTTGTGTGCAAATAGACAATAGTATTATTGTCTATTTCTCAGGAGTTATTTATTCTGCCTAATTGCCGATGACCAGGCTTGTTAGATGACTCCATCTAAACCAGTGGCACGTATAGTCAATGAATACAGAAAGGCTTTTTGAAGGTGTGATTCATCTGACCTACTTTGCCTGGCTGTTCCAGCATGAGATGACTCACACTCCAGGAGGTGCCAGTTTCTCTCCCTTGGGTAGGAGGCAAGCTGAGGATGAGTGGCTTGCAGATAGATGTCTGCATTCCTTCACTACCATCTCACCCTTGTAGTCTTTTTACTGGCATATCTGATTATTGTGTTAATTAGGCAGTTTGCTAACAGCCCACCTACCACTCTCATTTAACAGTCATGAAAAAGAGATTTTTACTTGGCAGAGTAAATTGAATCATGCCTGTCCATAAGGGGTCTGTTCCTAACGTACCTACTGATTCTCAATGTTGGTGGATGTAATACTGTGAAATGTTTTAAAATTTTTTCTGACTGTAATGAAAGCTTAAATCTGACTCTGATTTGTTGTGATCAGGATTCAGGACACGTTTTGATTGGGAAATGTCATGGCAAATGTTTCTCTGGCAGAAAGAGAGAGAGAAGGCATATAATACTGAAGGCATTAACTGCAGTGTACTTATTACACAAAGAGGTCTTAAAGACATATATTTATGCATGTCAGCTACTTAGTAATGTTGATGGAATTGTATAGTACTTCAGCTTGTGAGGTTTCATTTCCTGTGGCTTTTCTTGCCAGGAAAGCTGCAGCACTCTCCCAGCACACTGCTGACTGCAAGTGTCAGGAGTCCGGAGCTTTCAGTACTGTGTGTGCTCTTCCGTGTGGTGCCTCTGCACTGTGCAATATTGTTTCTGCTTTGTTCTTAGATTCTGAAGGCCTCTGTGCATTTTATCTTCTACAGGACTCTGTAAAGGTCTGCCGTATTATAGAGCTGATGCCTTAGAGCTGATGACTTGCCCTGAGTTTCTCCTGGGTTTCTCTCTCCACTATAGAAAATTGCTTCAGGCAGCCTTTTGCATGATACATGTTCCAGATATCCAGACCTGGGTAGAAAATGTGTAGGAAAATGGCTTTCATCCTAAGTGGCTGCCATTGTCAAGTAAAATAACACCTGTAGACAGCCTTAAAAAGAAATTTGGCATTTTTTTCTCTTCTGTAGTTTCAATCAGTGCCTTCTTATCTGAACTGCACTTTTTTTTCTCCTTTTCTTCAGAAGAGGTTTTTTGTTACGCTTCGTATGCCAGGATATTGTTAGGTTTTCATGATGACTTAAATGTGAGGTTTCAGGATTTACAGGCTTTCTTCTGTGATGACTGTAAATTGTCCATTGACACGGAGAAGATTTATAGGCTTTGAATAGTCTAATTATGTTTAACATGTTAGGCTGCAGGTAAAAAGTGCAGTGTAGTCCCTCTAAGCACAGACCAAGTCTCTGGGTTATACACAGCTGCATTAAATTCACACTAACAGATATATAGCATGACCTTCACTTCCTATCACAATTAGAAATAACTCCTGAAACGCAAAATACTTCAATAAATTAAACCCCAGAAATATTTACCAGGCTCCTCAAAGTGATATATTTCTACATCCCTTCTCTGTCAGTGCAGGGATTGCATTTTACTGAATATTCACTGACTAAAATAGAGTGGTTTCACCCTGGATGCATTCTGAATGCTATTGGAGTATGAAATGTTTCACAGCAATTATATTAAAAAAAAAAATATTTCTGTTGCTACATGAAGAAAAGACGTTTTGTCAGCGTAGCGATTACAGTGTGACACCTGACAATTTACCATTTCCCCACATATATTAATCAGAACAAAATATAATTGGAATTTGGCTTCCATTTTTGTTAATGGTGCAGAAAGAATAATAAAATCTAATGAAATAAATTTTGTGTATAGTCTTGGATTGGTAACAAAAATTGAAAACTGGAAACACTGTATTTAAATAACTCATTCTTTCTGTGTTATTCCTCTGCATCTGAGCACCTAGTTAAGATTTTTTTTGAAAAGGGAAACAATTTCTTTTTGATACAGCTGAGCTCTGGTTACAGCTTTGACTGTTTCTAATTTTCAGTGTTATTTCCTTTCAAAAAATCCCATTTTAGCACTCACTGTCATCATAATTTCCTCTTTTCCAAGCTCTGAGAAGTTGATAGAAATCTGCTTTGCAGAAACCTTATCTATTTGTGTTGAAATGATAGCAGCAATGTAGAAAGATTTTGTCTTTCTTCTTCCTAACCATCTGCCTCTTTTGTTTGGAGTGGGAGAAAACAGGCAGCAATCAGATTTCCTTTGGTTTTCCTACATCTAAGCTTTTTGAGTCATGTTTCAAGGCTATCTTTGGCTGGGTTTCACCTTATCCTTTTTGTCTCTTGCAAGTTACAAGTACTGCCATTATTTCTTTGCCAGTGTGCCCCCTGTCTAATTTAATGCTGGTAAAGACAAAAAGAGCAATGGAGCAAGGAGGGCTTGGAAGCCCCAACTCTCCCTTGCTATTCAAGTTGTCTGTCTTATTGTTCTCTGTCTGTCCTATTGTTCTCCAGCAAATCTCTTCCACTGAAAACATATTTAAATTATATTAATTTATTCTTCTTTATATTTCTTTGCCATTTCAGAGCCCTCCTTATTCCAAGCTTACCTATTCTCCCTATGATCAGTTGGTTTGCTTCTGCAGCTTGCAGTTGAAATCTGTTGTTTCAAGCTATGAAACAGAGGGTCAGCAACTGAATGTGAGCACAAGGAGTGCAACGGGTGATGCAATTTCTCAGTAATCAATCTCTGTCATCAGAGCTTTGATTTCTCAGTGGTCAAATAACTACTTGAAGAGCATTTCTCATGTTCAGAAAATGAATATCCCTGTTGACAATGGAAGCTCTTTAAAAAAATAAAAATCAACCGGCTTCCCCCCAAATATTACAGCCTAATAAATTTCTCTCTTGCATGTTTTAATGAACTAGGCTAAGGTTTCAAAGACATCAGTTGTCATATTGTAATTGCTAAGCATTTCCCAAAGGGTCTTTGTAGAGTTTGTATTCTCAGTTCTTTTGTAATATCTTCGTTTGGGCACTGGAAAATTGAGGTGCGCAAGAACCATTGACTGTTTTTTTGAAGTTTTGGCCTTCCAAAAAAACCCTACAGACTGCTTCTGCATTTTTGTTGTGTTTTTTGCTTGCACCTGTCCTGGTGTGGTCTGACTTCCCAGAATTTCACAACCAGGAGCATTTCTCCATCGACATCTCCTCAAAGAACCAGGCTGATGGCATGAATATGGTCAATAACTTAGCAGTAGTTTTCTCTTGACATGATCAAGAGCACAGGATTCATTGTATGACACTAAATTGCCATCTGGCTGCTTTGAAGGATGAGAGTCACCCAGCCCTTGTCTGATGCATGCAGGTGGGTTGTGCCCTCATCAAAGCCCCCTGCTACCTTCTGCTTCAGGTCATACCTTCCAAGGCAGGAAGAGCCCGGTTTTCAGGCTTTCTGCCTGACCAGTATACAGGACTAATCAATGGGCAAAAATATATTTTTCTAAAAAATGGTGGCTTCAGCTCCTGTATTTTTCTTAACATTCATCTTACTTTAATTACTCGCTTTCTTTTCTGATAGTCATAAAGAATTGTTTGTTTTGATTGATTTTGATATGGGTACAATTCATAAAATGAATATTAATCACTGAGCAGTGAGTCAAGCTGAAGAATTATTTCAGAATTTCAAACTGCACATCTCTCAGACATATTCTTGTTTATAAAAACATATTTAATCAGCATCTTCTTTTAGATGAAAAATTGGGGTCAATGTCCCTGGCGCATTTTTTTTTAATTCTGGTGGTCCACTAGAAAATTATTATATTTTAGGAAATGTCTATCTTGGTTTTTTATGGAAGTAATATTATTTGCAAAGTAGAAATGCTCATTGTTTTAAAGGCACTGTAGTATCCACAGAGAAAAATACATTTTAGGATGGATAAGATAATGCAACTACTTACGAATGGCCAATAGATGCTGCTTATGAAAATATATTTAATCTATTTTTTTTCTAATTTCAATACGAGAACTAGTTCAAGAGCCATTTATTAACTATTGTAGCTGTTTATTGACTTCTTTTAATACACAGGCAGATGCTTGAAATCTCAATATCTGAACTGAGAAACACTGTAGCAGAACTGGAAAAAAGTCTTAACAGTGTTGAAAGTGAAGGTAAGTGAATTACAACTGTCTTGCTAATTGATTAGGAAACAGAAAAATAATTCTTTTGGGAGGAACATACAGGGATTCAAATTTTTATTTAGAAATTTAAGTTTTCACTTTTCAAACATGACTATTATAGCTGTGGTGCTTTAGATGTGAGATAAAGGAATACTAGATGTGACCGTGCTAACTTTTTTTTAAAGTTATTAATGAGACTATGAATAATATGAATTCACAGAGTTGGTTAATATTCTGACCACAGTAAGAATAATGAAAGTTTTCCTCGATTTATATTCGCAAGCTCTTTTATATGCAAAGATTCTCATTATGAGGATTACTAAGTGAAGACTTTTTCAGTCTCCAGCTAGTTAAAAGAACAGTTCTAAAAAATGCTTTGGCTTAAAATGACACGAAGCACTCAGGGAAATATAGTAATTCTGTATTTGTTTTTAAGATAATGAATGGAAAACCAGATATGAGATGCAAGTAGAATTGAACAAACAGCTGGAAAGACAAATTAATATTCTTCGAGATAAGGTGGAGCTTATTCGTGGTAATCCAGCAGGTAGAAATGGATATTCATAACTTTTTCAATAGAATTAGTGATTATATGTTGCAATTATGTCAACAGGTCCCATTTTCTGCTTATTTGTAGATAAACTTTCCATTGTTCGCACCTTTGATAAAATGCCTGAGGTAAGTACTGTGACATTTAGTTGGCTTAGCAACAAATCACAGTCTAGTTGGAAAACTCATATAGTCTTTATTTTTTCATGACAAAAAATAGCAGCAGCCTGGTCTAGAAGCCAAAACAATCAATTCTGCTAATGTTTTTATTTTTTTCATATATGCAATTGCTTATAGAATGATAAAATATAGAGTAAAATCCTTAAGTAGGAAGTACATAAAACCAGGATATTGGGAAGAGTTATGTAGTGAAATATTTTCCTGAAGGTTTTATAATTGAATCTGCAGTAAAGCATGCCAGGAAGTATTAAACTTTATGGAATCATTTAGCCTTTGACCACTCTCACAGTAAAAAATGTCCTCAGTTGTGACCAAATGAAATTCCAGCTGTTTCAGTCTTCTTGTCATGTCACTGGGCACTGCTGAGAAGAGCCTGGCTCCCTCTTCTTCATTCCTTCCCATCACATATTTAAAGACATTGATAAGAACCTCTGGGCCTTCTCTTTCCCAGTCTGTACAGTCACAGATCTCTCAGCCTTCCTCATCGTCAGGTGCAATGCCTGATATAGCTCCTTGTTGGACTGGCTCCAGGAGGTCCATGTCATTCTTTACTGAAGAGTGCAGAACTGGAGCCAGCCCTACAAATCTGACTCTCAAAGGATAAGGGTGGGATAACCTCCCTTGACCTGCTGGCAGCATCTTGCTAATGCAGCCTAGGCAGCCCTTGGCCACCCTTGCAGGAAGAGTGCATTGCTTTCTTGGGGTCACCTTGCTCATCAGGACCCCAAAGTCATCGTCCCCCAGGCGGCTTCCCAGCCAGTCAGCCCCAGCATACACTGGTGCCTAGGAGCATTTCTCCCCCAGGGGCAGGGCTGCATTTCCACTGCATGTAATTCCTCTCTGCCTGTTTCTGCAGCTTCTTGAGGTCCCTCTGCATGGCAAGATAATCCTCTGCTGTATCAGTCAATACTCTCAGTTTTATATCAGCTGTGATAACCTAGATTAATAGTTGCAGTAACATTTTGCATAATATAGTCACAGGAAAACTCCTCATTTTACTGTAAATTTTTGCATCACTGAAGGAAGTATCTGCTTTCATTTAAAAATTTTATTCTCAGTGCACTCATTCTTCATGTCCTTTATTTCAACACAGCATAAAATATTTTTTCTGCAATCTTGAGGAGAAAATGGCAACCCCCCTCCCTTCCCAGCAAATATTATGGTAATTTTGTATTCTAAGGTAGTAAATTAAGTAAAAATAATTTCCGATTCAGAACTACTTTTTCCTTAGCCTGTCATCTGCTGAAATACTTGACACCACATCTACTTCTTCCCCACTTTTAGAAATAGGGAAGGTAGATAAAGATGAGAAAATGCCTTGTTACATGAGCTGGGCTAATGAAAATAATGAAGGAGGGCTCTTACGATTTCTGTTCCTGTTGCTTATACTTACAGAAGTGTTACCATCTGACTTTTTTTGGTGCTTCAGATTCTAAAGATTAATGAGAATTTAGTGACCCTAGAGGAGGCTGCATGCTTTATTAGTGGGAAGGATGATTATCTGCTGTAAGCAGGGTGTGAATAATTAACTGCTTTTTCTGATCTGATCCATGGCTTCCCAACAGTCAACATTTTTGCCATTTTTAGTGTTGTCCTAGAGACCATGATGTTTTGTAGGTAGGCACGATTTTTTTTCTTTAACAGCCAATTAAAAACAGAACAAAATCTTCCCCATCCCACTTTCCTGTTTCACTGAGTTCATCTGAAAATACAGCTCGGATTATGTTCAAAGGAAAGTCTTGAAGACAGAACACTGATCTAGAAAATTTACAGTAGAGTCTGTTTTGGACAATGTTATTCCTGTCAGCCTGTAAAGAACAGACTGGCATGCATAGTTACAGTACCACAAGTTTTTATTTCAGTCCAATTGCCAGTACTCTCCTAACCAATCCAATTATACCTTGCCAGGCACTCCATGAGCCATTACCAGTGAGATAATCTCCTTTCCCACCAATCCAGTACATTTTTAATCCCTACTAAATACTGCATTGCCTCCTCACCAATGAGCTGTGGTTCTGAGAGGTTTGGTTGCTGTTCCCATAAAGAGAAGAATGCAAGCACAACTGAAAGGTTCATACTGCCAGAAGGAGTCTAGAAGTCAGCAGGATGAGTCCTTGGCTCTCTTAGTGAAGCCTGGGAAAGTCTGGAGCCCATGTGCCCTGCCATGCAGTTTCAAGTCCTTCCTTCATTCTGCCATCTTAGAGTTAATAAATCCTCCTGTTTCCTAGCCAGAAAGGAAAGTGCTTTAGGGATTTAGTGAAATGTTTCATTTTTTCCTTGTTTTGATTTTTGGGATATGGAAAAAGTAGAATATTGAGGTATTATGCGGGCTTTGCTGGTTTTTGTTTTTGGTTTTGTTTTTTGTTTGGTTTTTTTTTTCTACTGAAGCCATCAGAAGAGTCAGGATTTATTTAAAGACACTCTTGGAGAATGAAGAGCAGCTTTACTTTTTGTATATGTAATTTTAGAAGATAAAACATAAAAATACACAGATAATTTTTTGTGGCATTTAAGCATTTAGATTTCTTAAAATTCTTTTGGAGTTTTTGAGAGTTGTTCAGGGGATTAGGGAAGAATATTTAGCTTCTTCACAGATGAGAATAAAGAGCAGATGAGAGTGGGTAGAAAAACAAAGAGTTTTCAGCCAGTCATCAACATACATTTTCTCAAAGTAAAAACGCTGAGAGTGGGTATATAAAGCGCTGCATGTGTGTCTGTAAAATCAAAAGTACATTGTGATATTCAGCTTTCAACTTGCAGATACATATAAATAGGAAAGATAAACCTATATGAAAATATACTTCCTAAGTGCATTGCATAGAAAAAAATTTCTTCACTGAAAGGCTTGTCAAGCCCTGGAACAGGCCGCCCAGGGAAGTGGTTGAGTCACCATTCCTGCCAGTATTTAAAAGACACATGTTATGGCTCTTGGCAACATGGATTAGTGGTGGACTTGGCAATGCTGGGTTAATGGTTGGACTTGATCCCAAAAAGGTTGATTCTGTGATTGTGTAGAGCTCTATGGAAAGACTGATACAAGATGATACAGTCTCAGCAATAGACAGTAGATTTTGTTTTGAGCAACATATTGAGAAAATGAAATATTATTTTCAAGTATTTATAACCTGTGTTCCCAAGAAACTTAGAATTATAATTAGTGTTATTAGAAGGACCTCTAATAATTCTTAATTTACGACACAATTTCAGCTGTATTTAACAGAGGAGTTATTTCAAAGATACTAAAGAGATTTAACTCACTTAGCTAGTCATTTAAGGTCCTACTAAAGCAAAAAGAGGGAGAAAAACATGTTTGTAGAGTAATTAAACCCATTTAAACATAGGTAGCATAAAATATTTTCTTGATATCAAACACTACAGGGAAAATTAAAAGAAAAAGATTAGTCATCAGGGACCCTGGCAGTCAGCTAGCTATAAAAACCTGAATGAAAGAGAAGAATACAAATGCAAATTTTGGAGTGATGAGCAAGGAAGCACAGAGGATTTTCTGTGCTGAAAAATTGCAGTAATTGTTGCAGATGGCTTGCACTATTTTTGCCTTAAAATTAGAGTTGTACTGATGAATAATTTCTTTCTATTAAAAACATTCCTTCACCATTTAAATATACAGTTATCATTCCGAAGTGCTCATACTAATATAATACTTTTTTTTAATTCAGAAAAATCATGTAGATGTCACATAGCAATAAATGCAGAACCAACAGCTTGAACACAGAAATTCTTCCAGGGTTTAGAAAATAATTTTTGTGTACAGAGGGCAGATTAAAAATAACAGTGACAAACACATGGGAATTCCAACAGTGAAAACTGTTTCATCAATAACTTTTTTTATGCCCCAATAAATAATACAAATGTCATAAAGTACTTCAGAAATAATTACAGAAGGAATGCATTCTCTCTAAAGTATAACATGATGTGAATTTTACTTGCTTTTTTTAAACATACTGCTTTCATTTATTTGCTTTTTTTTTTTTTCATAAAATGAGTTTTGGTAAAATACATGTTCCCTGCTAAGCACAATTTCCTATATAAGCAGAAGGAAAACTATTCTCTCTTACCATTTCTGCAAGAACAAATCCCTAGATAGCAGCCTTAGTATGCAAATACTGAAAAGCATACTGCAAAATCAGTTCAGAGGAGCACCCTCCTGATAGCATTGCCTTAGCAACGCTCTAGTTAAGATTAGCCCAGGAACCATGGCTTCTTTGATAAATCACTATTTTTTCATGATGTCCAGCACCACAGATGAGAAAATTCTGATACTGAGGGACAGATACTTGTTTTGCAAAGCTGCCTTTCTGGAAGGACAGTGACCACAGAACTGATAGCCTCACACAACCATCTCAGAGTTTTTGCTGTCAGTTTTAAACTCTAAGCAGAATGTGTGGCAGTGTCACACTAGAGACATACGTGATTGCAGTATGGCAGGAAGGGAATCTTGGGTTTGTGAAAACGTGCAGTGAAGACTTTGTATTTTAGTAGGCATTGATAACTGCCTATAGGGAACATCAGCACTTATAATGGCATAGGAAATGTTGACAATTCTCCTAGCAAGTCGCTGTTAAATGAACCTTTTTGCTCTTCCTGGATTAAGTCATCAGTGGCTGTGTGGAAAGAAGAAATCTGGTACCCTAGCCTTGCATGAATCTTCTAAGTATTTTGGAGAAAATTCTGTCTCTGGTCTGACTGCCCTAAACTGTCACCTTGCCTCCTCATAGACTTCCCCTTCCTACTCCTTTCATTTGACCTCAAATAAATACTTTGACTGCCTCCAAGAAACCTTTATGATTTGGAATTTTTTTCTTTTTCTTGTCAAGCTGGCATTAGGTGTTCCTCCTGGTGTCCTTGCTCAAACCAGGAGACTGCTTTACTCAAATCACTTTGTAGTGTGCCCAGAGGCAAAATACACTTTGTGTTTTAAAGAAAATCTGAGAAAAATCTTGGAATCAAGTGACATTCCTATCTGTCTGTTCTCAATAATTCCTTAGCAATTGATGGGAATTCTGGGATATCTTCCAGAGAAAATGTGTAAGGAAGCGATATCCAGCCTTTTTTAAGCCTTCCAGGAGAGATGTTTAGTGAGACATTTCAGAGTCAGCGATGCCTTGTTCTGTCAAGTCTGACCACAGCGCTGGAGGTCTCTGTTTTAACTTCCCCTGCCCAGGTCAGTGCGTTACTGCTGTGAGCACTGTGTGGAGAACCACTGAAATAAGGATTTAGGGAGTGAGCATCCCTCCCCGATTCCAGTGCACTAAAGCAGCTCCACTCCGGGTCTGGTTTGGAATCTAAGGATGGTGCTGACCACAAGGGGGCACTTGGCATTTAGGCAAGTACAGGGAGCCTCTCCTCGGCTGTCCTGATGCTTTTACAGGATGCGAGTGCATATTGCATGGATAAATACGCTGAATTAAATAATTTTTAGGTATATTCTTTTATATGATGTGTGACTCTAGAACTTATTGGTACCAATCTAAAATCAATTTCTGTTTCAGTAAAACTAAAGATGTATTATTAGTTTTTGCGTCTAATGAGTTTAAAATGATAATGTTAAAGGATTCGATAACTCAGCTGATGAACGTCAACTCCTCGTGTTGGAGGGAAAGGAGCTCGTTATCTAAACAAAACTTCATGTAATTAAAAATGTCAAGCAGAATGTTGCAAAAGGCTTCTTGTGTTGCCTTTTTTTTCAACACCACTGGCAGATATATTGCTTCTGTTCTAAATCACGGAGAAAAATTAAAGGGGAAGCAAATTGCCATAAGGATCATTAGTCTGCATGAGCAAGGCTCTGATGAAAACAACTTTGAGCTGCTTGATGATATCATGGATTTGTCACCTTGTCTGTTGTGAAATGATTGTTAGAAATTGCCACCTCTTTTGCCACTGAGGAAAAATCTAGAATGAGAGCAACTTGTGTAGGTGGCCTTAAAATTCACTTACAGTATCTTTCCATATAATTTCATTTTCTTGTAATATCAAGCCAAATATGTAATGTCAGTCAAGTGAAAAGAAAATGGTGGGAAAAAAAAGAACTGGAGAATTGGTGTTCCCTTCGTGAAACACTGGGTTTCGTCATTGTTGGACACAAGGTTAATGCATCTTTGCTCTGAGAGTGAATCATGCTAAGCACTGCAAAATTCTGTTATACAAAGGAAGTATTCATTTAAAATCTCAGTGTGTCTTTTAGCAGCTTGCTCAGAGTGGTTTGACATGGATGATGTATTGAAAACTAAGGATGTTAAATTCAGGCTAAATGCCTTAGTCGGCTTATGTCTCCTTTTCATGCATACAATGTCCAGCTATATAAGGCTTAGTTGAACCTGTGATGAATCTATCTTAAAAAAAATAAATTCAGGATTCAGTTAAACTACTTCTAAAAAGCTCTTCCAGAACTTACTGTACTGGTTAATCCTGGAGTTTCGTTGAGAATTTCTCATTCTGTGGGAAATCTGCGTAGCTGGGAAACTCCTTCTGGTTCTCTTGAGCTCTCACCGGCCCTTGCTTTGTTTTCAGGCTTTTTCATAATGTAAGAATTCTACTACAAGTCAGTGTTACTGTATGCTTTAAGTTCTGTTTCTGTGAACTTTTGTGTTGTTTTACAGTATGAAGCACTAAGCTGATTATACAACCATGTCATAGAGAATTGAATCTGTTTTGGTGGGGTTTCTTTCTGCATGTTTACCACAGAATTCAGGAAAGGCAAATCCAGATCTTAATGATTTGGCTGAGTTTATATGCTGTTGTTTCTCACTTCTTGATTTGTATTGATGTACAGCAGCTAAAACATTCAGATCTAAAAGGACTCTGATAGTTTTCCAATACCTGCCTTGAAAATAGGCGTGGGAGATAACTTAAAACCAGTCCTGGCTAAAGTAGACATCTAGAATCTCTGAAGTTTTTTCCTTTAAAATTGCTTAATGTCTGCTTTTGAAATTGCATTCTATAGTATCTGGGGACTTGGAGAGGCCTTTTAGTGTAGTAGGAGCCTCTGTGTCATGAGATTTCCACAAGAACTTCAGTATGCCATACCGAGCTCTGTGTCATCAATTAGGTTCATGGATGCAGGAAAAGAAGGTCTTGGCTGAGTTAGCTGAGTAAATATCCTAGGTATTTGCTGTGAGAAAGGGAACTAGATTGGGATTCAAACAGATTGCATATTAGAGATGGAAAACCAGTGGGAAGTTGGTAAGAAAAACCCAAGAAGTGTGCCTTAAATCCTGCCTTCTCTCCAGAAACAGATGTGACCTTTCAGCCTTTCTCACTTTTTCCGTCTCCCTCCATGCAAATATTTGCACTTCTGACTCATTGACAAGCTGGCTTCAAAGATTTTCTTAGCACTAGTTAAGTATGATGGTGGCAAGGGCATTCTCCGGCTATGAGATATGAGAATGCAAGGAACTGGGGAAGCAGAGGATTAAATATAACTCAGCTAGTATATTTATGGGTTAAATTTTAGGCTGTTAGATAGAAGAGGCTTTCTTCCCCAGGTAGTATGTGTAGAGCATCATTGCCAGGTTGTGCCCTGTTAGAGGGATGACCATGGGAAGCTTTGCATTGAGACTCTGAGAGGGCTTTCAGCAGCATACCAAGCAGCTCAATTCAGCTTGGTCTTATAGGCAATGACAGCAGCAACAGCTCAGATGCCTTCCTGGTTTTTGACAGCACCTGATGTGGAGAATACAAGACTGCTTTCTTAGCTCTAGGATGTTCAATTCTGCCTGAAGTGTAATTGCATCTCCAGTCCTACTTTGATTTGGGCTTCACTTCCCAGTCTGTAAATGTTGAGTATTTTATAGCTTTCTTATTTCACAAGAGATTTGTAAGCATGGGCTTGTTACAATTTGTGAGGTAGGGATGAAAACTGTATACTTTTAGTCACACTATCAACCTATTTCCGTCTGCTTGCTCATCAAAAGCAGTGTAGTGCACGGTTTGTTTGCTTGCATTTGGATAGCATCCTTGCTCCAGAGCTGAATGAATGCCCAGGCATCTGCAGTGGACCAGCTGCATTGGCAGCAAAAAATAAACTGTGCTTCTGAAAGGACTAATGAAAAAAAGATCTAAAAGTAGTTTACTTTGTAAGTGAAAGAACTCAAAGAAATTAGATGAGTACCATCACTGAGGAGATACCAAATTGCTCTGTTTTAAGTAGCAGCTGCGACACCAAGCCTTGCTGTCTTATATAACACTGATGGACAATCTAGGAAAGAAATAAATAGTGTGCTGTGGATTTATACAGAACAAATCTGGAGAGCAGCATGAACTTTTGTATTTACAGTATTTGAGCTTACTGTGATGATGCAAAGTATGTAGTAGGTGGTACAAAAGATGTCGTACAGAATATGCTGTCACATGGTTATAATCTTTAATGTGCAGTGAGGGCAAGAAGGCAAAAAAATTTAGTTTCCTAGTTCAACAGTGCTGAGGTCTTCTCTGTCTTGTTTAATTCTGTAGGGACACTGATGTTGAAATGAAACAGCACATGACCCTAGTGGAATTAAGCCAAATCTTCTCTTTAATCTGCAGCTTACTTTTTCTCCTTGAATTGGCCAACGTTGCCTGAATTGATTGTAGGAGTCTTCTGTATTTGGACAAAGATTTCATCTGCATCCAAGGTACTTCTTTAATTAGGAAAAAAACCTGCAATAACTCCTCAATTCTTTTCATGTCTCCAGTATGCCTGTTGTAACAGATTAAAGTTAATAACAGTTTAATCAGGGGGAAAATACTCTTCAAAGATACATCTCTTCTGTATCTCTTTTTTTTCTTTTGAACAGTGGGAATGTTTATTCACTCTTGTAATATGTTTTAAAAGTACTGTGCCTTTTGCCATGCTCCTGCAAAATCTTGATTTTAATAGAAATAATTTCTAGGGAAATCTTCATGAAGCGCAGAATGTTTAAAATGAAAAATAAAATTTGAAGCCAAATAAGTAACATGTTGTGCAGAAAATTATGCAAAAGAATAAAAGTTGCAGTAATCTGCAGATCGTAGAAAAGACTGGAGACTTAAAACAGGCAGATGAATTTTTTTTTACCAGCAGCAAGCATTCATAAACACTTTGAGAAATAAACCATACATGGGTACTGGCCTTCAGGATCTGAGATTAGCATGATAAATAGGGAAGGATTTCAAAATTCCCATGGAAAAAGAAGGGGAAGATATTTGGAGAATTGTTACCTTCTTTCAGTGTTTACCAGGAAAATCTGGTAAACAAAGGCCTAGGAAAGCATGAAGGTCATGAGAAGAAATAACTGATTGTTAAGGGAATGGTCAAGTAATCAGTACAGAAAGAAAAGGATTCATCTGTTTTGGCTAAGGAGGTGCTTGTGTTAAAAATAAAAAGAAACAAAAAGTCTGAAACAGATACTTATTTTACACAGGGGACCTGGGCAAACAAATGGAAGAACCTGTTTGACCAGGAATGTACTAGCGTTGATAGCAAAAACATGAAGGGATAACAAGTATTAAAGGTACACACTAGCCAGGAAAGAACAAAGAAGAGATAAATGTGGTATGTAGCAGATGTGAGAGACTTTGATAAAAATATTGTTGATTCTTTCTTCATCAGCTGTTTGGATGAATTTATCTTGAGGATGAATTGGAAAACAAAGTTTAGTCACAATAGTTTTGGGAAGTAATGTTGAAGTGTACATTGAAACAATATAAATCTCTCAAATATTAGGACACAAATATTTACTTTTCTACATGTAGCTGTCTGCCTCTTCACTAACTCTTGTAATTCCTACTATAGGCAGTTGCAGTTCTTACTAATATAGCCAGCTGAGTAAAGAGATTTGTATCTAGATTTATTTGGTTGGCATCTTCAGTGGAATAATCATGTAAGCAAAGAGCACTGAAGATGTTTCCATGCACAGTAGCCTGTTGCTGCTCCAGAAGGACATGTGTCCTATGTAACCCATGTGTGACATCTGCCACACGTGCATGTCTTGGACTCTCTAGAACAGCTCAGATGGAACTGAGTTGAGCTCTTTAGCTGCTTAGCTGAATGAATCACTGCACATCATTGATTGTCTTCACTGTGACTCTAAGTAGGAGTTCAGCTCACATTTAGACACTCAAGTGTAAATGCCCTCCCCTCAGACTGAATCCCATCCCTGCAGTCAAATACACATATAAATACAATGTTTGGATGGATGAATTTGGATGTAATATCATTAGATTACTGCCAGAAATGGTATCATACTTGTAAATAAAGACTAAAAATCAAGTGCTAATAATGATGAGGCACAAAACTCATTGGATAATCAACACATTTTATTAGAAAATACTAGATAAAAGGGAGACAATTATGTTTTAGATTTTTAAAGTCTACAAGAACATTGCAGAAAAGCCAGTCAAAAAAACTGTAAGATCAAGTGATCATGAACTCATTCACTTTTAATTAAACATGTATATATTGCCTAAGTTTTAAGTACAGGCAGAAATAATAAAATGCAGGACAAACGAAAAAATAGCTAATGCCAGCAAGTGCTTTGAAGAAGAAATGTCAATAACCAAATCCTAAGGAAAACTCCAAGAGCTGGATATGCTTAAAATGAGGGAAATAGGTAATCCTTATTTTAGTATTCTGAAAGAACTGGCTTGTCACATCACTGATCTGATAGCAAGTAGTTCTAATAAACAAGTGCACATTTCAGTTTTATGATAGAGGAAAAGTTGTTGCAAAATGAAATTGAAATATGGATATATTAAAAGGGTGGGCAAACTTGTTGACATTCTGTGATAAAACAATAGATTTGTTGTCACAATAAATATAGTAATCTTGTTCACTGAGACCTCTGATAAAGATGTCATGTCACATGGGAAATGACTGATTAATTTGGAGAAAATGAAAATGAGTAGATTTGTTAAAGGAGTAAAGAGCTGGCAAATGGAACATGATAGTGGTGATTAGTGAAGGAGTCTGCTGGGAGAGTACAAGCAGAGGTCTTCCAGGAGCAGGTTTAGGATGAATCTTAATATTTAATGTATGACCTTGATACACAAAGTAGAATTAGATTGTGATATCTCTTTCCTGAAACCAATTATATAATATAATTGGAATCTGGATGTGGTTTAGAAAAAGAAAGACAGTGAAGACTGGATTATTAAAAATGTGAGTACAATTTAATAGATATACCAAAGGATTTAGAAAATAGTGAAGAAATTATGTTATGAATAGAGAACTGATACAACTGCAGAGGAGCATCTGGGTATTCTAGCTGATGCCTTGTTGACTGTGAGCCATCATTGTGCAGCTGTGCAAAAGGAAAATGAAATCCTAGAATTTATATAGGTAGAGAAGTAGAGTCACTGACATTGTTCAATGCAGTGAGATGGCTCTTGGAGTCCTGTATACTGTAGGCCACTTCTGCTCTCCAGCCGTAAGAAGGTTAAACTCCAGCCTGGTACAAAGGGGTTACTGGGATGATTAGATGCAAGGATGCTGTGTGAAAGGTATTTTTTTGCAATTTCAGCTTCATTATCCTAGTAAAATGAATGTGGAAGAAAGATGCTCATGTCTTCAATCTGTATGTGCTGGGGACAGGGAGGAAGAACAGTTATCTTAAAATAAATTAAGTAAAAGAACAAACAGGTGTAAACTGACCTGAATAATAATAGAATCATAGAATGGTTTGGGTTGGAAGAAACCTTAAAGACCATTTATTTTCAACCTCCCTGCCATGAACAGGGACACCTTACACTAGATTGGCTTGCTCAGAGTCCCATCCAACCTTGAAGACTTCCAGGGATGGGGCATACACTGGGCAACCTGTACATGTGCCTCACAGTAAAATTTTCTTCCTAATATGTAATCTAATCCTGTCCTCTTTCAGTTTAAAGCCATTACCCCTTGTCCTGTCACTACATACTTTTGTAAAAAGTTCCTGTCCAGCTCTCTTGTAGGCCCTCTTCAGGCACTTAAGGGTGCTATAAGGTCTCCCCAGAGCCTTCTCTTGTCCAGGTGGAACAATCCCAACTGTCTTAGCCTGTCTTCAGAGGAGAGGTGCTCCAGCCCTGTGATTTTTGTGGTCCTTCTCTCGTCCTTCTCTGCTACAAAAGATCCACACCCTTCTTGGGAGTCCCAAAGCTGCATCAGTACTTCAGGGATGTACTCAAGAGAGCAGGGCAGAGGAGGGAAATCACTTCCTTCGACCTGTTTGCCACAAATTAGAACACAAATATTTGCTTTTCTGCATGTAGCTGTCTGCCTCTTTACTAGGTCTTGTAATTCCTACTGTAGGCAGTTACAGGTCTTATTAATTCAGTCAGCTGAGTAAAGAGATTTGTATCTAGATTTATTGATTTATTACATCTAATGATGCAGCCCAGGACGCAGTTGGCTTTCTGGATTGCAAGCCACATTGCCAGATCATGCCAAGGTTTTCACTCCCAAGTCCTCCTTCTAAAGACTGCTCTCAGTTCATTCTCTGAAAAGGATACACATTCTCCCTGGACTTCATGTTATCACTAACATACCTGTAGAAGCTTTTCTTGTTGCACTTGACATCCCTGGCCATGTTTAATTCTATCAGGGCTGTAGCTTTCCTAAGCTGATCTCTGATTGTTCAAACAATCCCTATATTCCTCCCTGGCTACCAGTCTGCTTCTACCCTCTCTAGGCTTCTTTTTTGTGTTTGAATTTGTTCAGGAGCTCCTAGTTCATACACACAGGCCTCCTGGCATGTTTGCCCAAATTCCTCTTTGTTATAATGCAATATTCCTGAGCTTGGAGGGGGAAAATCTACGTTAGAGCCTTCTACAAGAATGTATGGATGCAATGGATCAAATTATGAGTGGGATTATGAAAAGCAATTTCCTGTGTTAGAAGTAGAGGAGGACCTGCTTGGATGTTTGTTTTGCTTCCATTACACAGCAAGCAAAGATTTGAGCAGTGCCAGTTACCAAAAATGGACTCTACTGCTGTTACTCATTCCAATTGTAGACAAGGTAGATAGCTGCACACCTAAGACAGTCCCTCCACAAAGTACTGCTTTCTAACCAAGTTGGAATGAGTTACCTTTGATATCCCACGTGCCTCTTCAACCAGCCCAGCAGCTCTCTCAGCAAGTGGTTTGAAAATGGATGTGCTGGTAAGATATGAAATCTTCTTCCTACTTAAAAGGAGCCATTGGAGGAAATTTTGATTAGAGCAAAGGGGCAATTCTGACTGGTCACGACAAGGTGACTTTGCTAACCTGCTAAGGAGCAGCAGTGTGGAAAACTGTGCCAGTGTCATTGTAGCACAGTGGAAATGTGTAGTGCATAGCTGATAATTGTAGCATATGGTTAATTGCTTTTGCCTCTGCAGTGGGCCAGCCAGAACCATGAAAACAAAAATTTTATGGGAACTAGAGAGAATGACAAACATCATAATCCTTGAAAAATAAGAACTATGGTGATTACATATTTATAAGGATAAAAATAGTTGTAAAACACTGTGTTATTTACCATAACCACAGGGTTCCTTAAAGGAGGTTCTTAGACAGCTAGAAGACGAGAAGAAAAGTCTCCAGAATCAGCTAAAGGACTATGAACTTAGACTGGAACAAGAAGCAAAGGTTTGTAATCACTCTATCCCTCTAGACAATAAAAGCAGTTCTATTGTGTGACAATCAGAAAATGCACATGGAACACACAATAGAATAGTTCCACGAAGTGTGTAATTGGAAAAAGGCTCTGCTGTGTATTTAAATCTTCTGTATGATTCAACTTTTAAAATCTGTGCTTAGTGATAGCCTGTATCTCATTTTAACTGCAGGCTTACCATAAAGCTAATGATGAGCGGCGCTTGTACCTCTCAGAGATCTTACAGGTGAGAAAAATGTGTGACTCAGTAACTTTTAATGCTTTCTTAATATAGCAACAACATCTGTTAATATCATTAGATCAGGGTGTTTTATCACTTCTTTTGTATACCAGGTATCTTATAAAATCTGCTTTTTAAAAATGTAAAGAACCATAAATTGAAAGATTGCTACCATTTATTTATTTTAAATACTTTTTATACTTTTGTATTGTTTGGAGTTTCAGTGTTCCCTACCATAGTCAAAGTGCTCTTAATTGAGAAAGCTGAAGCAATTTTCTGTTGCTTGACCATCCTTTAATTACAAGACTGCGATGCAGCTGAACAGAACAGAAGCAAATTATTAGCAGTAGTGACACCTACATTAAGTAGTAATTCCTCCTTTTCATATTTTTCCTTTTTCTTTTCAAAGCAATCTATCCAACCAGTTCAGAATGAAATATAACACATATTTCCATTAACTTTATAAAATAGGGATAAGACATCTTTTTTTGGTGAAATCACAGGTTAAATTTTATTGTTGCAAATTATGCAACACATAAACTTTTATACTACAGACTGGAGGAACCTGTAAAAATATCTGTGAAGATTTATAGTACTTCTTATTCTGGAAAAGCTCTAAATTCCTAAATAATGTAAAAATAATAGCTTAGGGTAATATTCAAGAATGGCCATCACTGAATCCTTGTCATGGCTAACTGGGGTAAAAGCCTGTAATTAGCAGTGTTTCCATGTGTTTGCACAGTGGGCAACTGATTCCCTTACATGGTTCATTGCTACTTTGGGAAATCTGAAAGAATTGCTTAAATGAACTTTCCAGTATGAAACCAAGAGAAAGCCTGGGAAATGCTCATGATAACTGTTAATATCCTCACATTAACAGTGAAATTGAGAACTTCTGGAGGAAGAAGGTAGGAAATAAAAGCAGATTTTATTACTGAACATGCTAGCAAGAGGAATGCCTATGTTCAGCTCCCTGTAAAAACACTTAAATATGCATAAAACACTATTTGAAATGAGTTACATTCACTGGCATTTTACATAGTGGGGCACTGCGGTCTAGGATTTTGCCATCAACACTCAAAGTAGTTAGCGCATTATATTTTCAACAATTAATTATTTACTCACATGATTTCAGTATCATATGCAAGCAAAATAGTCATCTTCAGATTAATATTCCTATCTTTAGTTCTCTAAATGTCAAACAGCCATTCTAAAGTAGTTGTAGAGGAATCCTCTGCAATCTGGAGAAAAATCATGTCTAAGGCGCAAGGTATCACCTCTGTTTTAGGTCAAGATGACATTAATTTCCCTAGGGACTTCTCTGCCTCTCCTCCTGAGCTCTAACAGAGCCTAAGTGGGATGTTTAGATTAAACATCTACCTTGCGCATTGCTAATCTGAGCAAGGCAGTCACCCCCACAGCTCAGCTGCTGTGTGCAGTTTTGAGCACCTCAGTCTAAGAAGGGCATCAAACTACTGGAGGGTGTCCCAGGGAGAGTGAACAGTATGGTGAAAGCCTCAAGGGCAAGGTTTATGAGGAGCAGCTGACATCACTTGATTGGTTCATCTGGGATGGGAGAAGGCTGAGGGGTGACCACGGTGCAAATCAGTGACCTCACCAGAGGCTGAGGTCACTGCTCCAGGGGGGCAGCTGAGGGGCAGGGGCTCATCTCCTCTCCTTGGTGACCAGCGATAGGACATGAGCAAAGGGAATGAAGCTGCATCAGGGGAAGGGCAGACTGAACTTTAGGAAAAGGATCTTCATTGAAAGAGTGGTCAATCACTGGATTATGAGCCTCAGGGAACTGATCATGTCATCAAGCCTGTCAGACTTCAAGGAGCAGCTGGATGACACTTTTTAATTTTAGGTCATCCTGAAGGAACAGGGAGTTGAAATTGATGATCCCTATGGGTCCCTCCCAACTTGAGATGTTCTATGATTTTATGTTTTACTGTTGATTTCAAAAGGATCAGTTGTTTATCTGTTCTCTTCAGGTCTTCTGCAATGACTGAGTTCCTCGAGTACAAAAATTTTTTGCTGTCAATAAAGTAAATCTGTGCAAATCCTATTTACTTCTGTAACTGTGATTGTGATTAGGATTTAACTTGTTTTGTAAAACTTTGGCCATTGCAGACCTCAGCTAAACTTAAAATTGTTGAAAGGCAAAAACCAGATGCTCTGACTGGCAAGGGAGAAAAACAGATCCTGAGGTAAATTTCCTTTATATTCCCTGTTTTCTGGTTTATTATTTTTTGCTAAGTACTATGTTTTGAACATTGCAACTTTCTGTTCTTGGTAAATATCACAGAGCATAATCCCACTGACAAATTGTTATTCAACATGATTTTTGATATTGGCTTTTCAATCAGTTTTATTTAATGCAAATGCTGAAAATACATATGTTTACATCATTGTTTAACAGATTTCTGCTTAGTTATATGGGTTAGAAATATAAATTTTAAAAGAGTCCACCTTCTCTGAGACATGTAGAAATAAAACAAATTTCTGATTATAATGCTTGTGGGAAAGCTTGAAATGGGAGGAGATATATTTTTTAACTGAACTGAATATCTTAGGAATATAAAGTGTAAAAAACTTAGGGAGTATATGTCAAAAGTTTGTTGGAGCCAGTCACATGCCTGCAGTGGCCAGAAACAGATGCCTACAAAACTGTGGAAGCAATCACATAAAATACTTGGTTTTGGAATTCTCCCAAATACTTTGTATTTGGAGACTTCCTAAGCTAGTATTATTTCTATGTATTTAATGTCTCACTAATCTCATTTAATGTATTTAATGTAAATACTCTTCCACAAACCCACTTAGCTATATTAATAAAATGAGCATACACAATACATATTCGGATCATCTAAAAATGTAATGAGTAAATTATAAACATGAAATTGCATAGACATATTTGCTTACCAGCCTATTCCTTTCATTCTTGTAAGCACAGAATCACAGGATTTCATAAATTGGAACAGTGAATCTTCATGTTCCAGGAGAGGATATTAGTAGAATATGAATTAATGCAGTACAATATGAATTCAGTTCTATAACTGAAGTTTCTCAATGCATAAAAAGCACTGTGTGGGTTTGAAGTGCCCCATATGCCACTGCATCACTTCTACCCTGGTGATATTTAACATGGTTCATATGGAGAAGGGCAGAAAGCTAGAACCAGGCAGAGAATTCACTGCATCTGCAGTGAGATTAAATATCAACAGCCAGTTACTGAGGTTTCCTGAGGGTTAGCACTGATCTGTGATTATGGTGGGATTTTTTTACAATCTAATTTAGTAGACCATTACTTACCCTGAAATTGTATTACAACGCGTTTCTGTAATTTTCTTTATATGAAAAAAAAAAAGTATAAAGGAAAATAAAGTGTCCTGTAACTTCTGGTCTCAGAAGATGTGTAGTGTAACAAAATATCCCCTTTCAACCTGTTTTGCTTAGAAGGATTTTTTTAACTTTTCAATGTACTTTAAACACATGAAGATAATTGTTCATCCTTTGAACTGTCCTTAGTATAAAAGGACCTAGTTTTCAAAGAATTGACTTTTATAACCAGTGACTTAGAACTTTCAGGACAAACTTTGATCTTTGCTGGCAACATGGATGTAAGAGTAGGGATGTGACAGTTTATACTTTAAGAAAATACTAGACTATAAGTACTCACCCCTTGAAAATCATAAGCTAACTATGGCCATTGTTATATTTTTCCTTTTTAATTATGTTTTGATTTATAGCCTGGGGGTTGTTTGTTCAAGCTGATATTAATGAGAAATAATTTCATTAAAATAAGAGAAGACATGCATGTACTTGAGAATAATTTGAAAATTTTCTGTCTAGAGTTCTTACCTCACCTCTGTTGCCCTTTTACAATTTGGAATTCAAACCATACTAATAAATTGCTTAATGTTTGTTTTAACTATAGGAACACGTACAGAAAGCCCAACCTGTGTATTAAACCAACACTGAAAACATTTTTGGGTAGTAATTGTGAACACTAATTGTTGATGCATTCAGTTTCCTGGACATCCCAATAGAGAAGCAAGTTCAGTAGAGGTCCTTTTGTGGTTGTTACAGGAAGATAGGCTAGCTGACAACTGGGAAGAACATGGCTTGCTGGCTCATCTCTGATGCAATCTGAGCAGCCAATTTATTGTCATTCTGACCTTTACTGTTACTCTGAGACTTATAGTGGGGCTTATTAGCTCAGTTTCAACATTGCACTGCTGCAGTTCCCTGGCTTCTGAGTCTGCAAGTCCAGCTGGTTTTGACTGGAAGAGGTTTTGCTGCCTGCATTTTCTATCTGCTTTGTTCAGCTATAAGGTGATCTACAGTTTAACCCGCTGAATTTAAGTAATCAACTGATTTGAATTTGAATAATTTATTATTGAGCACTGGGGCCTTGGGTTGTGATTTTCCAGCTCTGTGTAGAAGTAGCTGCATATCTATATGGGCACAGTTCTACTTTCAAGACCAAGACTGCTTGTAAGAGCGGGGACAAAAGATGTGTCAATCCCAAGAAGAACAGTGAGCCCCAAGTTTGACTTTGTTGGCTCTTTGCCCATAAATTTGAAATTTGCACAGGTATTATTGTCGTAGATTCTATCACATATCTGGGTATCATGACGAATATAATGGTGTGATATTGTGATATATTTTCCTTCAAAATGCCTTTGCTTGAGAAAGACTCTGAAGCTCTGTATATTGTTATTAGAGTAGGTAAAGTGCTGTCTGACCTCTGCAGTAATGAACAGGAAGAGAAATAAAGGGACATTGCATAGGAACAGAGGTACAGGCTTCTTGGTCAGGAGAATGACCCTTCCAGCCTGGGGAAAGCACCATTCTTTCCCTGGAGATATTTTTGCATTCCCACTGATTTCTAAGAAGATCAATATGAAGCTCCAGCTGGTTTCATCTCGATGGTGTATGTATCCATGATGAGTACCATTCAAAAGCTGGCTGCCAGCATCTCCTACAGGCATTTCTGGTGATCATAGGCTCCAGAGCCTGGCCCTCCAAAGTGGAATACCTGCAGAGGGCTGTAACTACCTCTACATGAAGTGTTTTTCCCTTTTCTGATGGGGATTCTTTAACTGTTGACAATATCTCTGTAGCCAGTTACCACTCTTCTAGTGTCAAAATTTAGTATTCTGTTCATGTTCTTCAAATGATGTCACTCAGGTAACAGGAATCATGAGATGAAGATTGAGTTTGGAGAATAATTAGATGCTCTGCCAACCTGTGAACCTAGAAATAAACTTGTTTTTTTCCTTCCTCAGATTTATTAATTCACAGTAGTAATCAGGTATGCAATTATAGAAAGCATGTACATTTTTAGCAGATGAAACTTACAGGCAACGTGACATTTGCTGACTAACTTCACCCATTTTATTTCAGAGGAAGACACAGTGTTCCAGGAAACCCAAAGATGGTTAATCCTCAAAAACAATCCATTAAAAGGACTGTAGAAGTCAACCCGCTTCCACAACTAAAGTACTGATTTAATATTAATGCCAACAACTTTCAGTCACTTTTTAAAAAATTTAATTTAACTGAAAGTTTCTAAATTGAAAATGAAAGTATTTGTGTCTCATTGCAATGCCAGACCCAGATTGGAATGTATTCTTGGCTGCCTTGGTGTAAGTGTTCCTCTGCCTAATGGAATTGCTCTTCCAGTTGCCATCTTTGTACTGGTGATCTCTGACCCTTTCCATTCTGATTCATATCAGTGATTCTGAGTGTGAGGGTGTTGGAAGACTTAGAGAATGGAAAATATGTAATGTCTTTTTATACTGTATAGATCCTTGAACTATTTGACTGCACAGCATCCATGAAAAACAAACAAGCCTCAAGCATTTTTGACCTCTCAACCAAGAAGGAGAAAAAGGCAGATTGATGCATTCTGAAGTATTGCTTAAATATAACTTTTTTTTAAAAGCTGGCCTGCTACAGATCCATAGTGTCAACTACTACTTTCTGTCTGCATGGTTTAGAATCACAGCACCATTTCCAGATTGCTTTAGGCATTAGTAATGGATAGAAATGACAGAAAAACAGAACACTTTTTATTAAGGAATCTTCAGAGCCTACCTTGTGGAATGATTGTTTCTTTTAAACACTGTGTGCTATGTTTCCTGATATTGGAATGTTACTCTTTGCAATTTGAACTCTCAGATGAACTCTTGTATCACAGTCTGGGGGTCATAAAAATCTCTGTCTTCTTCAGTGACATTGATTCTTGTACTTTTAGGGTCTGAAACAGTGCCAGTCCTAAAAGTCATCTCTTCAGGGAAAGTAGAACTACTTTGTCTTTTCATTCTTTATTTATTACCTATATTTTAGTCATTAAACTTTGACAAAATTTCTTCAAGTGGCAACAGGAAAAATGTTTCAGTAAAGAAGCTTCAGTCCTCTGGGTTACATCTTAAAAGCTCTTGGCAGAGCAAATGTGGTCGCTTGAGTGCCATTTATTATTTTAAGAGCATTCCTTACTCTTTGCAATAAAGTTTTTTGCCTCTTTAAGAGCAGTACTAATAGTACCTTATTATTGGTAGCATTAAAGTGACACTGTAATTAAATTCACAGAAAAAGAAAAACCAATGGTGTCATTCTAAAGTGCAGAGAGAAAAGACTTGCAGCATGGTATAGCATATACAGTATGGAAATCCCATTTTTTTTCTTACATACTATGAAATTCATTACAGATATTTGTCATGTTACCATGATGCACATGGTATCATTATTTAAGCAGGGTGATCTGCCTGGCCAGTTTTTTCCTCACAGCATAGCACAGCTTCTTAGGTTAGCACTCTTCTGTTTGTGTTTTTCACATGAAAAATTTCCAAAATGTTGTGCTGGTGTTTATCATTGTGGGGAAGGAGAGGGGAAAAATCACCATAATGGTTCTATTGGCATAAAAGACAAGGGACATCTGCAGTAATAAAGAAGATCCAGTTCTTGGATTCATGCAGCAAACATTTCCTACTACTGTCTCTTAATCAAATGTTAGTGCAGTCAAGTCTAGTCCTTGTAGCACTTAAGAATAACTGGAAACAGTGCACAAATATGACAGAACTTTTTTTCACAACAGGAGGTTTGGATGCTTCCATCAAGGGTAGTCGTCACTGAGGATTTAAAAAGAGACTTTTTTTGAAGCCTCAAAAGAGACATTTGTTGGTACAGGAATGACCTGGGAGAAGAGATGACTATGTCCTTTTAGTCCCTGTTTCAGCTTGCCAGGAGTAATTTGATTTGATTCAGAATTTGAAATGCAGTAGTATGATAATCAATTGCTAATACATGTGATATTTGGCCATTCTAATTGTATATCCAGCTGTAATGTTTATTATGGAAAATTTTTATAGTTCTGTACTCATACTCTTTGAATTAATTGGCATTTCATTTTCTTCCTGCTTTTCTGAAAATAAGTATGAACCTGATAATTAAGTTCGACCACTCCAATTTCTTTGCAACAGCAAAGAGAGAGTTTTTGGTTTCCAAAGTGTAATGTCTCTTTGGACCTAAATAAAACTTTTACACTTCTAGCTTTCCCAAAACATGCAGGAATTTTTTGTTTGATTTGGTGCATTTGGATGAATGAGAGTTTTGAAATTCCTGGTTTTATCTTGTCCGGGCTTTTCTTATTGTTTTGTTGTCCTGAGAAATGCAGTTTGTTGACATTTGCAGCAATGAACAGTTCGATAGCTTTATATAATATCTTCTGTATGAATATTTCAGCACATTTAGGATTAATTAATCCTTCAAAGCATAGTATGTAGTATTATTTTAGGCCCAAAAGACAGGATCAAGTGTTAGGTTTATTTAAAGTAGATATGGGAGTGTAGTGATGTCTGGTTTTCCCCTGATTTCAAAATAGGGTGATCTTTTGTAATGCTGCCAACCATTTCAAGATAAAGTCTGCCTCCTCTAAAGTCTCTGTGCATCATACATGATACTGAAGAAATCCGAAACCAAAAACAGGAAACTGAATTGCTGACAATTGTAGTCAGTGATTGAATGGAGCTAAACATCAGAGGTAGACAGGATCAGAGGTGAAGGTTTGAGTCTGGCCGAACTTCTTCCTTTGGTTTAGAATGTACTTGGGATTCCAGATATACTGGTTGTAGTGTGTAAGTGGCTTTAATTGATGGACTTGGAAATTTGATATCCTAACTCAGCACTTGAGAGTATGCTTCCTTTACTCATGAAATGTCACTAATTTCAGATGAGTCATGACTTTGAGGTAACTAAAGCATTTTAATTATTTACCCATGATATTTCTGGAAAATATAAATTTAAAACCTCAAATGCTGGTAAACACACATTTCTTATTTCAAAAATACCCTTTTTTTCCCTTTTAAAGTCTCGTGATTAAAGATGGTATTGAGTCATTGCATCATTATTTGTTTTAAATTAATCAGTTTAGCACCAGTGTACTCTTCTATGATGGAATAAAATTATTTATTGGACAGGCATTGACTGTGTGGCTGATTATTATGTAATTATGCAGCATAACCACTGGCTACAGGGAACTGGGGTGATGAGGTCATGTTCAGGATATCATTAAAAATAAGCAAGATATTTTGTTGCTTAAATACTTTGTCTAATGGGTTCTCTTATTTAAAATGACTAGGTGGTACAGCTCACATTTTCCTTGATTCCTATGTTATTCCATCTTCATTAGTAAAGATGAGGTGCATAATTTAGCCATAATATATTTCCAGTAGAGGAGGATGCTGTGCAGGCCTTTTTACAAATGTGATGCAGACACAGTAGCAAGCAAATAAATAAATTAAGAATTAAGAAAACGATCCTCTGATTTAGGTTCTGCTGCTTTTGTCAGACTGGTGTCAAACATAAACTGTACTTTGAGCTAACTCTAGTTGGAAGCAAATATAAAGTGCGTGGACTTAAATCATAGTTAATTGCTCCAGTTTTATCTCTTTACACACAGGTGTCACACTAATGGCAGACAGCTCTAGACTGGATAATGAGGCTTTGCAAAGGTGGCAATACCTTATGTACTTGGCAGATCAGTTTAACTCTCTCTTCCAGAAACTCAAACGTTGGATTTAGTTCCTTACAGGTTACATCTTAGAATCTAGTTTTCCTTCACTTCACTAATCTGTGCCATAAACTACTAACTAAGAACCACATAGAGACCAAGTGAGGCTCTCATATCTACTGAAGCATGCACGTGAGGCCAGGCTTTGCCTGTGCTTCTGGGAGCAGCTCAATGCACCACCCCACAGAAAGGGTATGGCTTCATTTCTAGGCTTCATTTCTAGGCTGGTATAATTCCTATATTCTGGTTCCCACGTAACTTCTCACCCCTCCCTTTGTTGCCTGGGAGAAGATGAATTCTGCTTTGGGAGCCCATCTGTAATTTGGGGAGAACAGTATGCTTCTGGTGCTGAGAAGTGACACAGAAATAAATATACCCATGCTGGAGGGAAGCCAGCTGGTAAAACCACAATGAATCTAAGTAAGTCTGACCTAAATGTAATGGGTTTTCTTTTTTTGTACAATGAAGATGGATAATATTGGTGCTCTGTTGGTGCAGAAACAGATGTGGCTGCTGCATCTTACTGAAGATATTCACCCATAAGGACTGATGTCAGGGTATTTCCTGATGAACACAACCCCCTGTGACACAGCAGTGGCACCAGTTGCTGTGCACGTCTTGTCACAGGGAAAAAAACCAGCCCTGATAAGAGAAGGATCCTGTGTGAGATCCAGGACAAGCCTCTCTCGCACACCACTCCCTACAACAGTCACTTCCCCCTGCATCTGTCTGATCCCTCCACACAACAAGCAAGTGTCCTGTAGGGAATCTGCTACGGAATGATGTGGTGTAACAGAGCAATGCAGATTGGGGACCAGAAAAATTGTGCACAGCTGAAGGGTTATTTTGGGGGAAGGATGAAGCAACAAGGCTGGGCACTCCTGACTCGTCCTGTGCTGATTGGCAATAGGATACTGAGAAAATTTTAAAAAAGGTGAAAAGAAGGAAAATTAGCCTGGGAATCATTTGTCCCAGTTTGTAGCTTAAAAGTCATACATCTAAGTCTGAGCTAATCACTGTATACTCAATGAGTAGTCAATGGGAAAAAAAACAAAACCAGACACCTTTAGAGTGCATCCTCTCTCATTCTAACAGAGATGCTTAAAATGGATCAGATGACACATCAACTGGATTTCTTTCCCCTGACTAGAATGAGAATATAGGATGACAAATTCAGAATAACCTGTCCAACATGTAGAAAGGTAAGCTGAACCCTATTCTTGTAAATGTCTTTGTTTTTCTTGCTCTGGCTGGGGCCAGTGACACCCAAGATCAGTAGAGGGTCTGAGCCAAGAAGTAATACTGAGCTGCAATTTGACTCTCCTTTGGGCTGATCTTTTCCTCTCACAGCAGAGGAAAACAGCCCAGCACTCAACAGAGGACCTGTTCTTTAGGCATTGAATTTACAAGGCCCACAGATCTATTCTCATGTTGCATCAGTACTTACAAGGACAAATTACCTTTCTTTTTTTTCTTCCCCTTGAGTACATTTGGCAAGCTCCATGTTCTTTTGAAATCAAACCAAAAAGCTGCTGCATTATGTTAAAAACCCCTCCCTAAAGCCTGTGGGCTTCCAAAATATAGGTGGGAAAATACAGCCCATAGATTAATTTGCTACAGGCTTAGAAGAAAATTGATGAAATTGGGATGGGAATCAATAACCCAGAGATCAATACCTTTGTGTGTTTCTGTCTCTTAAAAAGCTGAGCTACGAATTTACTAATGACAAGTCAAATTATTGCCTGGGCAAATATGTTCTTGCAGGATGAAAATAGTTTGCAATTCCTGCCAGGCCTTCAATGGCTGACAGCATAATTTCATTAGTATAATATATTCCTAGGGCAAGAATAATTTGTCCAAATACACTTAAAATATTTGGATGAAATCATCTGCCTTGCCTTAGGCTGCCATCAGAAAGCACTTATCAGGCCAGACCTTCAGTGTCATCGACACCTGGGCAGCAAGGATGGACGCTGATCCTGTGCCATGGCTCAGAGGGGTGCAAGAGCCCTGTGTCCTTCCCTGGCTGGAAAGGAGAGGAATGGAGAACCATACATCTATGCTGAATTTTCAACTCCAGACCTCTGGAGCAAAGCACCAATCCTAAAATCATTCTGTGTTGTGCTGTGCTCATGCTGCCTTGGCTAATATAGTATTAATACCTCTAGTGGCTGGTATTTCTGTGTGTACCCAAAGACACGCTGAGCCAGACAAATCATGGGAATTCCTCACAACACAAATCAACAAAAAGCTTGAAGGAGATAGAAGAAACCTCTTTCCAACCTAATCAAAATTAGAAAACAACAAACTTGATATTATAAAACTACATGCAGTTTCTTGGCTCTGCGTTGATGCTTCAGTTATCCTGGGCTGGGCCTGAGCCTGGTTCCCCTCACAGGGCCTGATCCCCAGCCCCACTTGCAGGCAGCTGTCCCTATCCCCAGGGAGATGTTCCCAGTTTGTACAGCTCCTGGCTCCTGCCCTGCCCTGCCTGCCTGGGGGTCCCCTGCAGCTCCCAGCCCCCAGTTTCAGGGGCCACTGACTGCAGTCCATCCGGTCAGATTTGCACTTGTTGGTAGTGCTCACATAAATAACAATTCGCTGACTGCAGGAGTGGTTTACTTTAAGCACTTTAGCACCTGCTGTTGCTCATTACAGGATTATCATGCCCCAGATTGTTTCTGGCAGCCCGGGTTTTACAGGGTTAGCACATGGCACATGTGTAAGAGTTACCTTACAAGGGTGGTGGGTTCATGCACTTGCATTCTCCACTGTTGGCTCATTTTGTCACTGTGTGGATATCATTGCAATTAGCCTTTCTTGAAAAGGCTGAGAAGAATACAAAGATGGAGCTTGTGCTAAAGGCTCTGCAGACACCCAGCATTTCCCACTGCTCTCCTGGGCTGGCATTCAGTCAGGGAAGTTATAACAGTTTTTAGAGCACATATTCCAAAACCCTTGGCAAAAATAGCTGTCTCACTCCTCCTGGTAATCTCCCCTGCCTACTTAATTGCTTAAATTGCTGGTTCTTCTGTTTTCTGATGTCTGCAGCACATCCTTGTCACTGTAGCATTTCACAGGGCTGCAGACTTAGTGCTTCAACTTGTTTTATTAATATTGGTCATGCAGCCTGAGCCATAGAAGAGTTCAGTTATTATTTTCTGGCCTGTAACCATCTGTTTCCTGGTGCCAGCATCAGCCACAGTGGTGTATGTCATGACCTCTCTGAAATGTCTGTTCTCTCTCCTCTCACCATCAAAACTTTCACTGTAAATTACTTGAATTGTACTGCTTAGTATGGCTCTATGGACCTCAGGCAACCATCACTTCGGAGTACTGCTCATGGCATTTCCAAGTCGGAAAGACGGAACAGTCCATGCCCAAAAATACAGAAAATAGAGACTAGAACATGCAAACACCACAGAGATCAAAGCACCCAGCTGCTTTCTCAGCCAGTGCTCTGATGAGGTGCAATAACAAAAGAACCCCACCAGCACCAAAAAAATCCCCAACCCAAATGACCCCCCCAAAATCTAAATAACAGGTTTATGCAATGAAAGATAGAACTGGTCCATACAAGTTTTGGGCTGTTTTGAGGAAAAGTTCAGCATTACTATCAAAACACTGTAGAATCAAAATTCATATAAACTTCAAATTTAAATAAGCATTGGTGCAAAGCAGGGGGAGAGAAGGAAAGCTACCCTATAAAAACCTCTGAAAAGTTTACTTAAGAAATACTTTGAGGAGCTATTTTAAATCCAAAATGGTACTCAGAGGCAAGGAAGGTACTTCTGCTATAGAAAAAAAGAGGTTTGTTGAGACTTGTGAAAATAAGGTTTAACAAGTTTAATGGACTGGTAAAATTCTTACATAAAGAAAAAAGAAATAGCTATTCTAAAGTAAACTTGCATGCTTTTGGCATTCCTTTGAGCTGCGGAGTGTAAGCACAGTTGAGGTACTTGCCCCAAAAATCTGTATGAAAACAGCCTAAAAGTATCTAGTAGATTTCTGGACCCTCAAAAACATGATCCAGATAATATAGAATGTATTTTATGTTAAGAGCCAGATTTTCAAAGAACTTTACAGAGGAGATTCAAAGAGGGCCTGATTTTGCAAATTATGTTCCAGAAGGGGAACGCGCTGCCGACACTCTGTACTTTGAAGGAAAATAGTTTAAAAATTGCAGGATGAGATTTGCAGTATTCAGATGCTGACTGGGGGGAAGCCAAGCCAGCCAGCCAGCAGTCCAGGATGATGACCAGGAATGGGGGAAAGCTCCTGTCAACTCTGCTGTATCTCATCCAAGCCAAATGGGGATAGTTTCCATTTCAGTTATTGGTCACTTCATGATGAAACACAGCTTAACCAGAAAATTCTGCACTGGGCTCCATTTCAGAAACCTCTTAGGAACAGTTGGGCTTTAGAGGGTTTCTTGTTGCTAGTGTTTTCTACAGAGCAGAAACAAATGCATCACTGATGTCACTGCACATATATTGCAACATACATGTTTTTCACAGTCATCTAGACTTCTCTGGTGTTTGAAAACCAGAAAACGCTCTGCTGAAATGGTTAAATAAAAGAGGTTATTAGTTTCCTTTTAAAAAAAATACCATTTCACATTCTGAAACGTATATGTACAAGAACACCGAGAGTAATCATAATCAAGGGAAAGAAAATGGTTTCCTTAATAAGGAATGCTGAAGAGATTTTGTGTAACCTTTTCACCCACTCAAATCAACAGGCAAATCAACATTTCGATTACGTGCGTCTCCAGGAGTGATGCCCGTACCAGAATAGTTATTTCACTTCGTTGTTGCCAAATAAATATTATTTTAAATTTAACAGGTCAGTCTCCCTCTTCTGTTTTTTCACTGACCTTAAACACAACTGATATTTAAGAGCCTGACGTTGTGATTTTGACAATTTTAACGAGGCAGAAATATCAAAAGTCTTTTGTCTCTGAGCTGATTAGTCAGGCTGGTGACTCTTGATAAGTTCAGACTTCTTCAGTGTGTGCAGAAATACCAGAAGATTTTCTCTCCAGGTATTACACTGTTATCAAATAAGCATTTTCTATGTGTGTACATCTTGTCCTGCATTTTTAAACTAAGACTGTGCTGCAAGGAATAAAGGCGCTAATATCTAAAGTTATTTTGTGGCTCTGACTTTTAACTGGGCAGTGGAAACACAAACCTGAGGAATAGTTTGCAGATAGTTTTCTAGAAAAAAATCATTAATTTTATTGGTAGAAAAGGTCAGAAATTGTAGTCAGTCTAGACAATATGTGCATGCAGCATTTCTGGGATAAAGATACTATTTGATATCAGGAAAAAAAAAAGAAACTGAAAAAAGAACATTCACTACCAAATGTTGATGCCTATTTTTCTAAAACATGTATTTTATTTTCAATTTTAAAAAATGGACACATCTGTAGGAAGTACTTCATACTAAAAGTTTTTCATGACTTTTAATGACTCCTATTTATGAGTCTTGGTGCTGTCTTTTAATTTTCAGGTGGAAGACACCATTTCAGCTGCTGAAAGCAGTGTTTTTGGCATGGAGGAGGTATTACTTTCTGGGATTATCTATTGACATCACCATTATCAGTGGAATTGTGCTCAGCATGGTGTACAGCCTATCTGCCCACTTGGAAAAGATGTGCATTCCATGAGAAAACTTGAAGCTCATGTATGACAAAACACAAAAATCTGCAACACCTGCAATTTTGCTCTCAGGTAACAGTTACCTAACTGAAAAAGGATTTTCTTGGGTTCGTAGTAGGAGGGGGGGTCATTCATGTTGCTGTATTTTACCTTTAACTGTTGGGTACCTTCTTCAGGCTGGTGGGTAGAAGTTGCAGGCAAGCTGTACAGCTCCATGGATGGCATCCCATTCATCTGGGCTGGGCTCTTGGGAAAATATTTTTAAAAGGAGAAGCAGTTGAGCTAAGAATAGATGATTACTTCTCAATTTGCTTTCTAAGGGCCATTAAGTAATCAAACGAGCTCCTTTGATTGGGAGGAAAGCTCAGTAAACCAACATAGTGCTGGTTCAGCATGTGTACTAGTGAGCTCACAGGAGGGAAGTTGACATGTCTGGGTGGGAAGTTCCCAGTGATGGCCGTGACCTGTTCTCTTCAGGATGAAGCATTTCTTCAGGTGAGTATTGAACAGCCCTTACTTTGGTCTACACCATCTCCTCAGGTCACCCTGCAGGTCATGACCCAGCCTAGGTGTCCATAATTCAAACGTGAGACAGCGAGACAACGCAGTACATGGAGGTACCCACCTTTAAGGATTCATTTTATTTAGACAGTTCTGAATATGGAATGCTGTTATAATTAGGACACTCGGCTGGGCTGTAGGAGATGATGATGATACGGTGACTCAATTTCTCACTTGTCTGTGGGATAACAACTGTTTCCTGTGGGCGTTGTAAGCACTATAATTCTGTCATGTTCTAGAGGTGCTTCCAGCTCAATGTGACAGGCATTATCAGCTAAATCCTGCAAGAGTCCTCCAACTCAGAAAAATGAAACAAGAAAATTGAATGAATGGTGGAAACTGTGCACGCTTATATTTTTTGTACACCAAAAAATGGGATTATTTGTGTTTGTTGGCTGGCAACCTAGAAAGATGTAATATTTCTCCAGTGCCTAGTTTCCTGCAGGCTACTCAGGCCATGAACTGCTTCTGCAGTGCAGCAGAGCCCTGATCCTGATTCTTTGTGACAGCCACTTCCACCAGTCTAGACCAAGCAAGTGTGAGAAATCATGGCAAGTTAATCATGTTTTTCATCCTTTCTTCCTGAAGGCTAAATGTCTTCTCTGTAGAGACAAGGATCCTCCAAAGGGTAAAACAGAGCAGTCCACATTTGCAAGCAAAAGCACAGCCACAAGTAGAAATTTGTACTTTCTTCTGCAGAGTGCCATGGGCATTACTTTGATGGTTTCAAAATCTGTCATGTTCTGCTTCAGAAACTGATGGAGGAGAAGGCCCTTTAATCTTCCTTTCTTTACTGGCATGAGAACTGGACAAAATCTGCTATTTTGTCCTAGCTGAGATTGGTACAGAACATCCCTTATGTCTGAATCATTGCCAAACACCCTTGGGTTAGAGACATGAGAATGAAACTGTCAACTGTACTGGGAATATTTTCAGTTCCCTCCTCATCTCTGGCTCCCCTGCTCTGCCTTCCTCCATACCTATTCAAGGAAACAGATAGGATATTTGGCTCAGATTTTGGATTTAGTCCAGGTAGATGTAACATGGAAACCTTTTCTTACAGCCCAAAGTGAGAGAAACAGACACAAAAAATATGGAGAATATTTAATAGTAAAATTGATTGGGATCAAATGGAAAATGGTAGTAATAATAATAGTAATAATAATAATAGTAATAATAATAATAATGTAAAGGTACTTCACTCTATATTTCTTCACTTCAGTAATTTTTAAAGTACGCGTTTATGTCTTATAAGTTAACTGTAGCTGATTTAATTTTAAATTCTAAAGGCTTTTCAATCTAAGCACAGAGATCCACCCACAAGAAACAGCTTGCAGACTCAGACCTTTAGCTGGAAGAGTTGGCTGACTTATGTCAATCAGCCTGCCAGTATATACTTTCCTTACTCTCTTCTTAAAATAGCAGTAGCTAGTTGAAAATTTGTTTTCGTGGGGATGGGGAGGTGACAGGAATAATAAAACGAATTCATAAGCCTGGCTGTGCTTCATGAAATATATCTATCCATTGATTCCTATGTATATTGGCCATTCACATGTGGTGTATGGCTCCAGAGCTCACAGTAATGCCATTCAAAGGGATTTTGACATTTAAAGGTCAAGTAGCAACACATTCATTGGGAGAGCATAGTCCAAAAAATAGAAAAAAAAGTGAAAGTGAGCCTTGGAAATAAAATTTAAGAGAAGGATGGTGTGATAGCTTGCCATTTTGCTTGCAAGTGGTTTTGAAGTTGGTAGTTTTTCTTGCCATTCATTGTGAAATACAGTTCTAAAAGCGGTATATAAAGATAAGCCTCTGGAGTAAAAATGGCTACAGTGCCTCTCTGCTAGAGATCAAACAGCCAAGGTGCTTTGAAAAGCAGAGGAAATAACAAAAAATTATATGACAAAGTTCTGCTTTCTGCCTTCTGCTTCCTTCATCAAAGAGCTGGCAACTTAACTAGCCTTGCCTATGGTCCATGCTTTCCTCCATTTCTTTGCTTCTCTTTTTTTTTTTCTTCTTTGAAACTTTTTTTTCATCAGAAAAAAACCTGTAGCTATTAAGGAAAGAGAACCAACTGATGTGTAAAGGCCCTCTAATTCATCTTAAAAGTCATTGAGCTGTGCTGGCAGAGGGCACACAGTGCTGCTATTTGTACAACCTAAGGGCAAGAAACATTTTTTTAAGCTCTTGCTGTTACAACACTTTTATAATAGGCACAGTCAGAGCAAAAACCTTCAGGAAAAAATGTAAACATTTTTATAATTTTTTCTGTTGCATAAGAACTGTAAAGTGACACCAACTTTTTCCCCATGCCAAAGCAAAAATAGACCAGAAGTACAAAAAACAGATTAAACTTTCAACTTCACTTGAACTCCCTTTAGGATTAAAACAGAAATGTGGTTTTGCAGCTGGATACTCTCCATGTCTGTAAATCACTGTTTGTGTTCTACTTTTCCATGCCATCATCTCACCTGAGAATCTTCCTTCGATGTGTGCTGTTAAATGAGTCTTTAAGCTGGATTTTTAAAAGACTGCCATTTAACTAGATGGGAAATAAAAACTGTGTGACTTTAATAGCACACACTCTTTCTCCCCAACTTTCTGAAGGATGAAAGCACAGGCTTGTCTTCTTTCAAGGCATTTTCAGACTTCCAGTAATGAGTTAGCAGGAATTTATTGTTGGAAACAAAACACCGTGACTACCACTGCTGAGTTCCCTACAGAACTGCCATGCACATCAGCCTGGCTGGTTTGAAACTACCATGTGTTGGCAGGGAAAAGATGCAACATACTTAAATCACTTCCAGTATGCAAGATTTCTAGAAAAAAAAGAAAGCCAACACAGTGAAAGGTCTCCCACTATCAGATTATGATTTGTCACTGCAATATGGAGCATGTAAAATGAAAGTTAAAGAATTTTCAAACTCATCATTGATTTGCCTGTTCTTTTTACCAAGTTTCTAAATTCTGGTTTTCCAATCTCATTAACTGGATCATGCTGAAATGTTTTACTGTACAACTTCTTTGAACATCAGTTTTCAAGGAATGCAACAGTTTTGCCTCTGAGCTCCTCCACTGTGGTACAAAACAAGGGTAGTTGTAGTGAAATGGGATTATTTTCCTTGGGAAAAACTTGAGCTGCCTTCCCCCAACCAGAAGAATCCAAGATGGTGAGTGGTGATGTTAATTCAGTAAGCAACCAATACAACATAACTTGCTTTCAAGGAGAATATAAGCTCTTCTGATTATTTTAATTAGAAAATAAATGAAGTTATTATTATTCCAACTATGAGCAAATGAAGTTATTACTTTGATCTCCTGAAGCAAACAAAGCAGGGAAAATGATGTTTTAGGAATTCTTCAAATACTATCTGGTTATACAAAGTATATCCAAAATAAGATTTATCCAAAATAGACTCAGAAATCATTCTAGATATTTTTACAGTATTGTACACCCTGTCTAAAAAATTTCCCTGTGCTTAACTGATTTTTTTCTCCTATCATTACACTGCAAAACCACTTCAAAGCAATGAAAGGACTCATAAGAGACATCTGATGCTTGGACTTCCTTCACCACCAACCTGTATCACGTCACAGAGGTATTCCTGAAAGGTGTGGATCCTTCAGGATCTGTATCTCAATTCTTCTTTTTCACTGCTGAGTGTCAATACTCCAGGTCTGTTCATCATGCACAAGGAGACAGAGCCTCAACAAGAGAAGGCTCTGGGGAGACCTTATAGCAGCCTTCTAGAAGATAAAGGGGGCCTGCAAGAGAGCAGGAGAGAGACTTTTCACAAGGGCATGTAATGATAGAAGAGCAGAGGTAATGGTTTTAACTGTCAGAGAGTAGATTTAGATTAGATTTGGGGAGGAAATTCTTTACTTTGCAGGGGCTGAGACACTGGCACAGGTTGCAGAGAGAAGCTGTGAATACCCCATCCCTGGAGGTCTTTGAGCCCAGGTTGGATGGGGCTTTGATCAACCTGGTCTAGAGAAGCTGTCCATGGCGCTGGAACAAGATGGTCTTTAAGGTCCCTTCAAGCCAAGCCATTCTAGGATTCTATGATTCTGTAACCTGGCCCTTGTCAGGAGTAGTTTTTCTTAAACTTATAATAGCCTATGTCATTGTTCTTCCAAATGCTCTTTGTGTGGCTGTAGGTGTCATTATAATGGCACCAAGTGTATGTAGATCTGTCATAGATGCTGCCTGAGACCAAGTCCCTTGGCACCTGGAATACCTGGAAGCATTCCCACAAGCAGCTCTGACAGTTTTATATTTATGCTGTGCAGTGCTTTGGTCTCCAGAAACCAGGGCCAGACTTCTGTCCCAGGATTATGTATCACCTTCTCTAATGAGCTGGAAAACACAGCAGAATACGGCGCTCGGAAACATAGTAGAAACGACTGTACAACAGCCTCTGAGGGAGAATTTTCACTCATCACAGCTGCCAAAGGGGCTATGTGCCAACAGGAGAGGCAATGCAAGACTGCAGCAAGCCACTAGCCCTTGTTAAAGAAATATTGATAGTTTGCACTGCTACTTCTCGAGTTTCAAACCAGAGTTGACTTAAGTGACCTTTAAGTTTCTATTCACAAACAAAAGGAATAACCAGATTTAAATATGCTTTGAGCACAGGTCTGGCTTTCAGTTGTCCTGAGGATCTTGCTGAAGATCTTGGCTGGACTGGTTTACAGACAGTGTGACTGTAATTTTTTTTTTATTTTTTTTTTACACAGGTGCCCATCTTCCCGTCAGGTCAGCCAGCCAGTCTGCAGCTGAGAACCATGGAGATACAGAAAAAGGAGTAAAGTAGTTGCAGTTAAAAAAAGCATAAGTTATTCCTTTCTCTGATAGTGGGTGAATGCAGGTTGCATTAATCCAGTTTTTCATGCCAGAATCCCACTTTCTTAATGACTGTCTTAACTTCAGCCCTCACCACTCTTTCAGGAGGTTTTTAAAGCATGCAGAAGTACCAAGCAGAAATCTCTTCATATTTGCAAGCTGAGCTTTGCTAAGACAGGTTTTTGTAAGTGAAAGTACATTGTGCATGCAAGATACAATTGTCAGGGATATGACTAAATCTGATTGGTCAGGACTTTTTTATTTCTACTTCTTCTTCTTCCTCTTCTTCTTCTTCTCCTCCTCCTCCTCCTCCTTCTCCTTTTTTAATCCTGTTACATGAAATCATGTTTCAAGTATTATTTCAGTGAATTTCAGAAATTAGAAAGACTTAGACAACCTTTGGGGGATTTTTGGTGTGTGGCTTTCCCCCCCCCCCTTATGTTCAGGAAATTGTCCAATTATTAGCCTATAAGAGTTATGATCCCTCCTTAAGTTGGGAACATAATCTTAAGATCCCCTCTCAAGACTAAGAAAGCAAGAGTGCCGCTCCTAGTAAATTATTCAATTTTTGAAGCAAGAGCATTTTCACTCACATTTCCATCTCACCTTTGAGAAAACTCAGCTGAGTGCCTAAAATTAACAGTCATGAATGTGTGGAAAAATTATTTGGAAGTTAAATAACACAGGGAAAGTAAAGGCCATGCAGCTAACTGGAATTGAAAGGCAATTGTCCATTAGATTCAGCTTCCATTAAGCAATGACCGCCCAGATATCCGCAGGCAGGACAGCCATAGGAATGGACTCACACAACTCAAGGGTTCTTAGGAGAAGGTGGGATGATGTTCTGTGTGGGTTAGACCATCTACACCAGAGTTCCTTCCTGGCTGTGGTATGCACAGGATGGACCACAGCCATTATTTCTAGTGTAGTGTGTGTGTAGTTTGCTCTGGATTATTTAACAACAAAAAATCAGTAAAATGAAATAACAAACAAAACCTAACCAAAGCATGCAGTCTCTGTCCTGAGGCTTGATCTAGGCACAAAAATGTAAGCATTAATAAGAGGTTACAAGTCTGCTGGTTCTGGTGCTGCCAACAGTTCTTGTCATTTGAAAATGCCTCAGCATTGTCGTTCAAGGACCTTCCTTCTCCCTTTGGTATACTCAGGGAATTTATCTATCACTAACCTTTAAAGAGTCTTATATTCTCCCAGTTAGTATTTGGAAGCAGAACAGTTTCAAATATGCATCTGTATATAGAGTTTTTTAGGGTAAAACATATTTTGAAATTTGTAAAATTAAATCCCTAACACATCATATAAATGTGTTATGTTAAATGTCTGGTTATCTGGGCAGGGTAAAAACATGATTTTTTAAAAAATCATTTTATATATGGCATTGCCAACATAAATATGAGCTTAGAGCCCAATTAAAAGATGTATTGAATTTTCATTAAAGCAATGGCCACTATGTGCCTAAGTTAAGTGTAAATTACTCTTCAGGTACCTTTTTTTCAGCTGAAGTTTATCTAATTTAAGGAGCTCAGAACTTGCCTCTTCACATCTTTTAATATACTGAATGAGACACAAGTGTGTGGGTTTCCATCACCTTGATTACCCTTGCCATCAGCCAGAGAAACTGTGCTGCAAGTAATAATAGAAATAATGAGATCATTTCCTTTTTTCTTCTTTTTTTTTTCATTCCAGTCAGAATACTGTCAGTTTGCAGAGAAGTATAATTCTTGCCAATAAGAAGATTAAAGGCTGTTTAGACTATCATCATTTGTGATCCATGGAGAACCTGAAAGCAAAATATTTTGCCAGTAATACCTGCATGATCATGATAAAGATACCAGTAACTTGTTTTTCTGAAAAGCAGGTTGTAGCTGCCCATACCTACAGGCTGTAAATAAAACTAAGTCTCACAAAGGAGAACAGATATCAGGCTCATAAGTAAGAATGTCTGCTTTCAGTATGAAAATGTCTGATCCAAGAAGCTGAAGCTTGAAAAAATAATTGAGAAGATTTGTTAAGCCTACAGTGCCTCCTAAAATGAAATCTTATTGGATTTGACAGAGCAGCTTGACAGCTGCTCTGTCAAAGCAAAATGGTGGGTCTGAAGATGAACTGAAGAATTTTGTCTGAGTTACTGACATCCTGTTTGTTGAAAATTATTCTCTAACCAAGGGTTACTTGTTAGGATCACCAGTTGTATTCAGACATTACTCAGGGGTAAGCAGAATGCAGCCTTGCAGGTTTGCACTGCTTCCAAGAACTGCAGAGTCATAGAATGATGCAACTTTTTAGGCTGGATAAGACCTTTGTTAACTCAGCACTGCCAAGTCCACCACTAAACTGTCTCTCTGTGCCACATCTATACATCATTTAAATACCTGCAGAGATGGTGGCTCCACCACTTTCATGGGCAGCCTGTCCCTATGCTTGACAAGCCTTTAAGTGAAGAAATTTTTCCATCTGAAGGACAATATATTTTAATTGCTTTTTTTTCTAGCTTACTTTTTTACCTATAAAAAACTCAGTTAGTTTAAGATTGAATATGATTTGACTTACGGATTTATTAGAACCTCAGAAACCTCAAAAACTTAAAAAAAACCAACCAACCAAAAAACAAACAAACAAAACAAAAAGAAAAAAACAAAAAAAACCCCCAAACCAAACAAAAACCCCCCAAACCAAAAACCTAAACAAAAAACCCCCCAACAATTTCAAACTTGAAATTCCAGAATAGAAAACCTCCAGGCACCAACACAGGCTGGGGACCAGCAGCTGAAAAACAGCTTTCCAGAGAAAAACGTGGTGACTTTAGTGGACAAGATGACCAAAAGCCAACAGTACACCCCTGTGTCAAAGAAAGCAAGTTCTTACAGCTGCTCTCTGTTGCTTTGATTAACTTCTGTTCTGGACTTGCTCTTGAACTTTTTAAAATCAAGATAGTACCATTTGGTTACAAACCTGGGTGATTAGAGTGAAGGCAGACTATCCAGGCTTTTTAATTCTCTTTTGCTTTGAATGCTGAAAACTTTCACACACCAGTTACTTGTGTGAAGATTCTGACATTTTCATGAGCTGATCAGAATATGCATAAGAAGACTCAGAGAATTTTCTCTCCTTTACAAACGTTTAGGTGACACAGTCACATTGGGGTGTTTTACTAGCAAATAGAAAAGAGTATCTGAAGAAGTAGTCTATTGCTCATACTCTGAGTACAGTAATAATTACTTTCTGCTTGAAAATAATCAAATGAATGCTCGCTGTTGTTGGGTGAAGCCAGTTGTTACTTGTCTACATTTTCTTCTTTTTGCAGTTATTCTTTCTACATAATTAAAAATTCTTTCCCATCCAAAGGGAAGTCTGCATTCCAGCTGAGTCTGAGTCTCCTAGAGGGAAACTTTTTTTCTTATTGCTGGTTTTTAGTCATCCCCTGCTGATATCCTGTCGTCCAGTCAAAACAGAATGAATTTGCAAGAGGCTTTCAGCAGCAAAAAAGTCTCTGAAGCTTTGCTGTAAAATAATACATGCAATGTACTGGAAAACAATTGAGCTCACAGTGCTGGAATATAAAATCGTAGTAACAACCACTAATCAGTTTGAACACCAAGTCCAATATTAATTTGAAAGAGTTTCATGTTTGGGCATTGTCAAAATGGGAAGAGAATGTAATAATGACTCTTACAAAATTAACTTATAAAAGTGAATTGAGTGAAGCAAATAATCACATAGAAGTTTTAACTGACTGATAAATACAAGGTCAGATTTCATCTCACAGTGCTGAAAACCTTGTCCGTTTTGTCTGAGAATATTGTGACATGCCTAAGAGCAATCAGGCATGATGCCTAAGAGCATCAAAAATGACTTAGTATCCAAATGAAGAATTTTAAAACAACCCAAAATGTTTCCTAATTAATTCAGCTCACTAGATTGCCTGTGGACTGTCAGTGCTGATGTGAGGAAGTGGCATATCCATACACAGTTAGAGACAGATTTTTCTAGAAGCCACCAAAATGGAATCTGAGGATAGTCTACAAATTCACACAGTGTTGTCACTACGGAATCCTGTGGGAATCATCACGTACATCAGAAGAGCACAGAAGATAATCTACATTCTGTCTTACATACATACAGGATGGAAGGCTAATCTGAACACTATCTGTGTTTTAAAATCAGTTTAATAAAATTCATGAACCTGGCTGAATGGATGCATTTTTCCTTTTTTTTTTTAAAGTATGCAAATAAGGCTCTTCTCATACTTTTTTAAAAGATTTGTGTGAAGAAAATGAGACATTCAATCACTGTTGTGCTGAAATTATTATTAAACTATTAAGATTTTTGTGATTTATGGCCAATTCAGACAATTACTCTTTTGCACTAAACATGAAATTTAAATTGTTTTATAAAACCAAAGAATTTGGAATACACAAATGCTTTCCAAATATTAATTAGTTATCCAGATATTTTTCTATGCCTTTTACACTGTGAACATGAATGTGCAGGGCCCAACAAGTGCTGGGTATTAGACAAAAGCAATGGGCCAAATTCAGACCAGTGAAGCTCAGCCAGATTGTTGTGTATGATTCAGTTTTACTGCGGAATATTTAAAATAAATAATGCAACAGTGCTTTGCTACTCCTGTTTACAGACCTTTTTTTACAAAGTTGGAATTTTTTTTTCTTTATGAGGGCCACACTATCACAGTTCAGAGTTGCTGAGAACAAAGCTGATCCCTTGCTAAGGAGCACGGCAGTGGAGGAATGCAAGGAATGCAAGGGTTCTGCTAATCTAAAGTAGAGTCTCATCTGTTATCCAAGCCTGGTATCAGTCACCTGAGAAGCAGTACCTTGAGCCATCTAATTTACTCTGCCTTTTGCAATTCTGGATTAATCTGGAATAGACGTGTTTTGCTGGTGTCACACCTGATCACAAGGTAGGCAGTTGAACTATCATGTATTGTGTAACTCCTTATTACCCTATTTTATTCCTGACCCATTCTTGATTTTGGGACTGCAATAGACCCTGAATATGTTGCATAATTTAGAAAAAAAATTTTTGCATATTTTTTTTTCATAGGGTGATCTGACATGAACAACCAACTCTTTAAATTATTTTCTAAGTTATTCAAGAACACCTCAATTTATCTGAGATTTAATTGATGGAAAACACAATTTTCAAACAGTGCTTAACAGCATGGAGCTTCCCAAGGTGCTGTGTAATATGTAATGATTTTTGCCATGAAAGTGATTTCTTTTGATGTTGTTTTCTGTAAATATTACTTTATCTAATTTTAAAGCTCTACTGAAACAAATCAATTACCTCTTGAAACTATTCCCAGTATCATGCAGCATTCTAATCCCATATATTTTAGTTTCTAAAATAGATAATTTTATATAATGCTCTACTTGGTTTTGAAGGTTTCTGGAGTAACTATAGTAGAACTTCCCTTTTTAAAACAAATGATTTTCACTCTCTGGTGAGGCCTTGTTCTGCTAAAAAAAGTAAATTTTATAATAAGAGCTTCCATTAGGAAATAAATTTTAAGTATCTTCGAAATATGTGAACTAAATTTGCTCTTCATTCACAAAAGCAAATTTGTAAAATATGTACTTTTAGAAAGATCAGTTCTATAGGAAATATTAATATTTAAATGCTCCTGAGCCTGAAGACTTGTTTTTTAATTTCATTTTTTTACATAATGGTGAAACAGAATATCAAATAACACAGTCCAGGAGCATCAATTTTCATAGGTGAAACCCTCAGCAGCACTCACCCCTAAAACCTACAGAGATCTGAAAACTTGGGACAACATTCACTTCACCCAGCTTTGAGGCCTCTCTTGATATTCCTTGTTCCCCATGTGTACTTTATGGGAGGCACAGGCACGTGTGAAAGGGTTCAGGTGCCTGGAGCACAGCAACTTTTTTAAACTTTACCTTCTTATGACTGTTCTTGGGTCTCCTTCAGCTTTGCATGAAGTCAAGGTGCATCTCCCAGTACCCAGCTCACACCATCCTGTCCTCATACCTACTTGCATGACCAATTAATTTTTTTAGTTCTCAAAACAGGAGATAATCCACTGCCTTTTATAATTACAGAATTGGTGAAGCTTAAACCTGGAACCCACATGCCATTTAAGTGGTTGATTCCAGCAATGTGAGCGGTGCTAAAGGAAAGACACTAACAATTGTAATTAATTTAGAGCAAGGCACTGAGATTTCTTTGAAATTGTATTTCTTGTTAAAAGTCAGCCTGAGCCTGTAATAAGAGGAGATGGCAAAAGAATTTTAAAACGTATTTATTTTTAATACTAGAGGGATACCATAAAAGAGAGATTGTCAAACAAAAAGCCTTTTCTGTGGCAGCAGTTGAATGAGGAAAAGCAGTAAGATTCATATTGTCATTTTTCACAGGTGACTTGTTTATATTTTTTTCAGAGCGCTATTAGGGTCTCTGAATGGTTAATGGCGAATTGTGTATTCATAACTTTTACTCAAGGGTACCTCAGAACTACCAAATATCTTACTCCTCCAATTTTCTTTTGGGTCTTGGTACCCTAATCATTTATACCATACACACTGGTTCAGGCTAAGCACTTCTTTGGACTGAAACATTTAGATCCCCACAAAATAAAGTCTAGGTGCAGTTCTGGGGATAATTCAGTCCAAAACATGTTCTCCAAAGATTATATTACCCTACACAAACGATTGACTCCTTCATTACAGTCTTGCAACCCACTCTCAGTGGACTTTGCAGCCTCAAGCAGCCTTATATGTCTCCCCAAAGCAGGTAACACATTCTTTCTGTTTCATGCTGTAAAAATATAGATCTTGATAGGCTGAAACAGGTTTTTTTTCAACTTTTAATAGAATATACAAGTTATTAAAAACCAACTATGTTTCTCAGCAACCAGGGCACCATGCAGGTCCCTGAGGAGAAAGCCCAGGGCTAGTTTCGATGCAGCCAGTTTGTTCAGGCAGGAGTAGTCCAGTGTGGACAGGAGCCATCCTGCACCTTGTAGTGCATGGTCATCCCTGTAGGAAATGCATTTAGCAATCCAGGTACAGCCTGGACTAAGCCTTAGCAATTATTCAGGTAACTGATGGCAAACTCAAATTGTGTTATAGGCAACAAACCACCAACAGCAGAACTTCCCCTCCACTGCTCCCTGCTGCAAAAAATATGTGTGCTTTGGTCCCAGAGAGCCTGTTTAATAGGTTTTGTACCTTGATGAGGTATCCACACACTTTAATGTTTATCATTCCACAAAAAATATCTGTCTTTGACATACACTTCTGCAATAACATTACTAATGCAAACAGCTCCATTGGGTCTCAGTGATTAGTTGAGTACCTAGATATTTTTTGCACTGAGTGCCAAACTTTGTTCAGAGTAAAACTGGTATAGGTTTGTTCCACTATGGCCTCTAAATAAAAAATCTGCAGTCGAGTGACTTCAAAGTCCCTTGGGCTCATAGTACTCATTTATAAGAAAATGGATGCTTTTTTGAAAGAGTGTCCAGTTAAAATACCTTTTGTTACATCCATCCCTATCTTTCATTCATATGCCAAAGGTTTACTGCTCCTGCAACCCTTGAAATTTTATTAAGAATTTTGCTACTGTTAGCAGTGTGCTGAATAAGGGTGGGATTTTCTTTAATATAAATGTGCAAACCTAAGATGAACAGTTCAACACATATTTTCAGCTGTGCAAACTTGGCTACGCTTTAGAGAAGCTGAGTTCATTAATGAGAGCTGTTCTCACAGTTTTGAGCAGCACATATAATCTTTCCTTATAGAATTATATTTTTTTCTTCAATCCCTAGCACTTTCTTAAAGCTACTAAGCTTAACTCTACTTTTGGATGTCTTCTTAATTTTATCCCTCTAATATTTGTTCTCTATTTGTCTTTTTTGTTGTCTAGAAACTGCTTCTTTGTTTGTATTTAGAAAACAAACCTTTTTGTTTTACAGATTCCCCACCTAAGTAATCTTTCTATCACTTGCTAAGCATCAAAGTTCAGTATCTGTAATTACTGAGGAAGATGCTTCAAATCTAAGGAGAATTGACTTGGTTTTATTTTACAATTAATGTGATCAGCAGAAATATTGCTTTCCAAACATCTTCAGTCTGATGATGCCTTTTTGCTGCTGCAGTCATGATAAAATATGAAACATAAACATAAAATGTATCTCCTCACCTCCTTCTCAAATCAAATCTTAAAAAGAAACTTTCAGCAAAGATCTTCTAAAGATACCTCATAGAAATCTATCATGCAGTTGCAGGCACACACTTCCAGCCCTTGAAATTCCATAACCAAAGACTGTAACAAGAACCCTTAGGATAGGAGTGGAAACTTTCATTTCCTATTTAGTTTTCATTTGTCTCTTTTGGGGAAAGTAAGGCAATATTCAGAGCCTATCATGACTGTTCTTCATTTTATTGTATTTTATTGCAAATCTGTATCTGCAAAGAAGTCAGCAGAGAATCTGAGCCTTCCATTAAGGATAGGAATACTTCACAAATATATTCTACCAGGATAAGGAGGCAAAAGAGACAATTTGACAGCATCTGATGACCACAGAGGCACACCAGGGTGAAGGACAAGCTTTAGGATTAAAGCTTTAGGAGGATCCAGGGTAGAAACTAAGCTGAGAAGATGATGTGTTGATGTGTGTCATTACTTGAGGCAGACCTGGTATCACCAGTCTATATTCAGTCCTTTAGCTCAGAACTGTGTGGCCAGAAGGAGAAGGGTTTGCCTTCTGCTGGCCATGGCAAGACACAACCATGTTCCCTCTGCTAAGGCCCAGGCATGATGTGGCTTTCCAGAGTGCCTGGTAGGGAGAGGCAGAGATGAATGTACACACATAGCCCTTTCTCCCATTATCACACAGAACTCATTTCCACAGGCTACTGGCCTGATTAACAGCTGATGCCACTTTCCAATTGTTGGTATAATAGAACTGTTAATTTTATAAATGCCTTAACACTCAACACATAACTTAATACTTGTGAGAATAAGAACTCCCTGAGAACAACATCAACTGGGACTAAGAAGATAGAAGAATATCTTATAGCAATGGCCCATTACAGCCCCCCTCTGCTTTTAGGGGTTATTTATATGCCATTTGTATCGCAGTCACATGCAAAGGGCCCCCACTGCAATATACTGAATCATAAAATAAATAGCAGTATTTTCTTTAGCACTGTTAAGATAGGAAGCATATGCTTGCAAGTGTTGCACAAATCACACTGTGGCAAACATTTTCAAATGCAAGCCTGAGAAACCAATGGGCTATACCTCTCAAACAGCAGGTATGTTATCTATATTATACATGTTATAGGTCTGACCCTGGCTCTCTGAGGGAAAGATTTACAGCTACTTGGGATAGACTAAATTCCTTTTAAGGCTGCTCTAACATATTTCATTTTAGAAACAAAACATTAAGAAAAACCCCCAAAGTAGGCAATTTGCCTTTGAATTTTAGCTCATTCTTGTATACAAAGGAAGAAAAAATACATATAAGAAACTCAGAATTAAAAGGATGGCTAGGATGTGCAACATAAGAGGATCTGTACAAATACTAAACCTTCCATGTCTTATTTTGCATTGTGTCTGTTGTGTTTACATGGGTGTACATATATATACCCTTCCCTTTTCCTGTTTATCTCTCATTATCCCTGATTCTTCCCAAAGTACATCTTCTTATATTGGGCTTGTAGGCAGCACCTTGTCCTTCATCTTTATATAGCCACTCTCCCCCTCAGTTTTCAACACAGCAGCCTGTTTCTTCCTCTCAGCCCCCACATGGCAATCATCTCCTCTCTGCCACACAGCTATGCAGTCCCTTAGTTCTCAGCACACACACATATCTAAACTATCATAAATTCAGGAATTCTGCTTTTGCTCTGCTGGATTCTACTTGTGGGAAAACATGCTAGGATTCCTTATGTACCTAAGGGAGAGTATTTTAATATATAGTACCTTGTAACAAAGCCAATCGTAGACATGATTTATTCAGAGTATCATCTAATAAACTTGCTTTACTTAAATGTGGTAGACACATTGCACCTCTTTGTTATAAGTTGGCACAACATGAAATACAGATGGGGCTGCTGGAACATGGATGGAAATAAGTGCTTTTTAAAACCTATACTCACAATTTTCATTTTAACTTGCATCTCTGAGAGGATATGATAGTAGAGACACATAAGAGCACACATTCCTACCAGTGGCTTTTTACAGGTATATTATCATCAGGCACAGTTATAATACTATAACATGCAGCATATGTTTTAAAGGCCTATCTTTACTTTGTTTCCTCTTTTTTTCTTCACCCCTTTGTGCTTGTTTTATCCTTTCTCACCCTGAAGCTTTGTGTCTCCTCTCTAGCTCGAGAATGAAAAAGTATGAACACCAAAAACTCTGCAGGTAGTTCAGGAAAATCTCTATTATAACATTTCTTTCTGCAGTATTCATGGCTTCTTACATAGACAGAATGGCAGAAAAGGTGCAGAATCTAGGGCAATTCTTCCAGCTTTGCACTATGGGGCCATGGGGAAACTGAAGGACTAACTGTGTATGCCCAGCAACAATAAAGCAATCCCTGTTTAATGAGAAAGGAGGAAAAAAGATTTTTCAAACCAGATATTCAAGGATTCATCTTAATATGGAGCTCAGCCTTAGTTTGCATGGGGTCATTTCAGCTCCCTTGCAAAATAAAGCTGTCAACTTCTAACAGTATTATTTTTATCTCCTAAGCCTGACAAAAGCACAGCTTTTGCTATAAGTACATTTTTCAAAACTATTCAAACAACTGAAAAGTAATTATTATCCTGATATTTTTTCTTTCTTTCTAATCCACCTTTGCCCTTTGCTTCTTTCTCCCTCTTGCTCCCTATTTTTGTTTGCCAACAGAAAGGGAGAAAACAGAAAGCAACATAAGTAACCCTGGGTCCAGATACCCAGTTTCTGCTGGACTATTTCTGTATCCAGCATCATCAGGGATTAGATAAAAGATGGGATGCCTGGAAACCACAGCCCAGGAATTACATGTTTGATTAACCAGTAAGTAGGCAGCATGGTTATGCTCCTGCATGCTGTCTGTGTGCAAATGTAACATAAGTGAGGCAGAGGGAAGTGTTGATTATTCTGTAGTCTTACTTTCATGCTGGAATATGAAGTAGCATGGGAAGACAATTTTCTTACCGAGATTATGGATGTTTGGGGAATATTCTGAGCTGCCCAAGGAACATGTAGGGATTGCATAAATGGATCTGTCAGGCAGACATTTGCTAAGACAGAGATTTTCTGTACTGGTTAAGCTAAAGATATGAAACTCACAAAATTTAGTGATGCTCAATTAGAAATTAGTTTCCCCTAAAATAAGAGGAACTGAATATCTACCCAAATTTCCAGCATGTCTTTGGCAGTGATAAGGTGTGAACCACCCATTCTCCCACAGGGACTCTGCACACTGTTTGGAGGAACACTGCCAGCCTGCTGGACTTGTGAGCAAGTCATATCCATCAACCGCTTCCTGACCATCAGCAGCCATTGGAAATCAAATTGGAGAAGAGGAGAGAACTCAACTATTTGGAATTCCTGAAAATGCTATGAAATAAGACACCTGGCTAGAGAGAAAGCGTATTTCTGTCTGTGTTGAGGAAAAGATTAAGAAGCTCTCTCACCATTGGACATCCAAGATGCAATCTAGGCAAGATGTGCAACTGGCTAAACTCCATTTGCTCTGCTGGTCTGAGAGCAATTATTTCAGTATCTGTCTTGAAAGAAAGGGAACTTCCTACATCTGAGGGTAAATTGTGTTTAATCACTTTTACATTATTAGTGACTTTCACCTGCCCAAGTGATTATCATAATGTGGTGCAATGTATTTATCACTTCTGAAGTTACTCCCTTTTGCAGGTTTAATACAGTATTTTACTAAAATGAAGAAGTTCAGGTTCTTTACTAAGAATGCACATTTAAACAATTTCAGGTTGATACTTTTATTTCGCTTTTAAGTCATATTTTTTGTATCTTTTGTTCCTCAAAGCATTTAAATAGCTCAACTAACATGGGACCTTTAATAGCATCTATTGACCAACTTTTGTTGTGTACCAGCTTATATAATGCTCAAATCTATGGTGTAACCAATACTTCTCATAACACGTGTAAGGTATTTTAAATTCTAAAAATATTATGTATATTTAAGTACTTAAAAATAAAGAAACATGAATTTTCTGAAATATTAGCTGTCAAACTTTACATTGATTCAATTTTCAATAAAACGCTCTCACCCACTGTCAGACAGCAGGGGAAAGCTATGCTGACATTAAGAAGGCAGCTAGAACAGGGGAAATATTCACACAGTAACATAAAAGAATCCCCGTTAAACCATCTGAGACTTAACATACATATTACAGGATATTAAGGTTTCATGTTTTTCTCTGCTATGTGCAAGAAATAATACTTTATAGTAAGTTACGTGCCATCTTAAAATGATTGAGCCTCATGTTTTCTGCATGGTTTAGTACTTTAAAAGTGGGACATGTAATTATCTCTTACATAATAAACCATCTGCATGGATATAATTAAACATTTGCTCAGTTGTATTTGATATTAAACCAGGAAAAGAATGTGGTTAAGTAGCATTTATCATGCAAAAGATGTCAAAATCAGCTGAAAATCCATCTATAATATCCTGGTTAGTTGCTAAGCTTTTGAAGGGGTCTTGAATAGATCTCAAATGTGATGCTGCATAACTCAGGTTGACATGGTAACATGCATAGTAAGGAAAATCTCAGCTTTACTTCATTTTAATTCCCTCCCCTTTTCATATGCTCCCCTCGGTTTCTGGAGTAAATGTATCTTAAGAGTCTCTGATTGCAATTCATAATTATTTGGTGTAATTAAGATGGCGTGTTAGTCTTTTATTTTGCAGGCTGCAGAATAGTAGCAGGTCTGTGATATGAATCCCTAGCAGCATTTTTTTAATGACCATGTTAAATTTAGTGCTGTTCTGAAAGAGATTATGTGTTTTGCTTGGTTAATGGGATATTTGCTATATTCAGACTGATCTGGCAGCACTGTGCCTGAGGAAACAGGCAGAAAAGAAATTCAGGGTAGCTACTCCTGCAGAAATACAAGCTGTTAAGGGTCACTGACCACAGCCATAGGTCCTGAAGACTCTTTCTGAGAAGACAAGGCCAGAGGAGTCATAGCTTGAGAACACAGGCAGGAAGAATGAGAGCCGGGCAAAAAAAAAAGGTCTCTGTAAGCCAGAGGCAAAAACAAGTTTGCAAGGACAAAACTGAGACATAGTCAACATTTCTTGATATATTTGGATAAAACTGAGGCTTCACAGATGACTATCACAAAATTATGTGTCTTAAAGTAATGTAAACATATCTTTAAAAGATAAAGATTGCTTAAAAAAAATCTTCCTAAGAGCTTTATGTCTTCTGCAAAATAAATAATATTTTGTTTTCAACGAGGATTCACATCTTTGTACATTCCTTAAGTATTTTCTTCTGTTCATGAGAGAGCACTACAGATTGGGGTATGGTGTGGGATGTGTCTGGCACCTTATAGCATGTGATTGAGCAGAGGGAGGAAGGGAGGGAAGCAAGGAACTGCAGAGCCAAGATATCCTCTGAGGAACATGATAGTCAGACTAGGAAAGCAAAGTGCTGCACTGCACGAATGCTCGAGGCACAGGCAGAGATAAAGAGAGGCAGGACCTGTTTCACTGTGTGACACTTCACAGGTTCCTGACTCAAACTCACCCAACCCTTCTGGGTAAGTCAGGGATGATAGAGTGCTTCACCTCCGAGACTGCTTGAGGGATAGGAGAACTGTGACACTCCACAGAGGATAAATTATAGCAGATTCAGAGTGACCAAAAAAAGCTTAGCTGAATCTTCCTCTGCAACCTTGACATAGGTTACTCTTCAACACCCAAAATAACTTGCCGCTTAGAAAAGTGAGATGTTACCATCACACCAGACAGCAGTGCTATGGATTGAGAAATGAGTTTTTGTCTCCTGGCTTTACAGGGAAACCTTGATTTATCATGGAAATTTTGACATCACTGTCAGAGATCTCTTACAAAGAAAATTTTATTAAATAAATATAAATACCTGAAAAAAGGCCTGTCAAATGAAAGAAAGAGCTTCCTCTTCTCTGATAATTGTGGAATTAACAAGATTGAAAAATGATTGAAACTAGCTTTTGCCACAGGTTTTGGGTCCATGAAAGCTCCACATGGATGACATGGAATGTCTGATTCCTTCTACAGTGGCACTACAGAGCATAAAAAAAGCCTAGCCTTTTTTTTTTTCTTTTCTTTTTTTTTTTTTATTTCTTAAATTTAGGAGAGGGTTTTCTGTTGTCTGGATAATTCTTAATGTAATAACCCTGGTAAAATTAAATTGAGGGAAGAAAACAAGAATTATTGTTTTGAGGCAGTTTCCCCTAGGCTTACACTGCCCAAAAAGAAAGAAAGAAAAGTTTTAATGTCACTATCTACTGCAATATCATCAATTAATTTTTAACCCTAAAGAAATGCTATTTTCCCACAATAACTTCCTCTATTGAAGCTTCACTAACTTAAACTATGCATGATTTAGGATTCTTTAAAGCTTTAATGAGGTATCATTCTGTTTATGTAAAACAGCCTTTTTCATAAATTTTCAAGGAATATTTTACACTAAACTTCTGTACTACTGAAGCAAAGTTAATTAGTTCTTCAAACCAGAAGACTCTGATTTTCACTTTCATGGTAAATTAGATTTTACTTTGTTACTATCTAAGAGCATGTGGATTAACTTTTTTAATACCACTTTCCTTTCTATCAACAATGGTTTAAATGTAATCTTAAGATTTGTCTTTAACTTCTTTATAGCTATTAACGGTAACAGCATCTTTTTATGAAAATTAGTCTGTAAAGCTATATGTGAATTTATTTCTCATCAACTGCACCTAAACCTTCAAAATGTAACTACATACATGGACAAGCAGAAAAAGAGTTATTGGCCAACTACCCTATTCTCTTCTAGACCTCATTAATTTTCCCCCACAAACATAGTTACCCTATAGATTACAATGGCCCTATTTATTATCAAAGGATTCATAATCCAGAGAGTTTTAAAATTACAGAAAACATAAATCTATGCCAGCCCTGAACTTTTGCCTTACATTTTTTAACAAGTAATTCTAAAATAGCAACTCTTAAAGTTATTTAATTTTGAATCATCCCAGATCATTGTCTGTTAGACTGGCTGAAGACTTTTCAAGGTCAAGTTTTTGATGAATTTTGGGCTAATTCTGGTTTGGTGCTGTAGAACTGAAGATGCCTGGAACTGTCCAGAAGGGTAGTGTGTTGGGCTGATTTCAGTTTTGTATTTAGGTTTCTAAAATCTGAGCCCAGTTTTAGGCATTTGAGTTCTTTCTCTGGGGAAAGATGAGAAGACTGTCAGCTACATTTAGTTGCCTTCTCCATTTACAGGCTGTTTAGTTTCTCTCAGAAAGTCCCTAAATTTCATTCTTTTTCCTCAGTGTATGCTGATTTAGTTGTCTGTACATCCCTGACACAGCCTATGGTGACTGTGGAATATTGTATTTTGATCTGATTTTACCTTGAGCCATGTTACCACCAGAGTCACAATTACTCCTTTATTAAAACACTGCTAATTAAAACAGTCCACTCTGTCAGACATAAAACTTTTACTGCCTGTATATTACCTTAGGTTTTTTTAGCAATATTTAGGATTGATATCTGTGACCATTTTGTTTGTCTTTTTCCTGATGAACCTTACAGTAACCAACTTACAGTAGCTAAGAATAGATACTATTAAAGAGCATTTCTCTAGACCTTATGTTTTAAATAATTTGGAAATAAAATAATTTCCTGCTCAGCATCTTAAAATAATACTTACTATTTATGTATGCACTGATGGCATTAGACAGTTAGGCTGAAATCCCCAAGATTACCATGATAGATGGATGGTTAAATCTCCTCTAAATTAAACAGAATTTTACTTTCAGCAATAATGTAGATAAATCTTTAATCAAGCACAATGGAATTAGTTCTACCTGCTGCAGCTCTTTGTCCTGGTGTGGTAGAGTGGAAGGACCATCAGTGTAGACAATGTAAGGTGCAGCAGTTGATACAGCAACAGGGTTGCTTTACACCCCTAACTTGGGAATGGACTGTGAGAGAGAATGGCATGCAGATCCTCACTAAGAAAAATGCCCAAAGGACCTGAGTTAGGTGGTAGCAGGAGCTGTGGAACCCAGCAGACACTGCTTGATAACCTCATATGGCCAGTGCATCAAAAAAAAAGAGTGTCTAGAAGGTAAAAATACAACTCCTATGCAATGAAAATCTGAGACACTTCCTGGGTCACTAAAGGCTCCACACTTCATTTCTCCACTTTGAATGACCTGAGGATTTCCCTGTTGTTTCCTGTTTGTGTCCCTCACACATGCCTTAGTGACTTGGGACACACACTGGCTGATTACCTACCTGAGGATGAGCTTAAATCTATCCTTCCCTCTCCTCATAAAATCCTGCCTCAGCTACTGTGATGTTCTAGCCTGCTTCTAATTGACAAGACCCACTTGGCAAAAATAAATTATTTGGGGATTTACTTCAAAAGTGCCAATAGTTGGTGAAGAATTTTACACTCTAAATTCTTTTGGGAAGCAGCTCTTTTTTAAAAGTAATGTTTGTAAAAATTCTATCCCAACCCTAGCTCCTCTAACTTATTTTTAAATGCTGCTAAATTAAACTACTGCATATGCTGTTCTTAGGTCATTTAAAAAAAACCCCCACAGTTTGTGCATTTATATTCATAAAACATTCCAGCTGTCTCTCCAAATGAAAAAGACAGTCCTGAAATCTTCAGCCTAGAGCATGTGAATACCACTGAGATTGAGCTGAGGTTATTGTTAACATACATACTCTAAATTATTTAAAATGCTTCTGCTAAAGGTTACCAGGCAGAAAAGATTATCAATTCCATTCAACTAGCTTAAACCAAAGACCAGCAAAAATTCAGATCATAAACTTCTGAATTATTTTAATTCAGCTTCTTGGCAACCTGGAAAGGAGAAAGATTATAGGAAAAGTTTATTCCAATATATATCTTTCTATACTAAATGATGATGGAGAATATTTGGAGATTGATTGAGTTGTTTCACAGGTAGGATTTGACCTCCCACATGGGTGGTTCATTTATAATTTATGAACCCAAATGACAGGGCTTTAGGTTTAACCAATATGGCCAAGCAAATAAAATCAGCAAAACAGCTCTTTAAACATGTCCTTAATCATATCTGAAATAATAATATCTGAAAAAAAGATAAGAGACCGAAGTCTGACAAGCCATGCAGAAGGTCTTTTTTGGACACAGGTAAAGCATTCATAGAGTATCAAAAAGTGATATAAGATAATTTCCAATACTTAAAGTGTTCTCTTTACAATGGGACCTCATTTTAGTGGCTAAAGACGTAGAAATAACTTCAAGAATGTTTTATCCAATGACCAGCATGTAATTATACCTGCTTTATGTAAAGAGAATTAACTCCCGAACTGCAATTTAAAGCAATGAATTTCATGGAGAAATCAGTTATAAGCAAATAAATGAGAAAAAAAGGTCTGTAACAGTGAATAATTTTACCAGATTCAAAATCCCGTTGTGCCGTTAGAGAGAATATTGTCTTTTTTTAAACACAGCCTCAATAAAGAGAAATACGGAGGACAGATAATATATCAAAAACTTTTATTTTGCCCATTATTGTAAGTCTGGGACAAGTGAAGTAGCAACAACAAACATATGAGAAATTATCAGTGAGAAATATTACAACCAGAAATACAAAGGAGAAAGAAGAAATAAAGAATATAAAATACTTTGAAAAAAATTAACCCTAGAAAAATCATAGGACTGTTATTATAAGGAAACAGGTGAAATTCTCAATAACAAAGCAGAAGAGACAGAGATATTCAGCCAATATTTCTTCATAATATGGTCCCATCCCACGCATGAATGCCGTATGTTTTTGCCCAAAATAATACGTAAATAACTTTTAATATCAGAGTTGCTTAAAAATAAGTTATTACTGGTCTGCTTGAACAATTAATGTTGCTCTTTAGGTTCTAGGATGTTAAGGATGTAATAAAAACATTGATAAAGCCAGGATTACATTTGGAGAACATAAAAATTATGACCTTGATTATATAATTCTATTTATGTTGAAAACACTAGCAGGTAAAATGGAGTCCTGATATGTGATGTGATCAATACCGAAAATGATGGTGTAATTAGTGACAATGAGCATGTCCACTAAGAAAGGTTTCTGGGTGAAATTGTCAGATATGATTGATAAAGAATGCTACATTGACATACACTTCTGCAAAGCGACAGACATACAGCAGTATATCAACCTAATTAAGTGATTAGCATTGTAATTGGTGTAACACATAATAATTAATTGTGAAATGGCTACATGGCAGATCTGCAAAAGTCCAACCAGCTCACCATCATCCCTGGGTTATTCCTGGGGGACTTGCAGAGTTCTGCAGTTTCTGGTGAGGGAGTTTTTCCCGAGGTGTGGCTGGTGCCAGGACTCTCAGCCCAGCAGTGCCCAGCTGGCTGGTGCCACTCCAGTTGCTCAGATCCCTGCTGGGAGCTGGCACAGCCTGCGTGCTGAGCTGGGCATGTGTGGTGCTAGCACCAGCTCCTGGGCCTGGCCTGGCGTCCCCAGAGCTGAGTGCCTCTCTGATGAGAAATGGGGTGAGCTGTGAGCACGCCCTTGACATGGGGGACTGAGCCCCGCACTGCACAAAGCAAAGTCCTCCCCTACTGCATAAATTTATGAGTGATCTGGAGAAATATTTAACAACATTAATGGTAAAATTTTCAGATGGCATAAAATGCATAAGGCACTAAATAATGCAAAGAAGAAACAGTTTTTCTGTGGGGAAATTGACATCCTTTAGTGAGCCAGGATCATTTGAACGTGCTTTTTGAGACAGCTGAATGCAAGGTCATTCAGCAGGAACAAAGAATGTAGGTCACGTTTAGAAGACTGGAGACTGTGTCCTGGAAAGTGGTGACTCTGAAAAGGATTTAGGGGTCACAGTGGTTAGCCAACTAAAGAGAAGCTCCCAAAACAATGTTCCAAGGCATTCAGTACAGCCTTCAGATACAGGAGTGTTGGGTGGTGACACAAATGTATCCAATTCTACTTTGACAAAGATTCTTGAAAATTAAAAATGGTCAGAAAAGATGAAACTGTTGGAAGACTCTTAGATATGAACAACTTGACCAACATTAACAGAGATGAGAAATCAAAGTTACTTATTCCAAGTGGGATTAAGAAATGACTGTATTGTGTTTTATAAAGATACATTCACAGGGGTCTTAGAAATACACATTTCAAAGTCTGTCCAACAAGGAATGACAATTTTGTATTAGGAAAACAGTATGCTTTGTTAACAGAATTATTCTAGAACTGTTGAAATGTTTCATTCAGGCTTTGTTGCTATTTGGAATTGCATTGTTTTAATTCAAATGGAGAACAAACATAAGAAAAAAGGTAAACAAAGAGCATATTTTAAAGTGCTTTAAAAATAAAAGCACTTTAAAAATAAAAGCATGGTAAAAATGTTTGACAAATGACTACATTCTTTTGTTGTGTCTTCATTTTAGACACAAAACTTCAAATGAACAAAACAACACATTTTAAAAGATCCTTTACTCCTGGGTTTATACTTTTGCCTTGATTTTTATTTTATTTTTTTCTTTTGACCTTTTTTTTAATATAGTCAGAGTGAAGGTCTTTCTTGAACATCTGTGAAATATTTTGAATGCTTAGGCTAGATGTAAATAATACATGTCAGAGAGATGTAAACACCAATGGGAGAAATAAATTATGTACGTGAACACAGGGCACTATAGCTAAAGTAATGAGCTGAAACATAAGAAATTCCATTAACCTGATCATCAGAAAAAAAAATCCTTATCATTGGAGGAATTCAACTTTAAAGAGATGTTTCCCTTGGGGAGCAGAAGCCCCAAGACATTTAAATGAGACATTTAAAATGAACAAAATAGCACTGAAGAATGTTAAAGAACACTCCTTTGTCAGGACCATAATGGTATTTTCCACCTCTAATCTTTGTGATCGGATGTTTTTTCTTATCATTTAAGACTGTCATGAATATTTTATTTGATTGTTGACCTACAAAAGAAGTGGTTTTAAGAATAAAGTTTTGTTGCAAGACTACCAGAATTCTTTTAGTATTAGTTACCATTCTCCCCCCGCCCAAGTTACCAATATCACTGGTATCTGTTTTGTCTAAGCACAGACTAAGACATTTCCAGACCCAACAGACTAAAAAGCTGGTGAAATATTCAGTGTGGAGGGGCTAATTTTTAGGAACTTGCACCTGAAAAACAAGTCTTTGTAGTAAAGTGACTCTGCACCTCATTGACCATAGGAGAAGAATTAAATGCCTTAGAACAAGATCCACAAAAACTAACCTAGGTGGTAAGAGCGTGCTGAATTGAATTCTGACTCTTTTTGATTTCAGATATTTAATACTATTACTGCTTTGAGCAGAGGTTTTCCTGGCAGTTTTAGGTGCTCATTTCGCTTTCAAAAACTAAGGAAAAATGTGTAGCCAGAAGACTCCTGTCTGGTCTATTCTTTAGTGATTAAAAAACTCCTCCAGGATGATGAAGACAGGGCAACAATTAATTTTTCTTCTTTAGGGAATCTCATGTCTCCTAAGAGGCTACATGAGGACTTCTCTAGGGGAAAAGAAAAGAAAGGGAGTGCTCCATCCCCTTCTTCTTTTGAGCCTCTTAAATTTTTTGTAGATGGAAGGCTTGGTTTGCCTTCTCACAGATTAAGCAGGAGCCTCAATTCTGATTAAAGGTCTATCAATAGGAGCAGGGCACCCTGGGCTTAAGTCCCTGCTCCTCTGATTGTCTCTGGATTTATGGATATAAAACACATAAATTGTCCATAATATAGACACACAAAGCCATCTTTTGTCCTTCCCAAATGACTGCCATAACCACGAGGTTACAGACTAATTCCCTTTCTCTGATCTAATGCATTTTTAATTCTTTCAAAGTGGAGCAGCTCCAACAGAAGGGACAGACTGTGTTTTCTTCCCTTCCATGTCCCCCTGGACCATAGGCTGTTTACCTGACAAGCAGAAGAGGGTTGAAATCTTTGTTGCACAAAGAAGGGTAAACCAGATCCTTCACCTCGAGTAGGATTTTTATATTGCAGTGAAGAATAACCAAGCCTAGGAGGAGAAAGTATCAAGTATGGCTGAATTTTTGTGTGGAGGTTCACTTAGCAAACACGCCCCAAGACCTCAGGGGCTCAGGCGATAAGTGACTCAGTCAGATGAAGCCTGAGACACCTTTGGCCGAATACATGTTCTGAGAAATTTCAGCCTAAAAACTGTAGCATCTGTGGAAGTTAGTCACCTCCAAGACCAGCTGTAACTAAGCGAGTGGTGTGAATAAGCATGGCTCCGCTGCTTTTAATACCTAAATTCCGCATCGAGCCCACCTTCAGCACCCAAACCGTGTGATGGGGCTTTGGGGACTCGGTGAGATTTCAGTACTCCCCGGCCAGGCAAACCTCCTGGAAATGCCATCATACGCATTTGCTAAAATGACTTCTCAAGGCATGTGACCCCCTGGCCAGGCCCAGCTCTGCCCCGGGCATAGGCACCTCCGGACCGGGCACATCTCAGCGGCCGGGGCTGCCCGGGGCGCAGGGAAGCGCCGGC
>JAHLSL010000023.1:5844704-5918495 GCA_025920805.1 Petroica traversi
GGGGAGCGGGAGCGGCGCTGCCCAGGCACCTTGCGGGTCGTGCCCGCGGGGCGCTGAGGTGCCTGGTGCCACCTCCGGAGCGATGGGAACCACACACGGTTCCCTCACCCCAGCAGAATGAACCCCATCTTTTGGCGAGCCCGCTGCCGCATGTGTCCGTGTTCCCCAGCAAACCCCCCGCCCTCCCCCGGTGGCTGGTGGTCAGCCTGCTGCTCAGTCGCCGTATGGGCTGCGCTGGGTCACAGTCACATCGCGGCGAGATGTGGGCTTTTTTTTTTCTTTTCTTCTTTTTTTAATCAGCATGTGTGGTTTTTTAATGGAAATGCTCACCCACACCTGTATTATAAATAATTCTTTAACAGCTGTTAGGGTGTGAAGTGTTGGCATGGTGGTTTTTCAGGGGCGTGTCTGTTCGTTTTTCCCTATCTGCCTGTATAAGACTATATATTTATATACATGAACGGAAAGATCGGATCAAATTGTTTAGGATTTCTTTGTCTGCTCTGACCTTGAGGTTTAAACACGCTTTTCTGTACAAACCAGGACTGTGGAGCTAAAGGGGAGCTCTTTTTTGGTTTTAAGGACGTAATTGGGAATTACAGACATTATTGATAAAAGCATAAACGTGTGGAAGAAAGGACAGTGACTCGCACTTCTTCCTCTCTTCATGCAAAATTAATAAAGCTGAAAGAGTTTATCTTCGTCTAAACTTTTTTTTTCTTTTTTCCTTATTTTTTTGGGGGGGTATATTTGAGACGGTTTGAGCAAAGAAAACAGCAGAACTAAGAAAAATCCATTTTTCTTGGCATAGGAATGGTTTCAGAGATACAGTTTCTGAATTGTGCATTCTGGGATTGTTTAAATCGGAATAACAGGTTCTCACTGGAATTGGATGTGAATTAAAATAACTGACAAATTTTTTTTAACATGGAAACAGTGATGATGGGTTCTCAATCCTAAGATGTGGCCACTAAGCTATATTTTGCATTTAACCTGTAGAGAAGCATCAGTGAAATGCCACAGCAAATGCTCTTGTTCATTTCACCAAAGTGGGATGTAGTGTGCATGGGAAAAGAAAAGATTGGTCTTTTTCTTATATATATATAAGAAAACACACATGTATGCTGTACAATGTGTAGGTACTTTTAAAGCATTTACAAGTACAAATCCTGCATTTATACATAAGCATAAGATCCTGTGTCAGTGTAACAAAATCAATTGTGAGCTGTAACAAAAGTAGGGTAAATAATTTCCACCAGGGCCCCACATTTGCCTCAGGTACTTGTGCTAGTCCAGCTCGTGGACTGCTCTGAGAAGTTGCTGAACGCATCACCTACACCTTTGCAGCATCACGGTCCAGCTCTAGAATCATTGGTTTAATACAAACTTCTGCAAGCCAAAGAGCATCTGTAAGTTTTTCTCTATTTCCTCCCACTGTTCTACAGCTGGTCTGAATACATTTTCTTTCTTAATGGTCGCATCATTATGAGTGGTTGAAACAAAGCTAGTGCTTGCTGGTTTTTGTCTTTTTATTGGAAATCAATGAGAGAGGCCACTTCTAAATTAGGTCTGTGTATCCATGCTATAAATAAACTTACAATGCTTTCCTGTTCTACAGACAACTGCAAATCTAGGTGGCTCCTAAATTAAAAGGAATATGTTTTGAACCTAATGATCTTTTGATCATTCTGGTTTTTTGATATTTTTGTGTCTTCTGTTTGTGAAGATCAATGTGTGCTTTGTAGTATTTAGTCTTGTGTTGGTTGTAAAAAGGAACAAAAGTATTTGCCTCCTTGATTTTGTCTCAGAACATATGAACTTCTATTTATATAAACTCTATTGAACAACTGGGATTGCTTTGGTCAAGGCTGTTGGGTGTTTCTCACTGTCAAACATGGGAGGCACCAAATGCTAATTTGCTCAATAACACTGATATTATCACTCCTTAGGTGATGGCAAAAGAAGCTGTCGGCCTTAATCAATTTGAATATTAGGTTTAGGATATTAATGATACATCTTGCAAGACAGAGCACTGAAGTAGCTTGCTCATTGATTGAAAAACAGCGTCTCCCTCTAATATATTTTTTCTTTAATTTCATGTCATTTGAGCCCTTCTGTTGGTTCAGAGTGTGTAAAACATTTGCACAAGGACAACTGAAGTAATTAATTTCAAAGTTTAGGCTGTGAGGAATATGCAGGTAGTTTTAACATTGGGATTGACCCACTATGAGTGATAGATTGATTCTCATTGCCAACCTTCCAGATCTGTTCCTCTGAAAATTTCTTAATTGCTTAGGTGCGGGGAACTGGCAGCCCTTCTCAAACAACACCTCTTGAGATCACAGTTGGAGCCAAGAGTTTGGTGGGGGCAAACAGTCTAGAAGGTAGACAAGACTCAAATAGCACCTGAATATAACATGAGAAAAAGTAGAAAGCTGATGCATTTGTTCCTTTTTTCCAGTAGGTCAGCTTCGTCACCTCGTTTTCCAAGTTACTGAATTTGAACAAACACTTCTCAGTGTTTGCATATCGTTAGCACTTGGGTTCATGAGTGACGTTGGTTAGCTTAAATGTAGTTCTTAAGGCATGGTGGGAGGCTTATGTGTAAAATGACCATGTGAATGCAGCATGGTTTTATTCAAACTTCTTTCTCAACCTAGAAAGTAGTCTTCTGTAAGAGCAACATATAGAAAAGGAGGTTGTAAACTTCTAAGTTTCTTAAGCTTTTCCACTCCTCTTGTGCGTTGCTTAGGTTGAAGTTCAAGATGTCCCTCGGGAGAGATATGGAGCTGGAGCATTTTGATGAGCGTGATAAAGCGCAACGCTACGGCAGAGGGTCGCGGGTGAATGGTTTACCCAGCCCTACCCACAGTGCCCACTGCAGCTTCTACCGAACCCGCACCCTCCAGACCCTGAGTTCTGAGAAGAAAGCCAAGAAGGTTCGTTTCTATCGGAATGGAGACCGGTATTTCAAAGGGATTGTATACGCCATCTCCCCCGACCGCTTCAGGTCCTTTGAAGCTCTCCTGGCTGATCTGACCCGAACTCTGTCCGACAATGTGAACCTGCCCCAGGGAGTGAGAACGATCTACACAATTGATGGCTCCAAGAAGATTTCCTCCTTGGACCAGCTAGTAGAAGGTGAGCAATATGGTCTGGAGGTGTAAAGTTGAGTCAGACTTTGTCTAAGCTGTTAAGTCTTTCAAAAAGAGGTAATGGTATTGTTCTTATTGATAAAGGAAGGATTTTCAATGGTCTGACTAGAACTGTGTCTTAAATGGTGCCTTGCAATATTGTTGCCTTGCTACTTATTTCCTTCTTGTTGAACGTCTGACCTTTTCCTTTCAACATAGTGTTGATAGTCCTAGATCCTGAAGATTGCATCTAATCCTTCTTTTCATAAAGATGTAAGGTCAAGTGCCAATGAGAGTTTAGTCTGTTAAACTTCAAAAGGTCTGTGGTGCTAATGAATTGTATGTGAAATTCAGTTCAGATGTTTTTGGTTTTTTAAGTCTATCTCTACCAAGTGAAGAGCTCTATTTCTTCTCTACAGATAAATATGCCGTAAGTAAAATACTAATCTCTCATTGAGGGGTGTAAATGTTGGCGTATCTGTTAAAAGAGTAATATTGTAGCTGTGCTTCAGCTGGGGTAGATTGTAAAGTTTTTTTCCTCTGTAGCATTTTCCTTTTCCCCGGTCACAGAATTGGTAAGGTTGAAAAAGACCTATAACATTGTTGAGTCCAGCCATTAACCCAGCACTGCCAAGGCCATCACTAAATCATGTTCCTAAGTGTCACATCTGAACATGACATCTTTAAAAAGTCTACAGGGATGGCCTGTTGCAATGCTTGACATCCTTTTCTGTGAAGAAATTTTTCTAATCCTCCCCTGGCCCTACTTGAGGCCATTTCCTGTTGTCTTACTGCTTGTTACTAGTGAGGAGGGGACTGATACTCATCTTGCTTCAACCTCCTTTCAGGTAGTTGTAGAGATCTAATGTTGTTTGTAAATAAGGCTCATGTACCTGCAGTATAAACCATCACCAGTGATTTGATCAGAACAGACAGTTCTTGGTCCCTGTCAAATGTCAGACATGCCAGTTATTAATTTGCCCATTGAAAACGACTTTATCACTCCTTCAGTGATAGTTCTATGGCAAAAGAAGCTGTCAGCATTAATCAATTTAAATATTAAGCTTAAAAATTAATAGTACTTTTCACAAGTTTTAAGAATAGCTAAAATAGCTTTTCCAAAATAAAGTGCTCCTGGATTGCAGTGGGTTTCTAGTGTTAAACATGTACAAAGTATGAAGGCATTGCTGATCACATGGCCATAAATGAGAGTGTTACTTACATGTGAAGTTTAAATACAGGTGGTGACTATGTTCCAAGAAAATAAAGGTGTAACAATTCTTTCGTTTTTGCTTCCATCCTACCCCTGGCTCCAGGGTACCATGGGCAAACCAGTAAAGGAGGGATACATAGCCACTGAACGACCAATTTAGAATTGTAACAGAGATTGTAATTTCTATGTGATTTTCATTTTTAGCACCAGGTGAGAGAACTTGCAGTGTCAGGATGTAATGAGAGGATCAGAAGAAGGCTAATATGGAGAGAAGGATACAAGGGTAATGCAAAATGCGGTTTCTGAAAGAGGAGCCCAGCTTTGCATAGCAGGTGTTGAGCCACCATTGGGTGTCTCCTTTTTGTGTCATAGCAGAGGAAAGCTTTTTAAATTTCGAGAACCTGACATTCTTGATCATTTTCTTTGTGTAAAAAGGAAAGCGGGGGGCAACATGAAGATGCTCCAGGAAGAAAATGGAAGGGGTGGGATTGTCTAAGTAACAGGTTTGGGGGTTAGGACCAGAGGTGTAGTGAAAAGGAAAGGAAACTGGTCTTAGGGCAATGTTAACAGTTTCAGGGCAGAGTTAAAACTATATTTGTCAGGACAGTATTTAATTGGTAGAGAAAATCAATTTCTGGGAGGAAAGACCAATATTAATCAACATCTGTTTAAAAGCAGTCTTTGTGCATTTGCTTATTTGATTGGTATGCTCAACTTGAAGCAAGTTTCATTGATGTTAATGTTGATATGCGCAGTCCTTTTGTAGCCAGTCAGAACCACTTTTGAGAAGAATGAACTGAAGTCAGAAATTAATTCAGCAACCTGTAAGATTTGTTTATTTTGGCATCCTAGAGAAGAATAATACCAGTTATTCATCAGTCAGTCAAAATGAATGACAGTGCAAGGTTTAGTTTAAAGAAGGCCTTTGGGATTTCTTTTTGTCCTGTGGGGCTTTATTCCTTACCCTTTCAATGAATACATTTTCCCTTCCTAGAACAGTTCAAGGAGGACAATCTTGTTTTCTTGTCCCAATAAGACTGTGGGATTTACAGAAGTCAGTCTTTGTGTGGAAGAAGAGAGCTACATCCTCATTCGATCTGAAAAGGGCTTCTGTTTATTTGTATAAAACTGTAGGGTGGGTTGTTTCACTCACAGAACTTCACAGTGGAGCATGGGTTCATATATTATTAGCTCAGTGATGGATTTTGCATAAGCCCCTTCCACTCTTTACTATACAAATTTATTAGAGTTTGGCTAGTCTGGTACAGCATTAATTAGCTTGAAGCTGTGCTTTGTGTTTAAATAGCTGGAAAATCACTTGATTTTTGCCTCTTGCCAGATGACATTTGTGCTCCAACTAATGAAATATGAAGCATTGCTTTTTTCATGGTGAGACTATTCCCTTCCTGTGTGAATTCACTAATTAATTTATTGAAACAGTTTTGAATTTACATGATTGGGGAGGGGGGCATTGATTTGGTGGTTGTATTGTGGAAGGAGATGTATAAAGCCTTGATTTTTTTTTTTTTTTTTTTTTTTTTTTTAGAGTTGATTTTTGTCTTTATGCCTGTGAGGAAGTTCCTGTACTCTTTTCTTCTCATGCGATGCATAAAGACAGGGAGGCTCTTGGGGGAAATGAGACAGGAGCCACTGTCTTTCATCCCAGAGCTAAATACACAGAACTGCACGAAAGATAGTCTCAAAGGAAAAAGATTGTAAAAGAGCTGTTTTGCTTCAGTTACATTTAGTTTCATTCTGCATAGAATTCAGAGCTGGCATGGCTGAATAGTGGTGGTGTAGATTATTTTGAGGTGCATGACACGTTTTCTCAGTATTTGAAAGTAATGTCTCCCCTGGGTGTGGGGGTTTTTTGGCTTATGTGGTTTGATTGATTTTGGTTTTTGTTTGTTTGGTTGGTTTTCTTCCTATCTTTTTGTTTGTTTGGTTTTGTTTTTCTTAATACTTAGGGCATGTGCGATTTGTTGGAATTTGATAACAAGGACTTGTAAACTGTTGTAAAAAGTTTGGCGTGGTCTGTAATGTCTGTCACCCTACATGAAGGAAATAATGCAACGGATTCAGGTTCCTTCTCTGTCAGCCCTGATGTTAGGACCCTCTTGCCTTTAAAGAATGGATTCTGGATGTGGCCTGACTTTATTCTCTAGGCATGGCATGCCTTCACGGCATGTAGAAACAATAAAGAGGAAGTTGCTCTTGAAGGCTAAATGTTTTAGCTGTAAAGGAAATTTCAGGAAAAGACTTTGCTTTTCCAAGAGTGTATGATCCTTATAGCTGAAGGCAGAGGTGGCCTCATGGGTCCTGCACCCAAAATTACCAATGAACATTGCAGGATAACTCTGAAACAAAGAATATTTACATGCTTTACTCCTGGGGTCCTGCTATGTGGAAAAAAGACCACAGATTCAATCCATAGCCAGAACTACATCCCTTCCTCATGAGTTTTTATTACAATTATTACTTCAGAGTCTTGGGTATGAATCAGAACTGATTGTTTTAGGTTTCTACAATACCTACCACAAAGTTGAACCCTGGCAGTCAAAGACAAACTGAAAACCCCAGACCACAAGGCTGAGAGCATACTGGGAAACAGTTTGTCACATGTCAATACTGGGTGCACTGCCAAGCGATTCTAAAGACTTCTATCTGTGTGTGCACATTTTGTGTAGGCATAATGGCAAAAAGAGTTTTAAGGAATAATTTGAAAAAGAAAAATGAATGCCTCTCAGGGATTACCTCAGAGCTGCAAACCTTGTTGAAGGAGCGATTTGAAAGGATGCAGATATACCAGCTTTAAAATCCAGTAATAGCTGTAAGCAGCTGTAATAACTCCTGGGAGATGTGAACCTCGCTGCAGGGCAGAGGAGATGATGGGTCACATGAGGACTGCAGGAAGTCTCTCGTGATGGAGGCAGCCAGTTTGAGCTCAGCACAGCAGAGAAGCTACCTGCCAGTGGAGAGTTCAAAAGGCAAAGTCCCCTTGGTGAAGCAATGGGCTGCAAGTGTTCCTGACTTGTTTTGTATATGGGTCTTGGTCTCCTACTGTCACCTCATTTCTTGTGTCTCACTCTCCTCCCCAGTATTCCTGCTGCCTTCTTGACTCTGCCAGCCACTCCAGTGGTGTTGGGAAAAAGCCCAGCCAGGGCAGACTGTAGGAATTGATTGACATGGTCTCTGATGCTCTCTGGAGCTAATGCCTTCTTTCTTCTAGGTCATGCCTACCTCAGCAGCTGGGAATTGATGGGCTGGAAAGATTCATATGTGTGTGTAATGGGCTATCAAAATAATAATAGTAAAGTATCTGTTTAAATGTTTGTAGAGCTGAATCTATGTGGACATTTGTTTGTAGGATTAAATTTACACCAGTTATTTACCATGGATTTGATCCAGGGCTATCAAATTTAGGGAAACTTGGACTGAATCCTGTGGCAGAAATGGCTGCAATCCTTATATTGTTTAATAAACAAACAGCTGAATGATCCTGTTGCATAAAATAGTAGAGGGTTGTTCTGGCACTGTTCGTTTGATTATTTTGTTCATCCATTAGCCAGTTGATTATCTTTGTCTGTTTAACAGCTTCTTGGAAGTCCATGTGGTTTCTTATTCTAGGTGCTTTATGTTATTTTTGGTGGTTTTTTTTAAAGTGTGTACTGTGCCTATCTTACTTGTAACAAGACTGCAGAAATTTGAGGGGGCAGAGGGAGTGGAAATACTTGTATTTGGCTTTTGATGAGGAAAAAAAAGAACTTTTAGTCTGAACTGGGAAGAAAGTAGGTTTGTGAAAGAAGTCCTTTCAAAGGTCAGAGGAGATCTGATTTAAAGTTTCTGGTGCATCTGATTGCTAGATGGACATGTGAGGGTCAGATTTATTTCCGGTATATGCTCTGTCTCTTTTGCACTGTTGCATTTTTTCAGGCCCTGCAGAAAGACAAGGCAGCAGCAATGTAGTTAAAGTAGGTTATTGCTCTATTAACTAACACATTTGGGAACTATCAAGTATCAGTAATTTATTCGATTCAGGTCATCTTCCTTTTGCAGTCTGCTCTGTGTGGTGAGGTAGAGTCAGAATTCTTTGTCCTTTCTCCTGTGAGATAGAGATTCTGCCTTTTGTATGTATAAAACAGAAGGGTGGAAGTGAAGAAAGGTATGGAGTGCTGGGGATGCTAGTCCCTTCCCTGTTCTCTTAAGATATTTCTTGCCCCATCCATTGGGGAAATGGACCCCAATAAATCACTGCTAATTAATAAATTGACTCTCTGTTCCTGCTACATACTGTGTTCCAAGGAATCAATGCCGTTTTCCATAAATTGGCAAGTCCTGACCTCCACAAAGAGAGGCTGGTGTTCCCTCTCTGGTTGTGTGATTCAAACAGGTTGTCTCTTCCTTCTCCAGGGTTTCTACCTAAGATAACTGGCTTCCTCATGAAGCCATTTTAGGCCAAGTCACCATAAGCACAGAAAAGCAACACAAAAAATTGCTTTTCAGAGATGATGCCTTGGTTGTTCTTTTAGGGAAGATGTCAAGAGGCCAGAGAAAACAAACTAACTGCTAATACCAGTGTGGAAAAGAGGGAGACACTTAAATTGGGAAAGCTCCAGTGCTTATGTGCAGTGATTCAGTGTCTCCTTAGCAACCATTTGTACACAGATATTATTTTTAAAAGTTAAATATTTAATAAATGAAACATATCTTGAAATTCTGTCATGACCTATAAGAACTATCCTTCAGTGTTCCATGTCTCTGGTGGTTTCAGCTGCATTGAATCTCGACAGATGTGTAACTGCAGGTAGTAGGTTTTGGTCTCTTTTCTGTTTAAGCATAAGAAATGTTTGGAGATCTGCTCTTCTACATGATTAGCTTTCTGAAAAATTTCTTAATGCTAAGATTTATTTTAATTGTTCCACATGGTATTTCCTGAAGTGTTGAGCATCTATACCAATTAAATTGTAGGGTTACTGGTTTGAAACTGACCAACAGGTGCCATGCATGTTTTTTGAAGGGTGCCAGTGGTGTGTGTTTTATTTGCCCTGTTGCTGTGAAGAGGCTGTCAGGAAAGGGATAATTTCTAAGGTGTAGTAGTCACTTTTTTCCCTAGATGCCAGATCTCCCAAAACAGCTGGGTGTTCCCCTTTTCTTTTCCTAATGGCTATTGATACTGTAGTCAAGAGTCAAAATTCCATTAGTGACAGCTGACTGCCCTGTGAAACCCTTGCTCCCATCTCCTGGGGAGCTGCAATCAAATTGACACTTTTAAATGGGCTGTATTGTCTGTGCCTTTTGCTTAATCCAGTTTCTGCAAAGAATCATACTCAACACTTGTTCTGTTACAAACAGTGTCTAGTGTTTGCAGATTGTTACTTTCTTCTTGCAGCTGCCAATTAGTCAAAGCTGATGATGAGGAAACAATAGCTAAAGCAGGAGATAGATTTATTGGTCTTTTAAGTCATGCCCCTTGTGACACTTTTATGCAACCTTCTCTCCTGAAGGTACTGGTGAAAAAGAAGAAAGAATGAAAATCTAGGAGAAGACCTTTTGGCCTTGTCTTTGAGATTTTCTCTGCATACAAACAGCAGAGGTGCTAAAGATTTTTACTCTTACAGACCTACCCTTTAGGACCGGCCTGCATTAGAATTGCAGTCCCTGGCTAACATACAAAATAGTTTTAAATAACAATACTATGGAGAAGTGTCTGTATTTCTGTTGACCTATATAAAATAGTTGTTACTAAAGATATTTACTCTTGAGAGGCCTTATATGTTCTGTATGTTCTCCAAGATGTTCTGTAACTAAGTATGAGTCTCTTGAATGGAAAAAGTGATCTTGGTGTAAATATTTTATTGATGTAGTATAGCATTGTTGGAAATGAGAAAGGGACAAAAACGTTGATGTTCAAACAATCCCAAACCTTCAGTGATTCTATTGGTCCTTTTTTATGATCGTTCACAAAAATTCAGTTTTGTAATGACGAGTTGATGTGCAATTAAATGCTACAAGGAATCCAGCTGACCTTTAAATATAGCTGATATTAAAAATCATGTGGAACGCTGTCCTTTCAAGAAGGGGAACCAAAAGAGTTCTTAATAAATTAAATGTAAATCTTTCGAGTACACTGTGTATCGCCATTTATTTATGAGCCTACCCTTTGAGAAGTGAGTTTTCATTTGAAGACTGGATTTTAAATAAATGTTACTTTGTGCAATGGAAGTGAACAATTTCCCTAACAGGACTGAACCTGAAAATCCAGATTTTATATCCCTCTCAAAAAAATAAGAGGTTGCTGGTGGATTTTATATCTTACAGCAAACATAAGTGGAGACAAGAATAAATTTTGCTTAAAAATTTATAAGAGAAACTGCTGCAAATTATTTTATAGAGCAGGTATATATTGTATTGAGAGCAGTCTTAGTGGGATTTTTTTTCCCTTAAAACTTGCTAATTTTGTGGCTGAAGTTCTGTGGGTGCATTCTGACCTGGCAGTAACTGAGTAGCTGGTACTACAGCTATTGAACAGGGACATGGCTAAAAGAGATTGTGCACTGTTTGACCACTCATTACTGTAGCTGAGACTTTCTAATCTGGTGTTTCCATATATCTATCTATCTTGTATATGTACAGTGGCTAAAAGAGCCTACCTTTCCGAGCCTCAAGTCCCAGTGTTCCCTGCCTCAATTTCTAAATGTGGTGACTCTGTGTTTCTGCCTGCATTCCTTGCGTGCTGTAATATCTTTGGAATTGGGTTGGGTGACTTGAAACCTTAAAATTTCTGTTCAGAAGAAAATTTTTAATACTCAGTTTTCTTTTAATGATTGAACTGTGAGTTCACTTTCCTTGGGGGTAGGGATCATTAGGAATATCTTTGGTTCTTACATGATTTTGGCATAGGATGTGCATCACTGAATTTTGTTCTGGTTTGGTTTTGTTACCCTGGGCTAAATTTCTAACATGAAGGTCTCTGTGCTGTTAGCATACACTGAACTCTTGAACCCAGAAGAACTAAAACATCTCAGATGTCTCTGTGGTGTTGTTCAGGATAGGATTTTGCATTATTTGTGATTTAACTGCAGGCCGCCAGAAGGGGTGGTCTGGCTGGATCTAGTATTGTTTCTTTGAGGTTTTTTGGCTTTTGGTTTGTTGGTTTGTTGGTTTGTTTTCCCCCAGACAGAGGAGGAACTAGATCAGCTTGATGTTGCAAAATTAGTAGAATCTTTGGCATGTTCAGTCAGGTCACTGAGCTGATCCAACTCATCCAGTGCTACCACCAGCACAGCCACACAGTCAAGCTCAAGGGAGACTTTGGGAGCACCCAAGCAGGTGCCCCTTGCACAGCTGCCTTCAGCAGAACTCGATTCAGGTGCTGATCTGTGGAGTGCTAGGTTTTCTGGCTGATTTCTAGTTCCCCAGAAATTGTGTGGGTGTGGTATTTGCAAAAAAATTTGTTACTGTAGATAATGCTCCAACAGAAGGAGGAACTAATAGCCACTATTTTTCTTTTAAGTAGGGTAAATTTGTTGGGATGAGAAGTCTGTAATTGCTAGTCTTAGTCTTCCTTTCCCCACATATTATATATTGAGTCAATAAATAATACAGGGAGGTTTCTTGCCTATATATATCCTGGGTTTATGATGCCTAAAGCTTTAAAAAAAATCAAATGTTAACAAATTTCCTATGAAACTTTCATCCACCTTTTATTAAAAAGTTATTTGTAACCTATATTTTTTAGTAATGTTTCATATTATTTCCTCTGAAGTACTTGGGGCCTGCTGTTTTATTAGGAGTGGTCCATTTAAGCATGAAGGCTGAGGGAGTGCGGTGATAATGTTCTGGGGCTGGGCAGCTGGTGAAATATGAACACTTTTTACTGTGTTTACTGACAGTGGTGATCCCCACTGCAAATAGTGTTTTCTAATAAGAAAATTCCTGCCTCCAAGGATTTTTGTAACAACATTTATTGAATGGTTGGCTGAAGGATGGTCTTTAAAAGATCACTCATTTTGTAGTCCATAGCATCTGAGAAGGGAAGAGATCAATACTTTATGTGCTGTAGATCAAGAATGATAAGAATAATGTTTAATAATTGGAGAAGGATTTGGTTTTGTATTTTCCTGCACTTCTCCTTTTTTTTTCTCTCCAATCTGACTTGCTGCACTTTTGCTTTTGTTTCCACAGGGGAAAGTTATGTATGTGGTTCCATAGAACCCTTCAAGAAACTGGAGTACACGAAGAATGTAAACCCAAACTGGTCTGTGAATGTCAAGACAACTTCAAGTTCCCGTTCAGTGCCATCTCTTGCCACTGCTAAAGGAGGTACTCCAGATACAAAAGAGAATAAGGATTTCATTAGGCCTAAACTGGTCACTATCATCAGGAGCGGAGTGAAGCCACGGAAAGCAGTCCGGATCCTGCTCAACAAGAAGACAGCACATTCATTTGAACAGGTTCTTACTGATATAACTGATGCCATCAAGCTGGATTCAGGGGTTGTTAAACGCTTGTACACACTGGATGGAAAACAGGTAAGCAATTTCATTATGCGCATTCTCAGCATGAAGAACGTACAATTTTCCAAAAGGAAAATATTAGCACATTAGTAGAAAAAAGTCCCATTTGCTCTAGAATGTACAGCCAGGCCTCCTATTCCTTGTAGTGAACTTAAGATCTGTGAGCAGCTCAGGAACACCATGAAGCATTGCTTGGCCTTGGTGATGGTCTTGCCATTTATGATAAATAATAGCTCTAAATCTGTTCAGTTGAAAGTGTGACGTGGTTTTGGCTCTGCACACCGGAAACGTGGGATGAAGGATGTCACTTAAAAGAAGCTCATTCTGTTAACTTGTTTCAGCTTTTTCTTGCAGCAGTGTTATGAGTCATTGTACTTGGCTTTCCGTAAACTGTAGGAACAAACAGTGAGGACGCGTTTCACCATGATAAATGCAGACCTACTGCTGTCCAGAGTGACTCAATGATGAATCTTATGGCACCTAAAATGGACAATGAAGAAGGTGCAAGCTTAAAAAATGAATGAGCTTTTTTCCATTTTGCAGGAAAACAGGTAGGATTATGCGTGGTGCTCACATTTATTGAGCAGTCTCCTGTAGGTTACATGTTATTTCTTCTGTGAAATGCCTTCAAGCAGTGTCTCTTTTTTGATGACTTATTAAACTGCATCAGAGTGAGATTTTTGAGAGGCTTCTTATTGAACTTGGGGGTAGAGGGGCATGAAAAAAATATTACAGAAAAATCCTACTCCTTTTTTGTCTTTCACTTTATTTGTAATTTTTCTATGGACATGTATTAATTATAGCAAAACTGGAGAAGCTCTTAACCTGGTGAAGGGCAAGGCTAATTTCAGCGTGACCTGAATTGATTTAGAGCAATGGTGACTCTAGAGAAATAAAGCAGATATTTGCATTTACAGATGTAACTTACTGAACTGAAGAAGTCTCCCTAAGAAGCTAGAAGCTGCTAGAGACCATGTATTTCTGCTGTGATATAGCTGTGTTTTTACAGATTCTAGGTTCAATGATTCACAGATACACAGCAAACAGTGCTGCTATTGGGAGATGCTGCCAAATATGCCTGATACAGGTAAATAAATGCTCAGCAAGAGCTGATGAGGTCACATCTGCCCCAGTAACTGATGTGTGCAGTTACTGGGGCAGATGTGCAGGCAAAATCTGGAAACAGCTACAGCAGTACCCTCTGATCTCAAGAGGGCTGTTTAGAAGACAAGCTGCTTCTTCAGACCACTGGTTCAAATGAGGGCCAAGTCTGGCTTGACCAGAAGTCCCTTCTATCTATCTATCCCTTCTATCAGGAGCCTCTGACACCATTTACACACTCTAGTACAGTTCTTGTTGACTGTGTACATGCCTGTAATGATCTCCTTACTGTGACGTTGTTGGGAACTTTGACCTGGAGCAAAATGTGGATATGAAATTCTTTCCATCTGCAGCAAAGGTGAAGCTGGGGAAACTCAACTCCTGTTCTTCCTTACCTTGTCTCATGCTCCAGGGAGCACTAAGACTAGTAAATTTGAGGAAGAAGTTGAGATTTTAAAGCTGCAGAGGTCAGTGGTGGTCTCTGCTGTGACATTGACGGAAGATTTTGAATGATTATTCTGGTTCCTGCAAACCCTCTCAGTGAAAAAGGGATGCATACACTTTGTATGGTATATGTAAATAAACTTGTGGCTTAGCTCTGAAGCAGTGCAACCTGGAAGGATGCCAATATTGTCTCCTGGATAATGTGCTTGCTTTTATCTTTTTGTATGTTAAACTCCCTGTTAATGATTTTGCTTAGAATAAACCCAAAAAAACCCTTTACATCTGCTTTGGAACATTAATTCCTGAAAGTATTAAGTATTATCCTACTACTGGGGTGAAAGGAAAGACCAGATTTTCTTGGCCCATTTGTTGGCAGAGTTCAGTTGAATCCTTTGTCATGGGCTTTGACTTGAGCTTAAAATAGTGGTGCACAGGTGACATGCCTTACCAACCTTATAGCCTTCATGAAATCCTTGTATGCAGAAGCTCTCCCAAGTGACAGCCATCTCCACACTCCTCCCCATTTGGATAGATATATATGGAATTGTGTAGCTCGCTGTCTAACCCTCCTGGTAAGGTCAGGGTTTAGAGGAAGAGGGGGTGTGTAATGTCCTGCAGGTGTAATGGAGATGTTGCTGTCTGCATGTACAGAGCAGCTTTGCTGGCAGGCAGGGTAATGAATGACTTGATGCTCAGCAGGAGCAGCCTGTTGCTCAGCCCTGAGTGGGGAAGCCATTGATTTCCTGTGCTGCTTGGCAATTACTGCTCCATTTTACTTTGCCAAAAGCCTGATCTCCCAGATGGCGTTGGGGACACGATGATAGATTTCTTTACTGCTTAACTCAAGCTGTGAATTATCACTGGGAGGAAATCCATGGTAAATCCAAAATTTTTCCAGTACTATTTGTAGTTGGGAGCTTCTACTGTGACTCTTGCTGGAGCTCTGAAAGTTCTGGAAAAGCCTGTATTGAGAGGCTAAATTGAAAAAATCTGTGATTAAATCTTTCATCACTAACTTAAAAAGCAATAAAATCTCCGAGTCGAGAAAAGTAAGGATAAGAGAATAAAGCTCTCCTGGGATTATTCTTTGGGAATAAAACTTGGAGACAGGCTGTTCTGTACTGTCATCTCTTCTAAGTTATTTTTTTGAGGCCAACACTGGAATTGCCCTTCCATAGCAAAAATTGACATGAGTGCCCTGTATTGTTAGTGCAGTGGACCATATGTTATGTATGTTGTTGTTGAGCGCTATCGTTAGATGCCTCAGACTAATAAAAGCAAAGTACAGGAGTCAGAGTCTTAACTGGGCATCCAGTTAGATGGTTGTCCCATATTGACACTACAGATGGGAAAGCTGAATTTAAATGCTCTTCCTCCGACAGCCTTGTTAGTTGTGATGTTTTGGTTTGTAAATCTCAAAGATGTTAATAAATGTTTTGTTCAGTTAAGAGGAATTTAAATGATGGTCTGTAAAATTTGGTGACAGTGTAGAGCTTGTCTTGATGAAGGTGGTAGTACTTAGACAATCCGAGCCTGCTGCAAGTTGTAAATGCTAGAAAGAAAGTTCTCCTTTGATATCCAGTTGATTCCCTATCCCAAAAATTTCTCCTTTTGGTGCACATGACGCTTTGTAACTGTTTTTTAGAACTCCAGCGCTTGATTAAGTAGGTGTGTTGTATTAGCCATTTCAACTTTTTAATGCTGAAATAGCAGAATAAAGGGGTCAGGGGGGAAAGCAAACCAAAACAAGCAAACTAAACTAATGAAAAACCACAGGAAGTCAATCCTCAAAAAAACCAAACCCCAAGAAATTTGACCAATCTTGTCTCATTGAGTCATTGGCAGTTCAGGGACTAAACTTCATATTTCCCACTATTGGGTGGATACTGTCTTTGGAATTCATGCATTACTTTAGTTTTTTTTTTTTTTTTAAAAGTGCTTTTCTTTACTACAAACAGGTTAACTAATGGCTTATTTGCATTTCCTTATAGCACATCAGAATCTTATTTTGACTTCAAGGTCTCAGAAGCTTTAGAATATAATTTCATTTGTGCTAAAAAGGGCACAATATACAACTGCAGTCTGATCATAAAGCACACCAATGGCTTGCATTTAGCTTACTTTTGCAGTTTAATTATTAATGACTCCTCAGAACTGGGTAGGTTTCACCCCATGTCTGGAGTATTTATGTACACTTTTATAGATATACTTAATTTCTGATACATAATACTGGTAGAAGGGTCTTTGTACTCCAGAGAAAGAGACAGAATTACTTCCCAGTACCACACTGATGCTTTCGGAGATGGTGGGACTCTCAGAAGTGTTTAACAGCCTTATGAGCCCAGGCCAAATTCAAAAGCTTTCCAGGGGGAGATCTTGAGGCATTTTCTTTGCCAACTTTGCTATGTAAGGAAAATAAAAATAGAATGAGTAGGTGTAATGGCTGCCTGTAGGAATACAGATAATGAGGGTATGTTCTTACTATGAGAACTACTCATTTTTTAGATTAACCTGAAATTTAAGTTCATGAAAAGATATTGTGAATGTTGACCTTTAATATTTTCACATACTTGCACAGAAAAGAAACACTTTCTCATGATTGAAATGTGTTTTGCTTTACTGTAGCTGCACTGTTCCAATTTGATTTGTAACCTTTCCTTAACAGAATGTGGCATTTTTAGTTTGATGTGCATTAAAAAATGGCCTTCTAAAAGGCAGTGTGGGCACACAGTGCAGATGTGGAGCACACAAACTGTGTGTGGAGATAGAACCCAATTGGTTTTTGCAAGCTATTTTCTGCTTTCTGTTTGATTGGTGCACTTCTAGAATAACACCAGTGACTAAAATGGGAGAAAACTAATCAAGGTTGCATTTAACAACAATGTTGTGAAACAGTGCCAATTTTAGAAGTATTATATTGTGTATATTTGTGCAGGGTATTTGCAGTTTGCATGTTTTGACAAAGATTAAAGTTTGGACAACAGTGCTTTGTTGCCATGTACATCCTCCATTTGCTTTTGGCAGAACATCTGGTTTATAATAGGACCTGCTTATTTGAATAGGTGATTTGCTTAGCTTAACAAGATGCAATCATGCAAATTATTTTTCAGTTTATGCATTTTGATGTTGATTTGAATCCAGAGAGAGAAATGGTCAATGCTAGAGACACCAGAGTAAAAGTCACTATTTAGTTTTTTTCCTAATAAATATTTTATCACAAATCAAAATACTTTTACAGGTATGAAATACAGTCACAGTTGCTTAAAGACATATACCTTACAGAAGGTACAGTATGAGGCATAGGATGTCCCTCAATAACCTTGCTTTAAGCCATTAAAGTAACTATTGAAGAATTTTGGCTGCAAGGAAAGGGTACATCACAGTGCTGGAAAGCTTGAAGCTTCTTCATTGAGTGTAGTATGCTTTTGTTTTTTAGTGGAAAACCACTGTAAACCGGCTATGTTACAATGCAAACTCCCTCTCCTGGGGACTTCTCTTTTTGAAGACACATGATATCTTAGTTTATAAAAAGGAATACTGTTGTTCTAAGAAAATACTCTCTTAAGGAAGCAAAAGCAACTGTTTTTACCTATGCCTAAAATGAGCATGTGTTTATTTAATGGTTTACTCTTAACAAGAGAGAAACATTTGATAATAATATCTGTATTGTGCAGTAAATTCTTGGCCAAAGATACTGTTTTGTAGGATACATTAAACATCTCAAATGCCTTTCTCTAGACCTGGATTGTCCTTGGTATAGAAACACCTACGTAAATGGAGGTAAGTATTATTCACAGAATGACATGCTCACCTCAGCATTTAGGCAGTGTATATTGTACAACAATCTAGACAAAAAGAATGTTAACCAAAATAAAATCTGTGTGCAGCAGGTGACTTGTTTTGTGTGTGCCTGTAATTTTGATTCACATCGGCATTTGTAATCAATTCCACTCTTAATATAGAAGGTGCATTTAATTTTAAGGGTCACTGGTTGTGCATGTTCTTTTTATTTGTGAAGTTGTAGCTAGAACCCACTCAAAATAGCAGTCATTGTCCACATTTTTCCAAAACAGGAAAAATTTTAAGTTGAGTGCATCTTATCTTCTGTATATCAGCACAATAACTTCATCTTCTCACTTCTGTTGAAGGCTTTGGAGCTCCCCGTCAGCCACAGACACAGGAGTGATATTGATTGACCAGAGAACCACGGTGAATTCTCTGTGAGGTGTAGCTGTGCAAATTCTGACTAATTGTGAGAAAACATTAAGTAAAATGACTTCTGCAGCTCACATAAGCATTTTAATAGGGAAACAACAGATCTTGAAGTGGTACTTTAATACTGAATTACCATCTGGGGTCCTGAAACCCATTGTGCTTACACTGCATGAGCTGTTCTTTCCTAAAGGGGTTCTAATATATATGCTAGAAGACCCTACCCATCAGAAAGTATTTGTGCTGCTTATTTTAGAGGTGAATTTTAGGCCGTGTCTGGGCAATGCTGACAGACCAGTGTGTTACGAAGCTGTGAGAGACATTAAAAAACCCCAAAGAGCCCCTCTCCAGCTTCTAGTGCATCTCACTTTCCATCCTTCTTGCCTGTAGTATATTTAATAATTTTTTTTTCCTCTGGAAGATGTATAATTTCTGGATTTGGTGTTTTGAAACTGATTCTGTGGAAGGATTAAAAATATGAGATTTTTTTTTCGCAATACTAAGGAATAGGCCCCTTCTTGAAGATATGAAAATCTGAAAAACAAAGAAAAAAAATCAATGTGAAATTTGAGTGAGAATTGCCTGTCTCAGCAACTTTTAATTGGTTCTTGGGGTCTTGGGAGATTCTTACAATTACTGTTGAGAAAAGTGGATTTCCACTACAAATTAGACTAGTTTGAGAAAAGCATAAAACACTGTTTTAAAAATAATTTGTGCTAGGGTAGAAAATTTGCTGGCAATTGATGTTATCCTGGTGTTAGAGGTGAGGTCCTTGAACTCTTGTGTTTCTGGATAGGCTGTTTCATTGTCATGTTACGACACCAACTAACAATTTTAATTGTTACTCAGATAAAGTTTTCTGTGAAGGAGTGAACAGAAGCCCATTCCTAACTGAAAGCATTCATTTATCTGGGGTCAGTTCTTATTAAGCTGAGACTGACAACTGTGTTGCTCTGTCTCCAAAAGCTTCTCACAATAGGAGTTTCCATGGTTGCCAGCTGGCTTCCCACAGGAGCTGTGGACTTTGAAAATTAAGAAGAGAAGTCGCCATCTTCTGCATCCTTTGGAGCGGCTTGTATGCTGTGCAGAACGAGAGCAGTTATTAGTTGAATGACACTGAAAACTTGCATAACTGCTTCAGAATGTGTTAAATATCTCAGAAGTTGATCTCAGTGTCTTTAAAGATATCCAGGTACTCTTTAGAGAGTTTATGTTCTGTCAGAAGCCTTTCTTAAGGAAGAGTAATTTCTAACTCTTTAAGGTTAAGTTTCATTAAGTGTGAGGAGGTGTTTCTCACTGGAAAGGTGATGGTGTGGTCATTCAGAACTATCAATTTCTAGAATAAGCATCCTTTTCCTCTACATCTGGTCTTTGCTTTTGCTTAAATGTCGAGTATAACCAGAAATACCTTATTATCCAGTTAAGGTCTGATTTGGTTTTACTGAGTATTGGGGAAGGAGAAGAAAAGCAAATTGTAACATCCTCAACTGTGTGATTTTTTTGGGGAGAATTTCTGGGTTTTTTTTGCTTATTTCATGAAACAGAGTTTAGAAAAGTGCTTGTGGATTTTTCTGATGATGCTATACACTATTTTGTGCAGACAGGCATGAGATTACTGGTGGTCGTGGAGAAGAGTTTCCACTGCTCAGTAAAACACTATCCTTGGGACCAAATAAATTCTTTGTGAACAGCTGAAACCTTTAACCTTTTTGTGATATTTTCAAAGAGTAGTCATCCTAAACTTTATTTGTTCTGCTTCCCCTGCCTTATAGCTTTGTCTGAACCAAATGAGATTGATGGTTTGAGGATTTTTACGGTGTATTGTCAAACTGATGTGTTCACTGGGATGATTTTATTTGTAATCTCTGAAGCTCTTTCTGTTAGCAGTGCTTTGTTTTGTTGGCAAAGTGTGTATTTCCTTTCTGTTAAGATGCAATAATCTGTAAAAAAGCATAATGGATGTTGGATTTGCTGGGTTGTTTCTGTTCCTTCTAAATCTAGTTGTTACAAGAGGATTAAGAATTTCTAGCCATTTAGGAGAATATTAAGCATCATCTAAGGAAAAAACTCAACATTTTCTTCTCACAGCTTTTTGTAGCACATTTCTTTTCTGAGAAATTAAATGATACTATTCATAGGAAGAGTTCTTAATACTTCATTGTAGCTTATCGGAACTTAAATATTTCCTTTTTAATGTAAGTATTTTTGCATAATTCTGTCTTTGGATTGTTGGGCCTTGAATTCTTACTCAAACACTTGGAAAACCTTGGCAGTGCCTCTTTTGGAAAAGGTTGAGTTAATTAACAAAAGGATAATAACTGAAACTCAAGTTTGAACAGCTTTCTGAGACTTAGTGCAGGTATGTCCATGATTACATGTTTCTTTTCACTAAGTTTTCTATTCAACACCTTTTGCCAAGCTGTTATGTAGTTCTTATGTGAATGATGAGCACTGAGAGGAAAAACTACATAAATATTCTGTCATTAGCTGTGTTCTTCTCTGAAAACTAATCCTTGGTTTTACAGTAACTAAGGTCTTTCAAACCCTTCAAAAGGCAATTGATACTGGCAAAATAATTAAAAAATTACCGACAGTAGAGGAAACGGTAGTGACAGCCCAATTTTGTACCTCGTTTTTCTAATTAAGTTTTTATGAAACAAGATTCTATTCTGAAACTGCAGTAAACTGTGAAACATCTTGTATTCAGTACTTTGAAGCTTCTCAAGCCATACACTTTGCTGTTGCTTGTAGTGAGTGGCAAGAAACACAAATATTTTTGAATATTCAACCTAGTTAGTCTGGAATTGTCTCTTGTGATTCTTCTTCTGTAGAAAGCTAGTCTAGGGCAATGACATACTTTCCAGGTGCTTGTCGAGTTCTTCAAAATAAATTCAGGTCTCTACCCCCTAAAATGATTCTTTCCTGTATACAGGAGTTGGAGAGGCAATTCAGTTTCTTAGCTGTGGATTTTGGAAGTGAGATTGAGAGGACCTTCAGGGACAACAGTATTATTATGTAATATTAAATCAGCGATGTACCATGTATTCTGCCTCTTTCCCCCTCCCTTTCTCTTTAAGCTTGAAACTAATTTTTTCAATCCTGGAGGAAGTATTGACTTAATCTCTTCTGAATCTGTGTCCCCTTGACTGTCTACCAGTTGATAAGGGCAAACTCTCCAGGCATCAGTTTTAGAAACAAATGCAGTTACAAGTAGGGGAAAATATTTCCATTGTACTGAATGAAGGCAGTAGTGCTCTGAAAATGGCTTAGATTTTTATGTATAAATCAAACTCTCTTGAGACTCTTTTCCTGATGTCACTGGTTAATGGCATATAAAGTGTGTATCACGTAGTTTGTTCTTAAATTTTAATAAGTAATTTCTCTTATGTTTTACCCCAAAAACTTCTGAAGTGGGTCAGACTACCTGCTTCAGGCAGGTGATTTTGCTTGACAAAGCTGCTGGATAAGGAATTAAGCTTCTTCCATAGGATTGAATCCTTTAAGTCATAGACCGAAGAGAAAGAAGTCTTTGGGGACTTAAGGACGGGACATAGTACTTTACCCATAGATAAAAATGAGCATAACTGCGTGTGAAATTACCAGAAATAAGTGAGTGTAACTTCAGAAAGCAGGGCAGAAGACTGTAGTATGCTCCCACTGAAAGCAGCAAAGCTTTATAGGGTTTTGAATTCAACTGAAAATAAAACTCATGTTAAGTAGTTAAGGCTGATTGCCTCTCCCAAATCAGTTGTTCTAGTGGATTTGGTTTTCCATTAAAGGTTGAATCTCAGAAACGTCTTTTAAATAAAACTCCTCTGAGCTTTAATAGCTTAAAATTGTAAGAGACGTTTACTCATCAAGTGAATAGAGAGTGAAATCTCAGTTTGAACTGCTTTTAATTATCTTTTTGTTTTGGTATTAGCAATGATTTTTTCAAAGCTGGCAATAGGGGACAATCGGGGGCATCTTGTGGAATAGCCAGGGTAGAATGCCTTTGATTAAAAGGGAGGGAAGACAGTCATTGCCGAAAATGGATATGCTGACTTTTTAAATAGAAGAGTGTTTGCTGTTTAAAATACCTTCACCTGCCTTTCCTTGCAGACAGGTTATATGCCTGTTTTACATAAATTTGAATTGCAAACTGCAGCTGCTGCTATATACCATGCATCCAGAAGCTAAACCTTAGCTCTTCTTTTAGTCTAGTTGTCCTTGAAATATCCTGCTGTCTCATGTTCCCTTTCTTTGTTTCTTATACAGTCCTGATACTTTTGTCTATTTCTGAAAGTTTTGTAGTAGTCTCCTTAATTTTCTTTGATTTTTTTTTAAACTTCTCTCCCTGTGTCTTTCAGTACTGTCTATTTTTTGATTTCTAGTTACAATTCTTGTTTAAAATCTAGCAAATTCTGAAAAATGGTGCTTTCTGTGGAGTTTGTCCTGTGTGTGAAATGGTTCCCTGATCACATCTCAGTTCTGTAGTCCAGCTTTTTTGTTCTGTTAGTGTATCTTGTATGCTCATAACCAAAATTTTTTTAACCTTCTACTGCTTCTCATGTATGAAATCTGTGTTTGCATTTACGCCCCCACAAAATCTGAGTTAAAGCTAATGCAGTTTATGGAGTGTTTAAGTGGCATACTTGCATGCTCCTTGGTGAGGAAATAACTTTGAGAGGGAGGTGAGTGTGTTGTGGGAATGGTCCTGGCACAGTGTGCACTGATAATGAGAAACCCTGCGTTCACACGAGAATTAACTCATGCATACTACAAATCTGTCTCTCATATTAAAAATAAAAAGGTTAAAAATCCAGAAATTCATAATCCTGAAAATGTCCATATATGGCCTTGTTGATTCTGATACAGAGTAGGTTTTTTTTTCTTCCTTCCACTTTTTACTCTAGCTGTAAGCATGTATAGGGTCAGTGCCCCTGAGTGGGTATGATGATGCTAGCAGGGTTTATTATCTCCTGTCAGCTGAGGAGCCCATGTTGTTGCCTGAAATGCTTTTGTACTTCTTTTATTCTTGCTACATAAAAATACTTCCTGAGCTCCAGCACCTTCACTGTTCTGTACATTTGTGAAAAAGAAGGCTGCTACAGGTCTTAGAGAAAAAGAAATGAAATTTGGATGTTTCAGTTTCTGAACCAGAACACATCTGTTCTGGGGCAGATTGAGGAGCATTATGAATACTCTGGAGTAATCTGTTTAAATAGAGTGTGATCTTGATGAATTAGGAACACGAACTGCAATCAGTGTAAAATTTAATAAAGCAAATATGAAGCAGTTAATGTAGGAAAGAATAAGAATAATCAAGTGGCCTGTCAGAACTAGAGGAACAGAAACCAGATGAGAGAGCAGTCAGCACGATGTGAAGATTTTTAACGTAGGAAGTGTTGAGCATTGCATTGCTATGGGATGGTGGGAGAACATGCATGTAGAAGTGTTTAGTGGTTTTGCAGTTGATTAGCATCCTTGTGAATGCAGTTGTTCACATCTGCTTTTTTCACCAGGGATAGGCAAACTAAAATTCCTGTACTTTATGTAAAGATAATTGGACTGATATTAGCATTGGTTGGCTGTGAGTACCATGGGCAAAGGTTGAGAGAGACATAATATCTTAAGGGATGAAATCGGAAGAAGAGGGCTATTGTAACTGGCTAAGGACCAGGAACATTAATACTTGAATTTTGTTGTTGAATTTAGCAGAAAATAAACTTGAGATGATCATTCAATATCTGTATTCTGGACATGCCAAGCAACTAGGTAAAGTTTCTCTGTGGCTCTATTTCTGTAACAGAAGACTGAAATGAGATAAAACCTTTTATAATAATATATAGGTATTCCAGCAGTCAATATATGATGTTTTTGAGGTATTTGTCAGAATGAATATGTTTACTCAAGAGCTTTTTTCCTTGATGAGAAGTAATTCAGTTGAATTTATTTTTAATCAGATAATTTCGTTAGACATTAGCAAGAAATAATCCTCTGAAGCTAAAATCAGTTTTAAAACATTTACTGAATTTTAAATGTGGGACCAAAAGAGCAAATTGGTAAAGATTTATAGGAGTTACTCTAGATTAATGGTATTTGTAGGAATGTCATCTTGCTAAAAAATGCTTTCAAACAAAATTATATTGCAGCTTGATTTAAATCCCATTTAAGCACCAGTATTTAAATGAGGTGTCCTGGTATAGAGGCTGCTGTGCTTCATCTTTTGGTTGTTTGTGGGGGGAGGTGATGAGAATGAAAGGATGAGACTTCCCTTTCTCTGGCAAGTCTTCAATGGCACTGTAGGAGGAGTAGCTTTTAAATGCAGCATCCCTGTAAAAAACTAACCTTTCCATCTGCAGATGGAGGAGGGCTGTCCTAGAAAAGAAAATCAAGCTCTGGTTTCTCTTGTGCTGAGTCCAACTGAATGCCAGTCATTTTTCACAGCATTCAGTAGGAACTGTTCTCTTCAATGTTACAGGAGGAGGAGGAAGAGAGGAAAAACTGAATGTCACTTTGTACCTCTGTAGGAAGAGGAAAGCATTAACAGTGCTGTTTCACTTACAGACAAATAATCAGAAGGATCACTGAAATTAGAGGTGGGTGCTCTAAAAAAATGGCTGATACTTGAGGCTCTTCACCACTGCTCCCAGTTCCTCCCCTGGCTAGGAGAGGCTCTCCCTTGGCTTCAGTTTCAAACTGCAGCATCTTCTCCTGCTGCAGCATTGAAACAGGAACATTATCATTATTATGTAGTCCTCAAGCTTACTTTGCTTTCTTTTTTTCTTTTTTTTTTTTAAGCAGTCTGTCATGACTTCGGAAATCCTGAAGTGACAGGCAGCTTTGGAGATCCACTTTTTTTCCCCTAGAATAACCTATGTAGAGTGTGTGGGAAGGTTTTATATTCCAAATCAATGGTAGTCTGTCTGTACAGAAAGTGTTACTGTTCTTTGGGAACAAAGCCTCACTAAACTTTCCTTAGCTTTATTCTGTATTATTTTAAATTATTTCCTGGAAATAAGCCTTTTAATGAACTACCAAAAAACCCTCCAAGATAAGGAAAGGTATCAAGTAATTTTCAGCTTGTCAAGTAGATCTGAAACAGTTTTTCAAGGTGCAGTGGGTGTGTGCTGCATCAGAAAGAACAAAGATTCCACTCCTCCACCTTTGCAGTCCTAATCAATGTTTGGCAGAAAATGAGGGAAAACAGATAAATTGGATGCTTATGCAAAATAAGACCAAGCCATTTTACCTCTAGCAAGGTGAATGTAATTCCTTTTACTCTCATTCACTTAGAAATAGGGATGTATAGAGAAAAGTATGCTGTACCAGAAAAGTATGGGCATGAAGTTGAGCATGAGTCTAGGTAATTGCCCTCTGTGAGGGTGGATGATGCTAGGAGACTGCAAGAGTGAAGCTAAATACAGCACAAAGGAACAGTAAGGAGAGAAAAGATTCTAGAAAGCAGCACAGGGCTACTGAAGAGACATCAAAAGATGGCTCGCCTTTTACACAGGAATTTCTGTTAAATTTAGGTGAGTAAAAGGAACCAATTGATAATTCTGTGACACTCACAGTAGGTCTTCTGGGAGTAGAAGAATTATGGGTAGTCCCTGCTGGGGAGAAGCAGCTGGAAAATCCCTAGTAATTCATCCCATAGGAGGAAGAGAGGAAGGACTCTAGATCCTAGAAGTGTGGATGCTCCTGCATTTCCAAAAACATAACAAGTAATTTAGAGAGTCATCTGACTCAACATAAACTATGATATGTCCAAGTCTTTATGACATATCACAAGTGACTTTTGCAAAGCTGTAGCTGAAGGCAAGTAAGGGCTTTTCAAATAAAAAATTTAGCAGACAAAAGCTTTGTTTTCTCATATTAGTGGAGCATAATTTGAGTTCTTCCCTTTAGGCAGCTATGTTCTGCAGGACTTTAAAATACTCTGCAGGCTTCATGTTGTCAGCCTTCCTTTCTCAGAAAAGATGAAAGTGCTGTGAATAATTCCATTCTGAGTCAACGGGATAATGTTAACAAATGTCAGGTATTGTGACACATCCTGCAATAGAATAGTCAACTAAATTAACCAGGCTTTTTTGATATTACTCTCATTCATAAAGATTTTGTGAAAACTTTCTTCAGACGTCATTCACTGTTATAGAGGACAAACAAGACCGTGAGCTACTTAACAACACTGCAAAATGGCTGAGCAAACTGTTCTTTTCCTGGTTTTCTCCCTTCAAATAGGAGGATGTTATCCAATAGGGAAGGGGCAGGGAAGCAAAGAGAAGGTTGGCTTGGGGTTTTTCTTTCCTTCTACCAAGAAGTGTAAAGTTATTTCCTGAACAAGGATACAATCGATTGACACCAAAAAGAAATTTTAAAAGTTTTTTATGGGTCTTGTGTAGTTCAAGTTTAAGTTTTTTTTTTTTTTGAGATGCCTGCATCAATCTCTGGTGTTCAGTAACCTGCCCATGTGGGAAGGGCAGGTTGGAGCTCTTCTGTGTGCTTATGTACACAATCCAACATGCCCATTGGTTCTCTCGAGAACAAATAGGGAGGTAGAATTTTTTCTGAAGTTTTTTTTGTTTGTTTGTTTCTTCCAGTTGGTGTTGTCTGTGAAAAAACCCTATGCTATCCCCATTACTTGTTTCATGTGGATTTTCACCCTCCATCTTCTCCCTATGCCTTGTTATTATGGTTCAGATTTCCCTCAGATTTGAGAAGTTTGGTTCATCTGGGAACTAGTACTGAGCAAAGCCCATCTGGACTAAACCTTTAACTGTGACAGATGGCTTTATAAGGAAATAGTTTCATATATGGCATAGCATGTGCAGCTGTCTTTGGAGAGAAAAAGGTTATTGGAAAGTTTGGGTTGGTTCTTCCCTGATCTTGCTCTGTCACTTAAAAAAGCGAACAATCTGCCACTTGCTTAAAATATTTGTTAAAATCATTTTGGGATGAGGAAAAAATTGTCATCAACACATTCACTATTTTACCATTGCTGCTGGTCTCTAGAGATATAGAGAAGTGTGTTGCTCTCATATGGAAATCTGAAAGTCTCATTTTCAGAGATACTGGGCTAATGTTTGTTACTACTTACAGAATCACAGAATTATTCAAGTTGGAAAAGCCTTTTAAGATCACTGAGTTCAACATTACCCAGCACTACCAGGTCCGCCACTTTGGTTAACCAATGTCCCTGATTCTCTTTTGAATACCTTCAGCGATGGTGATTCCACCAGTTCCCTGGTAGCCTATTCCAATGCTTCTTAACCTTTCCTGTGAAGAAATTTTTCCTAATATCCAGTTGAAACCTCCCCTGACGCAATTTGAGGCCATTTCCTCTAATCCCATCACTTGCTACCTGGGAGAAGAGAGTGACCACCACATGGCTACAATCTTTTTTCCGGTAGTTGAAGAGAGTAATAAGGTCTCCCCAAACCCCCTTTTCTCCAAGCTAAGCATTCCCAACTCTTTCAGCTGCTCCTCATCAGCCTGGTGCTCCAGACGCTTCCCCAGCTCCACTGCCCTCCTCCAGACCTGCTCCAGTGTCCTCATTGTAGTGAGGGGCCTAAGACTGGATGCAGGATTTGAGATGTGGCCTCACCACTGCCCTGGTCCTGCTGCTGCACTATTGCTGATAGAGGCCAGGATGCCATTGGCCTTCTTGGCCACCTGGGCACACTTGCAGGATCCTGTTCACCTGGATGTTGGCCAAAATGTTTCAGAAAAAGAAAGGATCCTTAATCAATCCACTGATGGGTGTCTTCAAATTTGGAATGAAGAAGTTGTCAAAATAAGCAGTAAACTGCATTTATCAAAACAGCTACCTTCTTCCAACAAGTTAATAATTTGATGAAAAATTGGAGATGCAACCTTTTTCCTGGGTTAAACTGAATTCATGTAGGTGGTGAAGAATGGATTTTTCACTCACTGTTTGGAAAATGTCTTCAAAGTATAATGCTGTCAGATATCTAAGTGCAATTTTATTGACTGCCTTCATGAGATGATGGAACGTTCAAGATGACTTACAACAGGGCTATGGCTTCAGTAGAGGAGAATTAGGACTGTGTAATAGAGAGCGCATCTTTACCTACCTCTTCAAAGAGCAGAGAATGTGCAGTGATGTATTTCAGTGAAAAAAGTTAGCAGCCCACAGGCTAATAAAAACTTCTTACGCTTTAGGACACAGGCTGTAAAAAACAAAGAATGTATGCTACCCACCTTCTTTGGCTCTGCGAAGGTGACAGTGCCTCTGACTAGTCTAAGGCATCAGACAAGCAGTTGAAATATAAAGCCACTTCTGAGACATGTGAGAAACTCATCTAGCTGTCTTACACTTCTGTCAAGAGAATTTGGTCTGTTCAGTGTTGGGTTAAGAGAACTTAAATTCTTTGTGTCTTGTATGATATTCCTGGGTTTCTCTAAGGACGACACAAAAGTTATAGTAGCTCTGTTATAGCACTGCAGTGGAGAGAACCTCATGGGTGATATCTGGTACACTAACCCTTCAAGCTATAAAAATTAAATTTTATCCTCTACTTACTTCTAACCCTCTGGAGAAGCTGTATGCAGTAATGTTTTTCAGGTTCTTAGTGTGAGCCTGTGTTGGGAAATAGGCTGTTGGTGTGTAATATCATGGGCTAGAGAAACATCTTCCAAGGTCTTATAGCTCAAAAATTATGTCACTATTCCATGAAAATTAATGGAATCTGTGCTGAATTTTTTTATTTACATAATAGGTAAGGTGTTAACTAAGGGAACTCAGGGCTTGTGCAGTTGGGATGTGGTAGGAGGTGGCCATATCTGGCATGTCTTTAAGAAGAGAAAATATTCCTGACTAATAAATATTTACAAATTAAAAAGAAACTTGAAAATATATTTCTTAGCTCAAGTGATCGATGCTGTATGCCATTGTTCTGCCTTTTCACTGTGTGAACACTCGTTTTATCCAGCTTGCAGATATTCTGGGCACACCCCTCAACAGTTGTTCTGTGCCATTTTCCCTCAGTCTTCCTCTTCCCTGAAAGAGAAAACACTGGCTGACATGGAAAGCATTCCTCTTCAACTGCAGTATAAATCTTCAGGTGTACTTGCCAGCTTGAACCAAAGGGAGAAAGAGGCTACTGGCTGCTGATGCAATTAAACTCTTTAAGTCCAGTTTTATGGAAATAATGAAAATTGCAACTAATAATTTTGTATTTAATTTCTGATTAATTTAATGGTGGGAACGCTGTAGGAAGTCATATGGAATATGCCCACCCTGTTTAGGGTTGCCTTTATAGTTGCTTTGTTTCAGAGTTTTTATAAATTAGTCTCTCTGGTTTCCGTGGCAACTCAGTTGTCTGCATTGGTTGCCAAGAAACAGCTTCTGCTGCACAAAGGGCAGGGACACTGCTATGGAGTGATTTCATTCTTGGCACTAACAGGCAGTGGAAGTGAAAGCTTGATATTCCATGGAGTATGGCCTCCATATTGACTGTTAGGACTTTATTTTTTAAATAAGTGTAATTGAGGTGTTGGCTTCTTTATTGTAACTAAGCCATCACAAACCTCCTGTTAGACACAGCTACAGAGTTCCTGTGGAAAGACGTAATAGTTGCATAGACATAAAGCACTGGAAAATGCATATTTTGAGAGCAATTTAGCCAGGAATACAGCAAATTGTTTTTCTCTGGTTAAAAAATTAATTGTTTTTACAATAAATTCCAATTCTGTGGCTTGTAGTCAGCAATTAAATGTTCTCCTTCTACATATCCCAGAAAAGACAGGATTAAAAGTGAGCACTATTAGACTAACTCCTGGACACATGGCTCCCTGGGGCCTCTGGAGCTCTAAAACTTTTTTCCTTATTTGACCTCTGGTAGATCTACAATCTGGATACCCATCTGATCTTTCTTGTAAGAAGCACAAACTGACACCTGTCATCAGTTCTCTAAAATGAATGCAGACAGAGGGATGATATTGTGAGTCATGGTTCTGCATTAGTATAAAATTTTATTTTTGAGACTGCCTTCCAGCCATCAGTTCTATGACTGTGAATTTCTGAGTGCACGATCTCAAAGCAACTAAAGAATTCATTTGGAATTTGTTAAAAAAATACAAATATTTTCAAATGAAAATATTAATTTGCCTTTTAGTTTTGCAAGTGTTGATCAGGATAAAATATTGTACACATAGACATGCTAATGAACCCTGCTCTGTGAAAGAGTGAGAGAATTGGACACTTCCTTGGAGACTGGTGCAGGTACAGAAATAGGGTGTCTTGATCTTAGTAGAGAAGCTACATTCAGATTTAGTCTGCTTCTTCTCATTGATTCTCTAATGCAGGGTCATTACTGTACAGTGTTGCATGAGTGCTACTCTTTGCTGGGGTTTGAGTCAAACAGTTTTTGGAATAGCTGCAAGGAGATGGAGTTGAGTAGTGTAATACAAAGTAGTTAGTTACATGCAGAAATGTAGATACTCTTGAGAAGGAGAAAAGCTATTGGATAGTCTTGTCTGTCCATAAGTTCTTGAGGAAAGAGGCCAAGAGCAGTTGTTTTCCTTTTTAGCTAAAATGTCAGGAGGAGTCTGGAATTTCAAGGCAGCTTACAAAGTACAAGGAAAAGCTGAGCAGTTAGAAATTTGATAGCATCTCTGGTTCTATGGCTTAGGCTAAAAGCAACATTACCTGTAGTCACTTTGCTTTCCCAAGTACTGAGCAAGATACAGCCTCTTAAGGTAAGTGTTGCCAAAAAGCACCATTATTACATTCTCGTTTTTGGACACTTTAAAAAGTTCTTTGCCACATGAGACTAGCCCTCCTTACGTGCCTGCATGCTGACTCTCAAGGGTTCCTCGGGACTTGATTTAACTTAGTTTAGAAATGCTTTGGCTTTGAAAAACTGGAGTTGGTGCCTCTGCATGGTACTCTCAGCTTGATGGATTACTAAGTGGAGTGCCATTTTGTCTCTGACTTCTGTTATCATTATTACTGATTTTATTTTTTTTTATTTTTTAGTTTCTATAAGTGCATATATGCACAAATATAAGTGCAGAAATGCACAAAGCTTTCCAATGCTGTTATAATAAAAATAATCTGTTTCATAGTGAGGATGTTTGTCAGGTAGACAAACAGGTTATAGAGCAGTGAGCACCGATAAAACTACTGGGAATCAGAGTGAGCAATAACTTGACTTAAATTACTAATCTATTCGAAAAGCTAGATACCAGATTTCAGGCATGGTATTGCACCTTAAGCAAATCAAATGCGTTTTGCAAGTTAGGAATAAAGCAGTGGGTGTGATGGTGGTATTTCTTAGGACAAACAGAACCCTCAACCACCTTTTGCTCCCAGTTTGTTTTACTCTGAAGGCTTTGAATAGAGAAGGACGCACTGGAATATAAAGGAGGAAGTTGCCTATCTTTTAATGAAAGCCATAAATAGCACCCTGTTCTTTGTGCTTGCTCTCTCTTTCAGATATTTTAATTTCATGATACAAGCCCTACAATGTTCTTTAAAAACCATTTGGGTATTATTAAGTGGGGAACATTAGATTCTTTCTGCATAATGTACTTACAATAATTTGCAGTTTCCCAAATAGCTTTACAAGTCACTTGAGGAATGATTTACCTAAAATTTACAGAAATCAATTAGATACTAAAGTATACTTAATGTAAAAGTTATAGCATGGACTGATAAAATCCAGGCAACAGGATTAAGTATTTGACCTAAACTTGTCCTTTTGAACCAGATGCAGGGCAGCACTTGAGCTGTAGACTTAAGGAGATGCTCTGATGTTGTAATCTCCAGCCAGACAGGTTGATTGAAGAGTCAGTCATCACTGTTTAAATATTTATTAAATAAGGATGTTTATTATAAATTACACTTAGAAGACTGCAAATGACATTGCAATACAATTCAGTGCTATTTTCTGAATTATTATTAGGTCTTTATGTAAACAAAATCAGTCATGCAGATTGTACAGAACCTGGTTGAACTGTAGATTTATTTTTTTATTCCTCCTCTTACATAACAGTCTTTAAAATCCTGATTTGATACAACAAATCCACACAAGTGTTTTGTAAAAACACATGTCCTATATTCCATGTCTCCTTATTGCCTACCCTGCCAAAATCAAACTACTGAATACACACAGAATATCAATTTCTAACAAAGCCCTTGTTTTTGCTATCTCTGTAACGGACAAAAAGAACGTACTTCAGAAGAGGGCTTGAATGGGAAAAAAAAATGCCCAGGTTAGTGCCTTTTATATGAGATGGGGTTGCTCTGTGACTTGCTGATGTCTGGTGTGCTCACATTGGCAGGATGTGCTTCCCAGCCTGGCTGTGGCTCTGCAGCTCTTGGCACAAATCTGCACCTGACAGCCCTGTCCTGATGGCTCCTCTGAGCTTTTGGTACCATCAATGTATTCTTCTTGTTTTGATCTAGAGTTAGAGAGTGCCTCTGTTAAATAGTCCAGTTTTCTAATGATTCAGTCTCATAGGAAGGAACTGAATGATGGTTTTAAGGTGTTTGTGCTACCTATTGGAGCTTATAGTTATTCCAGTCTGAGGTAAGAATCAATCTCTTTTTACAGTGCCTCCGAAGTAGGTGGAGAGACAAAGAGACACTGAATTTAACCATAGCTATTTCACAGCACATCTTAAAATTCAGAAAACTAAAGCTGTGCCATGTGTTGGAGCTGAGCTGTGAGAAAATTGTGTAGGCATACTAATACTGCCTTAAGAAAGGCATTCATCTGACCAAGTAAATAACTTCCTAGAGACCTCTTTGGATAGATTACCCTATGAGGGGAATTCACAAGAATGTTATCACAGAATTGAGACTCTTCTGAAATTCCAATAAAAAACCAGCAAGTGACTGGAGTTTCATTTAGAAAGTTGTCAGTATTTGCTGTCTAGAGATATAAGTAATGTACCATTAAAAGAAAGTTACTCTCATACAATATTGCTGTTGGTTTAATAGAAATTGATAGCAGTTCTGTAATATGGCAGTCTATGCACTTAACAGGTTGTTTTCAGCCTTGAATGATCAGTCCAATCAAGCCTTGTGTTGGAAGTAATTAGGGATATGATATTGTGTTTACAATAAAATTTTAAAAAATGGCACCAAAACCTACCTATTCTGTTCAGCACCTGAAAAGGGACTCATCCTCACCTTAGTCACTGCCTGGCTCCTCAGATGTTTGGATTTTGGGGAAACTATTTTGCCCATGTTTCTGCATGAGTTGGTGAAAACCTCATGAGCCATCCTTAGGTTTATATTTTAGAATATTTTTTTCATTGTCTTTTCTGTTCTGTGAGTTGCCTTATTGTTTAAGTCTCTGCAAAGATGTGGTGAACTTTCTTAGTATTCTATATAAAAGGACCTTCTATTAGCTCCTTAAACCAAGCCTTTCCAATGAATGTATATAGGTAAATGCTGGTTTTTCTGTTTTGACTATCATGTAGTGATGTTAATGTACCTTTTTACCTACTGCTCATTTTCCTACCATTTTAAATAGTAACTAATATTTTATTGCATTAAGATAGACTGATTAACAGAGACAATTTTCAGTAAATTGAGATGCCCTCAGCAAGATAAGGAGCAGGAAGACATAAATTTACTTCTCTAATATAAACTTGTGCAATTTTTACATTTGGGAATTTCTTTTTTTTTTATATGCATTGTGAGACCTTAATGGCTTTGGCTCATTAATCGCAAAAGCTACATCTAATAGTAATGACAATTGAAACACACGAGGAGAATATGCTTCCTGGGGCTCAAAGTTGGCTTAGAGGTATGAAGTCTGGTTTGGTTCAGCCTCCAGGGCTCATTTAAGTGTATAAATGGTGATATGCTCCAGGGTAGGTATCATACCACTGTTTATTCACTCAATCTGGGACTTCTAGACTGCCCACAAACCTGCTGCTTTGGCTGAGGGAGCAACAGATGATACTGACAGTTTTTGAGCCCTCTTTGAAAGGGAGCAGAGAGAGTTGCAGTAATCACTAGACTTCAGAGATACTTGTTTTCTTTTGAATATGCACAGGCTTGGCTATATTTTCACAGCAGCGTCAAGAGCCCATCCTGTCATTTGAAAGTGAAGTTGTATTTATCATTCAAAGTTGTTTTCAAGGGGGAGTCTTTCAAGAGATGAGTTTTTCAGACAAAATTCTCCCTTTTCTCCTTATTTCTGAAGTTGATGGATTTTTTTAATTGTGCCTTTAGACTTGAAGAGAAAGCTGGACTGGTACACTGGCTCAGTTTGCTGAACTTCATAAGCAGCAGGGTACTCCCAGGGACTGTGCTGGGCATCTTTCTTAGGTGTGTCTGCTTCTGCATCTTAATAAGCACAGCTGAAACAGCTGCAGCCAGCTGCGGGCAGTTTTGTGAGGGATGAGTTTCAGATTCTGTTCACCATCAGCAAATGACAGCTTTGGAAGGCTGGTGTTGGCTCAGGCCAAGAAGCTGAGTGTGGAAGGGCTGTGAATGGCAGGATGTTTGGAGCCAGCTGGATGTCCCTTGGCAAGGTGTCTGCAACTGCCTCTGGTGTTTGGGGTAATCATCCTTAGAGGGTATTTTGTGAGTTGAATTACATGGGTTATGTGTATATCTTTGAGTTGGATTTCTCCTAATTAGTTGGTTTCTTGGTTGCTGATACTTGAAAGGGGGAAACATTTTTACCTGTTACTTGGTGTACTGAATGGTATTCATCATGGTTCTACATTAAATCAATCAGTTGTTTTACCTAGGGAAGATCTCTTTACCATAACTCATCCTTGATTTGCCTTTGATCTGTGCATCAAACCATGATGCTTCTCTTGGTTGCTTTCTTGTGATTTCTGTAGAACATTTTGAGAGTTTTTCTGCTGTGAATCATTATTTGGCAGGTACACGGAGAGCAACAGGATCTAGCTGAAAACTGACAACTTTGCATATCCTGCTGATCTTGGCCATATTGCAGAACAGTGGTGTTCTGTTGCACTTAGGTCTCTGAGTCTTGTGTGATATTTTAGACAAGCTTAGGTTTGGGCTTATTGCAGAAAAAAAATATTTTTATTGAGTAAAGTATCTGTGCAATATGTTAATGTCTAATGTCTTTTGTTATATTGGTCCTTACATATAACTCCAGGACAAGAAGCTGTTTATTTTAGCATGGCTGCTTTCTCAGCATTCAAACTAGTAATGATATCAATCTTTTTTTATCTCAGGCACTTGAAAACAAAATACCAAATGATCGCGATCAGCTTACAAAATGGTGTGCTTATTTTAAAAATTAAAAAAATATGAAACTTTCACTTCCTTTCCCTGTCATCCCCTTCACCCCCTGCCTTTTTTTACCCCACCAGATGCTCTTCCAGACGTTCAGCTGGGAATAGCTAATAGTTCCCTGGTACTGCACACTGTATGCTGAAATCTAAATTGAACAAGTATTGCAAAATTGCCTGAGACCAGAAGCAGGCGCTTTGAGAAAATTACCAAATATTGCATGATTCCTGATTAAAATTTTGCATTGGGAAGGAGTTAAGATTCCCCCAAGTGCAAGCTAGGGTTATGATGTGAAAAACAAAGCATCTTGCATATGCAGTGTAAAAATGAAAACCATGTGTATTACTACAGTGCCTTGAAACAATTGTAAGTGAGAACATGTGAGCCTGCAGTAGAGTTTAAAATGTGTGTAATAAGCACGGTGTGTTCTCTCCACTCCTGCTGGTACATTACCCCTGGATGCAATTTCATTTCATACAGCAATTTGCAGTTTTATGAGGCTTCTTTGTCCCTCATCTCCAAGTATTATTAGATTTTGACTTTATTTCAAAGTTTAACCCCTGTTCCTAGGGCTTCTCTAAAATTTTGCTCTAGAACAATAAAGTTAGTGTCCAGTCAGAAAAAAAAATTACTAGAAATTACAGAGGTATTTTAAATGATAACTTTAGGATGCACCAGAAGTAAACTCTTATCAGGCAACTTAGTGTTTGGAAACAGGTTTGGTGGCAAATGCAGGAGACATCTAGTCTTCTCATTAGTGGCCTGTAAACTAATGGTGAGACTTCTCTGCTGCGAGGCAGTGTGGAATTTGTGGGACTCCTATAGATACTTTTCAGAAACACCTCTGCTTTCTTGGCAAGATTTTAAAAATGTTTATGTGTACTTAGCTGCCTGCAGCTAGTATTAATCTGAAAGCCTTATTAGGTGCTTAACAGCATCATTAGCTGCCTAAATACCTTTTAAACCGTTTGTCTTTGCCAAAAGGATGACAAACTTTGCTGGATAGGTCTTTTAAATTCAACTCTAATGCTCAGGTTTCTCAGCCTGTGCTAAACAGGTAATGTCAGGTAGGAAGTACACATAAGTAAAACCAGACACAGTTTGAGAACTATATGATGGGGTTTTTTTCAGGGTGTACTTCACAGGGAAACTGGGGAAGGTACAGGATCTGCAAGTCTCAAAAGAGATTGTCAAATAGTTGTTTCAGTGAGCCATATAAAGACTTTCCTCCAGAGAAGGAAGGAAGGGAAGCCAGTAGGAAAGTGGATTGGCCTTGGAGTTTCTGTTCAGCTCCAAGCTCTAGTTCAAACATTCTGAATGTATGTGCATCACACTTCGTTTTGTATTGGGGCCAGGGACTCTCTAACCTCCTGCTCAACATTGTCACCATAACAAATGATTCCTAATCTTTGCAGCAACATAGTAAAACAGATGTTAGATATTTAAAGAAAAAACAACTTGTAGGGCTGAGAAGGAGAAGCTGCTTAATACAAAGGGACCTAGGGTAGATGCATGACTTTGTCGTGGCTTCCACTGGTTTATACCAGGTAATGCCTGGAATAATCTGAAGTCTTCTTTGCTCTGCTGTGCACCTTCCCTGCCTTTCTTCAGACCCTCAAATCAGGCATGAATGGACACTGCATACTCTCTACTACACCAACTGCCTTAGCATACAACTTAGAAGTTATATATTGTCTTAGGCAATGAATCCCTTTGTAATTTTTTCACTGTACATTAAGATTCATAATCCATCCCTAACCATGATTGTTTGACAAATCAACACATCATTAGACTATTTTCAGAGAGGTTTGCTGGAGAAATTTTTTTTTTTAATATGGGAAATCAAGGATAATAAGAAAGGATCACAGTCACAAGTGTGGTGATTGCAAAAGACAGTTCATGGAAAATAGGGAGTTGTTCACAGATGCAGGAAGGTAGCCCAATAGCAGGAGGCACATTAAAGGCTGAAGTCCACTTTCACTCTCCCATGAGTCTTTGTCTACAAAGCTTCTTTCCTGGTTTGGGAGAGAGAGGAGCATCCGGCAGTTGGGGAGCAAGAGTTGAAGGATTACTTCTCTAATTAGCTGGATATACCAAAACTGATGAGCCCACAAGGCTCATATTCAATGCTGATTTGACTTGTAGATAAATGAGTTTCTGGTATTTGTTATTAAAGACAAATATATGTAAAATAGACTTTTTTATTTTAATATGACCTCCTGGCATAGCACGGCCCAAACTGTTTCAAAGAAGTCTCTTGGACTATCTATTTGTTGGTTAGATTTTTAAATCTGGAGCATAAAATTGCTATAACATCTCTCCCATCATGCTATTCTTGTGGCCATTCAGTGTATTCTTATTTTTGTGCTTAGCTTTAATTAGGTATTTTCCTATTTTTCAGGTGTGGTGGTCATTATAGATACAGTAGACATTTGCTTGGTTCTAAAACTCGGAATAATTTTTAAGATGATATTGTTTAGTGTCATAAAGAGATGGGATTTTTTATTACCAGCTCAAGTTTATGTGGTATAATTAACATGTTTCATCCAGATCAAATCTCTGGAGCTTTGCTGTCAACACAGAGCAGCATCCTAGAAAGCAGTTTCCTGTTTGGCTGGGGTTCTGTTAGCAGTGCTGCCAAAAGATGCAGTTGTGTTTCCCTTTTCCTCTTCGGTGCCAGCACCAGGACTCAGAGAGAGCTGACTGGGATCCCAAAACCAGTAATCCCAGTATGAAATGGGGGATGGGGAGAAAGTGCTGCAGCTGGCCAGAGGTGGAAGGCACTAGACACATGAGAGCAGCACTAATGTGGACTGGCTGCGGTTTGTGAAACCACATCCTAGCAGATATCTGCTGGGTGCATTTGTGTTGTGTTCGTTTGCTCAGATTTAAGAGGCTTTCCACAAGAATTTCTGAAGTCATGAACTTGGCTGTGGACTCCTAACCAAGTGGTGAGTCTGTGCTCCAGATTGTGGAATTGTAAGAACTTCTTATGGAAACGAGCACTGAAGTTTTTTCCTATGAAGAAATCTCTTCATGCCAGAGCTGTAGTTAATGAAGCTTCCCACATCAAGGTGATGTGAGACTGCTACATAGCCTGGGCAGTTTTACTCCAGATATATCATTCCTTGCCAAGTTTTGGAGAAGAACATTTCCATTTATAGAAGTGAGTTAATACTGTTGTTCTACATAAAAAGGGGAAACAAAGGGCAGAAAAGGCAGGGGGAGGGACAGGATTCTGGTCAGAATGGGATGTTAATTGATCTCTTAGTCTGGGTGGTGCATTATACACCACTGTGCAATCACAGTGGTATGCAGCAGCTCACCTCTGATTATGGGGAGTGAGCAGACTGTGCCTGCTAGGAAGGAGATGTGCCTCCAGCTCCTTTCCCTTCAACCACAGCTTCTGAGGAGGCAGTTCCCATGTGACTGGTAATGCTCAGTGTACGGTGAAGTCATGTGGGGTTTGCCTTTTATATAGAGGCTTCTTGGTTTCCTTTCATCAGCCTTCAAAAATTCTCAGCTTATTTATCTCTTTGCCACTGTGTGCCTCAGGGTAGAGGACTTAAATTTAGAGATACTGCTTATATGACCAAACCAAATAAGAGCTATTCAGCAACCTCTCTTTGCTAACTGAGTGACCTTTTCAGCTTCTGATATGAGGATGATGTGCTTGGTAAAACATTGTACTGGAGTAGCAAATAAACTTATTCTAAGAAGATGGTTTTTTGGTGGCAGGCAAGTAACATGAAGATGGGCATAGTTGTGACCTTGTCTCTAGATAAAGCCCTATTTAAGCATTAAAGAAGGAGCATATGTCTTCTATGACTTCACAGAAATGCCTCGAGGAAAGTCCTTAACTTGAATGCATTTAATATGGCTTAAAGTTCATGGAGTTTGCAGCTCATTGGAACAATTCTTTCTGCTTAGACAGGAAGACAAGTGCCTGACTTATGTGTCAGAGCTGGCTGATGGCAGGATCAGTGATGTGCTTCAAGTCACAAGTAACTAAAGGCATACACTGCCAGGGCTTCACATAAATGTTTGCTTTCATTATTTACTTTTTATCCCACTCAATCACCTCTGACTGTTACGGTAACACACTGGGATTTTAAGGCCAGATAAAAATAATCTCTATGTTGTTTACACAGGAGACTGAAAAATACATTGTGTGTGTTTTGATGTAATAGAAATCCATGTTAGCAGGACTGATAAACACAGAACCAGAGGATGGGATGGCTGGGATTTAGGAGTCTCATCAGGCAAGGTTAAGTTACAATACAGGTGACTGCATAGGTCTGCAGGTGCCAAATATGGTGATCAGAAAAAGTTCTTACAAGATAGAAGCCCTTCCTTCCATTTTCCAGTAAACTCATTTTTCACCAAAGTTTTTTTAAGGAAGTCAGGAAAAAAAATTGTGATGCTAGGCTATGATGTTTCCTAGACAAAGATGATTCCCATTTCATTTCAGGTAATAATATTGTTTGGTAGGGAAATGAATTAATGAGACTCAGTTACTTAGATGTATAGCAGAGTAAAGTAAATTTCCAGGCAGTTTATGTGAACTACTACTCTGTGAATGCTATGTGCTGTTCTGCTGTTGAGGAAAACCCCCTTTTCCTTTGGAGCAGAAACTCGTGGAGTAAAGGGCATTGGCACAGCTGGGGCAGGCCAGCTCTCAGGGTTTCTGCTCTCCCTCTATACCAGCTGGCAGAAGGCTGGTGCATCTGCTCGTCCCATTAGCAGCTGCTCTTCTGGGTCAGCAGTGTTTTAATACAGAGCTCCAGTGACTGCTGCCTTTGTGGAGAGTTACCTGAGCTGGCAAACCATAGGGATTTCTGCTCCTTGCTGTCTGTATATGTGATATGGAAACATAAAGGGGAAGAAAATGTTGAAACAAGATCCCATGCTGATCTTCTAATTCTTGAAAAAGACAAGCCATTCCTACTAATGCAGAGTGATTTTGCAGTTTCCACTTACTGTACTTCTGTAGCACTGAGGCATAGCCCTTAGCAAATTGTTCAGGATGTAATATTGTGTCTGTTCTGTAATATCACCAGTTTGTACTCTGAAACCTCAGCAGTACTTATGGTATCTGCAAAAACGTAGAAAATATATCTATGTTGAAGTTGAAAGAGTTGTTTTTAAAGATGTAAAAGCAAAGGCATTGAGGATGCGGTACTGATTATTTCTGGCGTTTAACTGATGTGCTTTTGGTACAGCTTTACACCTAGCTGTAGGAGGCTAGCTCCTGCAGTCCTGGGCAGGAGGGAAAGGACTGTTCAGGCCAGGAATTAACGAAAGTGCTGCTACTCTTTCTGACCTTTGGAATATAATTCAGAAGTCTGTTTTGAGTATTGATGTTTTGTAGATCAGAAAGGGGGAAACTAAAGTGGCAAGGGGTGGTATTGTGTACTGTATCAGAGGGTGGAGAAAAAGGATGCTCTGAAATAGAGGTAGCAGAAAATGCTTATCTACAAAGCAAGTGGAAAACAGAGGAAAGGATCAGTTAATGGTGAAACAATGAAATTCAGGAGTTGTTTATTTCAACTCCTCCATTGTTTCACTTTCTCAAAGACTGATACTAGTGAGTGAGAGGGAGTTGAGAAGTTACAGCTCTGTATGATGTTCGACAGAGATAAGAAAGAAGTGAAAAGGAGCACACGGTGGGAACTGGATAGTTCTGGATTTTACAATTATGACTACAGGGCTAGATAAACCTCAGTATCTGTTGGATTACTGAGTCTTCATAAGGAGGAGACAATATAACTCTGCCCCTTTCTTTAGAAAAGAGTGACTTTGTTGCTGTTGCTTCCAACTGGTTGGAAGCACCCATGTTCACCCAGGAAAAGGAGTGTTTCCTAGTTTTGAGGTAATTTTCCCCTCTTGTTACTGAACTTACCCTTTCCTGTTGCAAAAAAGAAAAGTCCCATTCTGTTTGAATTCCTCTTCTTTCTTTCCTCTTCTTTCCCTGCCAAAGACCTATCTAGTATCAAATCTTTACTTCAATTTGATAATTTTTAAAGTACTCCAAAGCATGTCTAGATACTGTTGACTCAAAAATAGCGAAACCCTAGGTAAGGTTCTGCATTTATGCTTCTCTTTGTGACTTGTTTCTTTGTGATGGCTAATGACCTGGAATTTTTATGAAGTTATGTATGTATGTATTCATCAAGGAGATCCTTTAGAATTTTAATTCAGCTCTCCGGATCTGTAGGCTGAGAACTTACATATGTTGGAGACCTAAGGAGAATGCAACCAGGAGCTAAGGCAGCCTGGCCCTGAATAAGAGGGAAAGGAGCCTTGCATGGCCATGAGTTTGTGTCTCCAGGTGAGATTCATTTGCCTCACTTCAGATTGTTTGTGTCCTCCTCTCTTTCAGACTGTCTAAACTGTTGTAATAGTGGAAAAACACCAGTATTTCTAAGGCATGACTTGTGATCTTTTATAAGGTGAGATGAACTGGACCTGCAAGAGGGGATTATTCCTTTGTGGAGCTTGAGGTTCCCAGAGTCCATGCAAATTGTTTGTGTCATGAAGGGGCCTCAGCCAAGGCAGAACATCACCACAGTGCTGGGGAACATGCCTGGCACTGGACACTGCTAGAAGCAAAAGGGAGAGAAAGGGGCTGGGAATTATCTGCTTGGAAATCTGTGTCAGGAACAATGTCATAATAGAGCTCTTAAGATGAGCACAAGCTGAGAACTGCTGGTTTCCTGTTTTGTGGGCTTTGTTTTGTGGTTTGGGTTTTTTTAATCCCACTTTTGAGTGAGAGAGTTATATAACAACTGTGTCAGCACACCCACAACCAGCCGAGGTGACACGGTTACAGGGTAAGAAGAGGAAACCAAGGATGCTGCTTGCCCAGGAATTTAAAAAAAACCCGGCTGTTCGGAGGTGTTAAGTTGCAGTGATGGCAGCTCTAATTTTTCTGTCCTTAATTTTCCTTTAGTCATTGTCTGTCTTGAAAATGTGGCTTCAGAACTCTTGCAGCTTTTTTGTGAGAATCTGTAATGCTTTTTTTCTTCTAAGCTGCTGGAAATTATTCTTTAGAAAAAAAAATTGGAAATTTGGTTCACTGCATTTTATCCATATACTCTTTTTAATTAATCATTGAAGATATTTCCTTGTGGTTTTCCTTTTTGTTTGCTTGTTTTGGTTTTTTTGGTGTTTTTTTTTTTTTTTGACAGTCACATAGGAAGTTTGTGGACAGTCACATAGGAACTTTTTGATTTAGGTACTTAGAAATAATCTGATTTTTTTTTTGTTGTGTATAGAGAACCTTTTTTGACATGTTTTTTGAGTATGCCACTCAAAACTGATTATGACAGAAGAGAATGCAGATAAGGGATGTCTTGTGCTTTTTTATATTTATAAAAGCTGGAAAAGTTTTATTTTTCACTGAAAAATTGCAGGTAGCATGGTGGCTTCTGTTTTTATTTGTTCTGTCTGTGTCTCAAAAGAGTAATTGACAACAGAAGAATTAGATTTTCTGGTAGTTTTTCTGGCCTATGAACATCTAATTACATTTGTTAACCTGCAGTAAAAAACAATTTTCAGAGCACAGGGCATGTTGATGTAATTATTTTCACTGTTTATCTAGTGATAGGAAAATTCATAGAGACAGATCAATATAACAATCCTTACGAAATGTGTCTGTTCTGGAAAAGACTTGGGGAATGATGCGAATGCAGATGCTTCTCTTGCTGAGAGTTTAAATTTCAGTGGCTGTAGTAAAAGAGAGAAAGGTAGGAAGTGGAAATCTGGTAAAAGCTCAGGTTATGCTCTGTTTTTGCATGGTGAGTATAAGTGCAGGTGCTCTGGGTAGCCCAGCCTTTCTGGAAGAAGTTTCTGAAATCTTTCCTTCAAGTAGTTCTGAGCATCCACCAGGGCTCCTTTATTCTGGAGAGTAAAGTATCCTTCTTTGTCCTTCTGAAATTCTACAAGGTGTTTGTTGAAAGTTCTTTCCTAATGACTCCTGACATTTTATTTCCTATTTTAACTGCCTGCTGAGCAGGGGACTGATATTTCCATGCACTTCTCTATCATAACTCTCCAGATCTTGCTGCTAACAGGTAATTGTTTACTCAAGCTCACAGCTGTCTTTATGAATCAATATTGTTTTTCCTATATGCCTGATTTAACTACACTGAATGTTACCTGCCATTTTGTTGTCTGTTCACTCATTTCTCATAAAATCTTTGTCTCCTTGCCCTGGTTTAAGCCCAGCTGACAACTAAGCACCGCAGAGCAACTCACTCCTTCCTCTTGGCTCCTAGTAGGATAGGAGAAGAGAATTGGAAGGATAAAAGTCTTCACAGTTGAGATATGGACAGTTTAATAATTAAAATATAGTAAAGGCAATAAATTGTAATGAAAAGGAAAATAAACCCCAGGAAAGACAAGTGATGCAAATAAAATCAGTAGTTCAGCACCAGCTGACTGATGCCCAGCCAGTCCCTGGGCAGCAGCCTGCTGTCAACCTTCCCCCAGCTTTATATGCTGAGCCTGACACCATATGGTAGGGAATGTCGCTTTGGCCAGTTGGGGTCACCTGTCCTGGCTGTGTCCCCTTCCAGCTTCTTGTGCACCTTTAGCCTCCTCGCTGGTGGGGTGAGAGGCAATAACTATTTCTGTGTAAACACTGCTCAGCAACAGCTAAAATATTCCTGCATTATTGACACTGCTCCCAGCTCAAATCCAAAACATGGCCCCAACTAGATGTGGAGAAAATTAATTCTATCCCAGCCAAACCCAGCAAATTTCTGTCGTTTGCCTTTTTCATTCATTACGTTGAGACCTTGAGTCTTTGTTGAATTTCTCTTGAAGTAGAGGAACTGGATTAACGTTCTGCACTGGCTTGTGGCTTCAATTCTAGTAGCTCTGTAAGTCAGGATGTTCCATTACCAAAGCCGTGCTGACTCTTCCCAAGAAGATTATATTTTTCCAGATAGCTCCTAATTCCATTCTTCATTGCAGTTTTTATTAGTAGATACAGCACAAATATGAGGCTTAATGTCTTCCCCACAGTCTCTCAAAAGTCTATCACCTTTTCCAGCACAGAGTCCTCTACTACCAAGTTTTAATTGAGAGGTGACACACCGTAGTGTTAGTAATTCACCGATTTCATGCTTGAGTTTCTCTAGGGTTCCTGGGTTGAGCACCATCTGGTCCCAGTGAACTGTTAGTGTTTGTTTTGTTGGTTCCTGCTGGTTTTGCTCATAGTCGTTGCAATTTCAAACACATCCACAGAGACCCCTGCAAAGAGGGGTCCTGATAGGGGAATCCTCAGAAATGGTGTTGTAATATCTGAGTGTGTGATAAAACTCACTAAGACTTTATAGGAGGGAGAAGTGATTTCATTTTAATACAAAATGGGTTTCATTCCACACTCTCACACCTGTGTACTTAAAATCACCAAGATACTTCTGTCCACACAGTTTACCATTCAGGTACCAAGATGTGTGTATCCAAGTCGTTGGTCCAGGATTCCTTGGAGTGATGTGGAAGACAAGAGAATTGAGCTGCTGAGTTCTCTTTGCAACTTGTGCCTTAGTTCAACAGGCATGTGGATAACCCCTTCATCTGTTCTCATGCATCATTTCAAATTAGTTTTGGTCTCTTGTTTTAGACTTTTTTTTTCCAGATTTGAATATCCTGAAACACAATGTGTAAATGTGCTGGAGTTTGTTGACCTGCTAATCTGGTACCATCCGCAAATACCATTATTATATTATTATATTCCCTCTTCTGTTGTTTTTTTCCTGGTGTTTCATGCACCTGATGTTACATTAACCTTTATCCTTGATTCATACCAATGTTCATATTTCTATTAAAGTTCTTTTCAGAGGCTCCCCAGCGTCTCATACTGTCACCATCACTGCAGTGAATCTGCCTGATGTATTTTCTGTAATGCCTTTATTTCCCGAGTCTTCCCTTACTACACTGATGATGAGTTGCCTCCTGGAGTTTCTGGCAGGTTTCCTGTGCCTGATATTCTTGAAAAAAAGATTCTTCATTAGTGTCTGCCAGTTGTTCATCATGTCTTTTGTTTGTTTTGCCTGTCCTGCTGTGCTTTTACGTTTAATTTGCTAGACTTTATGATCTTTCGAGCTGTGTTTTTGCATTTGAATTTAACTTCAGCTTTTATGAAGGTAACCTAACTCCTACACTGCTGTTCTAACCAGTCTGGTTTCCTTTCTTGCTTCCTCAGGATTTACTTTATGGGAAATATGTACCTGCTTGGTCTTTCTCGTTATCTCTGTTCCTAATCTCCACAATGCCTGCAAAGATTTAAATTCTTTATCTGGCCCTTTCAGATTCTCTCAACAAGCTTCCTTATTTCTTGTGTGTGCTTTCTCTGAAGCTGGATGCAACATCAGGTTTAATTTTTAGCTCAGTTGCTCCAACTAGGAAACTATTGCATGGAAGAGTTTTTAAAATCTTGTAGCTGAAGAGCCGCTCTATATTTAGGACTAAATCAAGGATTGCATTTTCTTTTGTGGGCTTCCTAATCAGCTGCTCCATGAAACAGTCACTGAGTTAATGCAAAAAAAGTCGCATCCTGATAAGATAGGATGTTTGGGATCTACACTGAAAGGAAGTGAGCTGAAGTCTCCCATTATGATACTCTGCTTTCATTATATCACTTATCATTATATCCATTTCTCATTATATTAAGTGTTGCTATTCTTACTAGGTAGTAGTAAGAACCAAATACCTTCCTGTTTTAGCCTGAAATCAAGGCTAAATTTAATTGTGAAAATGATAGTTTTATATATTTGAAATAAGAGGAAATGAATACACTTGTAAATCATAGTTGTACTTTATTTAGCATAATCATAGATATTTTTGGTTTGAAAGGGACCTTTAAAGATCATCTAGTCCAACTTCCCTTCCATGAGGTGGGATGTCTGTGCTGAGGGCCCTATCCAACCTAGCTTTGAACACTTCCAGGGATGGGGCAACCTGTTCCAGTGGCTCCCCACCCACATAGTATGCAAATGTCTTCCTTGTGACCAACCTAAACTTTGCCCTCTTTCACTTTAAAGCTCTTTGCTGTTTTCTGATCATTCAGTCCCTGATAAAAAATCTCTCTCCTTCTTTATTGTTTCCTCCCCCCTTTACATAATGAAAAGCCACAATGAGGTCTCCCTGGAGCCTTCTCTTCTCCAGGCTGACCAAGTCCAACTCTCTCAGCCTGTCTTCATAGGAGAGGTGCCCCTTCTTTCTGATAATCTTGGTGGCCCTTCTCTGAGGGGTCCATGTCTTTCCTGTGCTGGGAACCCCAGGTCTGGATGCAGTACTCCAGGTGGGATCTCATGAGAGCAGAGGAGGAGAATTACGGGTCAGCCACTCAAGTCAAGTAAGTGCAGTAATTTTTATTACGCAAGTGCTGAATAAATACTTTACTAAAGGAAAAACAAGGACAGCTGAGAGGATTAATTCCTTGTGTATTGAAAAGGTCTTTACTTAATCCACAGGGCAGTGTTGAAAAGCCTCTAAAGGTACAATGAAGAAAAAAAAGTGATGTTAGTTGTCTTTAAATTCCTCAAGTAGGCTATTTCTCATTTATTTGTGTTCGCAAGTATTCAGGGAGACTTCAGCTGCTCTGGCACCTTCCAGAAAATAGTATTTTAACATGCAAAGACTAGCAAAATTTCATCATTTCTTTTGATGGGCAATGCTGAAAGCAACTCTTATTGAATGTCTTCTGTATTTCCTTCTGACTAAAAGAAAGAAAGAAAGGGATAGAGGAGGGTGGTCAATTGGATGAAAGTAGCTATTTAGCAATGGCCTGGAAAACATACTTAACAAAATCAAAGAATTTGTCGATGTCTGAGGACAGAAGATGTAGTGGTTTCTTAAAGGCATACTGTAAGAGCACAAGTACAAGCTGTTTCTTTGGGAAGAATAGATGGCCATAATTGCTACTGCCTAATTACAAGCTATTCATTAGTCAGAAACTGAAGGAGCCATGCAAAAAAAGGGGTACTAGGTCAGCTTTTGACCATGTCTTAAAAAAGAGTGGTGCTCGTGTGTAGAGACATTATCACAGGACTTGCTACAAAACAAGAAGGAGCTGGCAAAACTGCAGAAAGAAAACATTCTGTAAATATATTAGTAGCAAGGGAAATCAGGGAAGAAAGACCTTGTCTGTTAGGCAGAAAAATGAGAAAGTTAACAACAGATGTTGCTAAAGAGGTTGTAAGCACTATTTTTACTTTACTGAGCAGGATTAGCTGTGAGCAGACAAGTAGAAGGACTAAGATGCAAAACAAGCCTAGCATACATCCATGGAGGCTAAAGCTTGGGGTCCTTTCTTAAATACTCTTACAGCAGATAGAAAGTTTAGGCAAATGACTAAAATGGGTTGATGCTATTAGAGACTTGATTTGAGAATGAACAGGAGATAACAGAAATCCTAAAGAAACCAAAGAAAGACCCAACTTAGTGCCTGTTTCTAAAGGGATCAGGGGTTGAAAATAGAGAGCTACAGGCCAAGCAGATTAATTCCTGGAAAAAAACTGAAAAAAAGCAATTGACAAGCATTTGGAAGAAAGTAAGGGTGGGTAAAAATCAATCAATATAGACCTGGCAAAGATAAGTCACTTTGAATCAGTTTGTCTTCCTTCTGTGACAGAGTAATGTCTGGATATGGGAGAAATAGATTTGATTTATCTTTTGACGGTTTTCTAGCACTACTGCGAACAGGATGTAAAAATACTAACTAGTTGAAGTTTGTACAAAGTAGCTTCAGAATCAAGTTTAGTGTATGGTTAGGCTGGTGTGTTTCTAGCAGCAGAAAGTTTTCTGATTTTGCAGTAACCTGTCCAAAGTCTTCCTCAAATTCATATTTTAATACTGTGAATCAGGAAGAATTTTTAATTAAGATCTGTGCTGCAATTTTTATCAAAGAGAAAAGCTGTGTTAGAGAAGAGATTTAAAATTGAGGATTTTTTTCGTTTAACACTGTAAAAGCTAAGGGTGAAGTTGAGGAAAAAAACCCCAAGTATCTCATGGGAATTGGCTGCTGGCTAAGCAGCTTTGAATAAAAGAATTCTGAGGCTGTAGTTGATTTCAGCTGAACTCTAACTGGGAATGACATCTTGTTGGAAAACATTGCTACTGGCTTTATAAGCAAAGTGGTTATTTGCAGTACAGCTTGGTCTCTGAAAATACCAAGTGTGGAGTGAAATGAAATGTGCCCTGCATGGGTCTTCAGGCTCCAGAAAAGATATTTGACAGGTCGGAGATAAGCTAAATGCAAGAGCATCAAGAATGAGCAAAGTTCTAGAAAACTTCCATGACATGGCCCAAGGCTGTGCAGTCTGTGTCTGTAGTTCTTGTTCACATGACAGTACTTCCTAGGCTGCTGTTTACTGTCAGTATTAGTAAATCTTGAATATAATAATGGGTTTTATTTGTCCTTTTGATGTAATATTCATAAAACTGCATTAAAGTGGTGGAGAGGAGGGGTTGAGGCAAGTCCTTATTCAGAAAATGCCCTTACTGAGATTATAAAATCCAGTACTTGAAAAGTGAGAAAGGCCAAAAGTGTATTCAGCCTCCATGTGTGAACACAGGCAGACTTTTTAGATATGCAGTTGAGTGGGTTTTTTTCTCATACACCCAGCAAAGGGGTGAGTTCATCCTAAACATGTCTGCTACTTCCAGTGTTTGGTTTAGTGCAGTCCAGTGTTTTTAAGGTTTGGGGCTTTTTTTAAGTCGTGGTTGTACTTGTGTAGGATGTGCTGTGGATAACTTCTGAGAGCTTACTGCAAGGCAGTGAAGTGAGTTTGAGTGGTTTAATATTCAGTTGTTCACATTCTCCTTATGTGGTCTTACATGAGAAGATGCTTAAGGAATTATTGCCTTGATATAGTCAAGGAGATGGAATTACTTGCATTTTATGGCTTGTCATAGTTTTCCATGATAGGTGGTGATATGTATTGGTTAAACGATCTCAATGGCCATATTAAAAAGAGAATGGTCACGACTTGCAGAAGATGAATTTAGTATGGTAGGTTTTCCTCCTTTCCATTCATGCCATAAATAATATTTCATTATTTTGGTATAAGGAAATTGATTTATTTATATGTTATGCTAATGAAAAGATGATTAAAGTGGTGCGTATGAATTCAGAGGTGAGCAATGTCTTTCTGATCTCTCTTCAGCGATGTAACTACAGTGTAACTGGAAAGAAGTCCTGGTCTGTGTTTTGTATATAGAAATGGCTAATAACATTTGTAAGAGGCACTTACAGCGTGTGCTAAAGGGTCGGGGCCACATATTTTTGGAATGTGGCTTTCTTGAGCTACATGTTTTGAACTCTGTTTCAGTCTTGACTTGCTACAGAAGATAGAATTTTCTGTTATCTTGTAAAATTGAATTATTTATACTTGCCTTATGCCATTCAACCCCCAAAAAATCTTCAAGTACCTATAGAAATGCCAAGAGCATTGGATTTGCAGATTGCCATGAAAGCACCCTTAAACTGTGCAAAAATTGAAAACAGCCACTCTGTAGTGCACAGCAATGCTGGATGGCCATATTAAAAAAAAAACCAACTAAAAAACCACCCAAGAAAACCCAAACATACCAAAACGAAACTGCAAAAAGCAAATCTGTTTCCTCTTTATCCGTTCTTATGCCAGCCAGGTTCAAACAGGAGCTGTGCAGTGAGGGGCTGTTGCTTGTCAGGAGAGTTGGAGTAGCTTAGGGGATACCTTTCCTGTGAAACCTTTGTTGAGTAACTTGAAGATTTCTGGTTGTCAAACTGAAATCCACGGACTGAAAAGCTCAGTAGTGGTGGCAGTCACAGCTGTGGATGTGTCCTCTGCAGTCTTTCTCGTTAAGCTTCCAGGGGGTTGTACTGATGGCAGCTCCTGGTGTGTCTGCAATGCAGTCAGGAGTGTGGCTGCAGTTCCCTGTGCTTACTGAGCTAGCCTCAAGCCAGGTCGAGGGTGTTTTCCCTGGCTATAACAGCAAAAGTTCTAATCATGCCTTGCAGCAACCTCTGCATTTCTTTCTTCCCAGTAAACTGCTTTTGGTGCAGGGAACAAAGAGCAGCGAACAGACCCCTATCTCAGCAATGGGAGTGGAGTGAGCATGCGATGGAGAAATTCACAGTGTCTCAGCTGGCAAAAAGAACTAGAAACAGTTGCATGTTAAATAGTTTCCTCTCATTCATCCTCTCTCAGAACTTATTTCTCCACAAACATGTTTAAACTGCCTAGTGGTTAAATACTAAGCTTCACTTATTCCTACAGATTGTGTATGAAGGCATTTTAATGAGGCTGTCAGCTGAGAGGACTCTGACAAAAGAAGCTGTGGCTATTCGTGTAGGGCAGCTTCATAGAATGTCTTGCAATAAACAGCAGTCCAACACAAGAGGATAGTGTTTGAGTCAATTATGTTGCTTGATTTTGTCAGCTGGCATATGGTATCTGCAGTCCTTAAATGGGTTTAAAACATAGATCTCCTGCTGTGCTGATAGCTAAATCTGATTATTCAATGATCTGGCTTTTCCTGTAAGATACCAGAATTAAACAAGGCAGCATATTTATTACAACATGCACCAGAACTGCATCAGTGCATCCTTTAATGAGGAATTTATGAAACCAGCTTTGTGGGATTAGAGTTCTGGAGGTGAGATTTGACTGTTCCAATTCCCTGGCATTTATGAAGAGATAATAAAAGGTGTCCTGTGTGTTAGCCTGGAATTTACTGTAGCTTCACTCTGAAGCAATAGCAAATATCTCCTTACCAACTACTGTAGAACAACTTAGTGATGCTTGCTGCAATATTAGACACAAAATGCCAATATGTGGACAATATATGGTGCAATATTTGACTTTTCTGAAGTGTTCATAAAGAAAATTCTGACTTAAGTTCAGTTTTGGTCTCAGAAAAAAATTCCAGACAGACATACAAAATGTAGAGTATTTGCAATTTAGAACTTGCTTCAGAGTTTTTACCCTTCCTTGTGTTTTTCCAGTCAAAAATTTATTGAACTACGTGTTCTATATTTTTCTTATATGTGATAGATATTTAGGTGGAATTCATCATCATCTGCACCTCAGAGATGAGAAACATAACAGAAGTTTAGCTGCACAGATCAAAACTTTGCAGTGAATGGTCAGGTCTCATAAGTTTCCTGGTTGGTCTCAACCTTTTCCAGGCAAGCTTGTAGTGCTGTGAGCAAAAAGGTTTGCAAAGGTTTACTTTAGTTGCACAAAAATACACAGAAGTTAGACAAAGCTCATTGTGATGTTGATTTTAATGTAAAATATCTGCATGTTTTCTGTGTGTCTGATAAATTCTGACTGTTTTTGTAGGTCCATGGGAATTTTTTTCAGCATCGGCCTTGGTTGATGCCCTTCAACACTGGACCTGTGTATCAGTTATGTGCTCAGGCAAAAATATTATGGTATTTGTTCCCTGCAGTGTTCTGGCTAGTTCAAAAGGTAATCCAGGAAGCAATTGCTTCTTGTGAAAGTTTGTATTGTGCTTCTGTGTGTTAACACCAAGAAATTATGACTATATCTCTTCTTGTGATCCTGTAGTTTCAACAGACACAAAATTTTATTTCTTCAATGTGTACATAATTGCAAGCAAGTTCTTATTTGTATTAAAGAGTGAGATCTATAAAGTGCAGTTGATGTTGATTGCAGCTCTGTTTCTTATCAGATACTTCAAAAACTTGATTTCTTCTCCAAAGAAAATGTTTTTCATACTTATTCATGCCAGTTAGAGGACTTTCCAAGTGCTGAACTCAGTGTCAGAAAGGAAGATGGGGTAGAAACCTGTAGGAAATAACTTTTCTCACAAATTGATTTCCCAAATCCCAGAAAATCCTCTGCTTGTCATGAAGATGAAGCTTATGCTTTTGTAGTTCAGGAGAGGAGGGAGGAAAATCCAGTAACGCAGTGGTTGAGATATTTGTGAGAGGTGCAAATTTTGTGGGGAGTGGAGTCTGTGCCGGGGTTGACTGACGCCAGTAATGGCTGTGCTGCAGCTCTGTTAGGGACTTGTCAAAGAATACCTGTTTTCTCTGTTATCTCTGTTGAAACAGTCATGCTCAGTTGCTCAGATCCCAGCTCCATGTGCCTCGCCTCTGCAAGGAACACGTTCACTAGACAAGCAAGCCCTCCAGCCAGCAGGTGCAAATACATCATGTCCAAGCCCAATGGGCACTATGAGTTAATAATCCCTGCCAGATTGCTGCGAGCTCAGTCATGAAAGAAGCACAGTGAACAGAGATAAAAAACTGAATATTGAGACTGCAAAAATGTATTGAGGCTCTTGGCGAAAGAGTTTGCAGTCCATTCTGGTAATTGCTAAAGGAAATGGCTTCATTTTAAATGAACAGAAAAAATCAAGGGTCATCAAGGCTCCTTTCTGAGTTCAGAGTTTGTTAGTGCACAGTCAATAGACTGTAGGGAATCTAAACAGGATTGATGGGTACTTTTCCCTTGTGTCCTCGTGTGATTTCTGGGTGTATATGGAATGTGACCCCTCACTTACAAATGTTTGATTGCTAACCTCCCTCTCCTGCCCCCAGTACTTTAAGTGCAAAGACTGTACCTTAAAAATAAGTTGGAAGGAAGAACTGTCAACTAGATCACCTGAAGTTTGTTACGTCTTTAAATCCTTTGTAAATGTGGTGATAAAATTGTTCCATAACATTTCCTGGCTGTTTCTGTGTTTGTATATTTTTCCTCTGGAAAACATATTGCAGGAAATGGAAACAATATTGCTGAAACTGTCATTACACCCTGAATAAATACAAAAACTTTTGGATAATCACAAAAAAAAAAAGCAAAAGGAGACATTTATTGACAAAAGGTTACTTGCTTGTAGAAGGAATAGCATCTATTCCTGTACTGAGATTACAAAGAAGAAATGAAATTTGCATTTAAGTCAGCCTTGGAGTCAAACACCATCCATTTACATTATTAAATACTGTGTATCAGATGCAAGCATCCAAATAGCTGATGTCCCGTTTCTTTTGTTTGTCATCCTGTAGAAACAGTTTTCGAAGGAAAAATGTTTGTTTCCTGAATATCATCAAAAAGGTGTTAATTACCCTGACACACATCCAGGTTATCCGAATCAATGGGCGTACTCTTTGCTGTAGTTGGTAGCACACTCAAGTTATTCCTAGTGCAGTTGTACAAATGCTTTATGTTGAGGATTTGACTTAAACTGGGTTAGCACTCTTGATGGTGTAATGCAGTTGCACTTCCCAGAGAGCCACGTCATGCACACGTGATGGTTGGTGTGTGTCATAGAGCAGTGACATCACAATCTACCAACTAATCAAACAAGCCAAGTTACTTAAATGTTTATTTGATCGTATTTCAAAGTTCTTTCTTTGGTTGATATAAAATATTTACAAACTGAGTTTGTTTCTGTGTTGGAGTTTATTTTTGATAGCTCAGACATGGATACATTTCTCCTGGGAAGAGCCTGTAAGTTGTTAGTGCTTTCTCCTCCTTTAAGCTGAAGTGCTTCAATTTAATTTTTCAAATGGACTTTCTAGTTGTGCTCAGGAGAGCACAATGTACCCAGCCTGTGATTACTTTTCCTCCTGGCCCTGATTACTGGGCATATGCCACGACTTACGCTTTTAAGAGAATGGAGAACCTCAACAGAATAATTTCTGTGTTGCTTTGGAAACATCAGGACTGATACCTGCTAAAAGATTTCTGTTGTCTGGAGGTGAAAAAAGAGGTTAAGGAAAAAGACAGGAGCATTTCCAGGATTTGATATGTAATTCTCTCTCAGAAGAATCCATGCATGCTGGGGAGCATTGGTGATTTTTGGGGAGGGGTTTATGAAAGTTCACCTTTCTCTGTGGAAAAACCCTGGTGGTTGTCCCTTGATGCTGCAGAGGTGCTGTTTGTTTTTCTTGGGAACCTTCTGACTGCTCTGAATTACTTTGGTGCTTACTCTGGGAAGCATCTCAGACCAAACCTACCTTCTAAATGTTTGTTGTTTTTTTCACAACCTTTCAAGGCTAAGTGGTGGCCAAAGTTCTGCCAGAGTCCCCTGTTCCCTTATAAATAGGCTGAAGGGAGGTCTAGGAAGAGCCAAGCCCACTGAATGAGTGCCAAAAGTAGGGCATTTTTCACGGGTCACTCCTTTTTGAATGTTAGGAACACAAGTGTCAGGCTTTCTTACCAGGCATGGTGATACATCCTTCCAGCAATTGTTCATGATTTATTCTTCCTTTTGCAGACAGATCTACTTTGATTGATTGTGCCCTTTCAGAAAGAAAACCCAAGGCACCCAGAATATCTTTTTTTGCTCTGCAAGACTTCTGCCCTAATTCATGCTTTCTATGCTTATCATCTAAACTCCAATATAAGCACGCTTACAGTTTTCCAATTGATGAGGGGAGCTTTCTGTTTTCATTAAGTAACACTGCACTGAGTACTTGTTCTTTGTGTTTACTCCTACGGCTGATAATGAACTCATTTTCAGGACAATCTGAGTTGACAGGGCTCCTTTGATTCTCTAGAGCAGTGTGTTGCATATTCAGATTCCTGATTGCTTTGAATGTGTTTTGTGGTTATGCAAAATTATTCTAATATTTCTGGTACAAGGAAGTAAAATTGCAGAGCAAGTGTGATTGGGTGATACAGCAGAAGACAGACGTTTCTGGTGGAAATTACCGTATTGCAGCCAACACTGACATTAAACTAATGTGTGCCTCCAGTTATGTTGGTTCTCTGAGTTCAGGTATTATTAGGCAGGTCCAGTTGCCTGAATATGCCTTCATTAACAATGAGAGTCCAAAGGCAGAAGTCAGCCTTCAAAACAGTAAGGATTTAGGATCTACATCCTATTGTATTCATCGTGAATCAGGATATTTTGCAAACTGTATTTCCTCTGCTGTAAGTACTATTTTGCTGCAAATATTATTATATTGATACTGCCTTCTTGGATTCAAAGTAACTCAGAAGGAAAAACTATGAAATCATTTACTATATTGACATTTTTTGTCCTGCTTTTGATGCCTTCAGGATATTTTTACATGGTATGTTTTCTGTAGAGTAGTGAATGTTTTGGAGCTGAGAGCAACTGCCCTTACTTCAGATGCAGGGATGAAGCATTTTAGCTGCTTGTCTGCACATCTCCCTTTTGGCCATAACATTTAGTTTAAAATAGCCTGTCACAGGGGTGAAATGAGTTTTCATGTCTGATTGTTTATAAATTCTATCCATCTTACTCAGAGCCTCTCAAAGAAAAGTTGTTCATCTATTAAACACACTTAATTTTCCTCTTAAATGCCATGAACAGAAAGGGTCCTATTCTATCTCATTTCCATGTGTGTTGGCATTCCAAACTTTCTGGCTACTGAGAAGTTCTTCTGCATGACTTGATTATGATAACTTCAGCTTTTTTTCTGACTTATATTCTCAGTGTTTGCTTCTAAGCCCTACATTTTAAGCATCAGCCCTATGAACATTGGGATGCTTGAGTGCTACAACCAGATCAGGCCTAACCAGCATGGGTCTATGAAAAGCAGGTATTGCTTGACCATCACGATCTTATATGACAAAATGACCTTACTTAGTGAATGTTGTCTACGTAGACTTTTACTAAAGCCTTTGACACTTTCCCCACAACATTCTCCTGTAGAAACGGATAGCCAATGACTTAGACAGGTGCATTCTCTACTAGGTAGAAACTGGCTGGATGGCTGGACCTGGAGAGTGGTGGAGGATGGAGTTACATCCAGCTGGCAGCTGGTCACTAGGGGTGTCCATAGGGCTCAGTACTGGGGCCAGTCCTGACTCCCATTTTGCACATGATGCCAAACTGGGCAAAAGTGTTGATCTATTGAAGGGCAAGAAGAGTGTGAAGGAGGATCTGGACATGCTGGATCGATGGGCTGAGACCAGTTGGAAGAGGTTTAACAAGGCCAGGTGCCAGTTGGATCCTGCAGTTGGATCACAACAACCCCAGGCAGTGCTACGGGCTGGGGGAAGAGTGATTGGAAAGCTGCCCAGTGGAAAAAGTACTGGTTGACAGCTGACTGAACATAATCCAGACTGTGCCCAGGTGGCCATGAAAGCCAATGGCATCCTGGCTGGTACCAGCATAATAGTGTGGCCGGTATGACCAGGGCAGTGATTGTCCCCACTGTACATGGCACTGGTGAGGCTCCACCTCAAATCCTGTGCTCAGTTTTGAGCCCCTCACTGCATGAGGTGTTGGAATGAATCAAAAGGAGAGCAGTGGATCTGGGGAAGGGTCTGGAGCACAAGTATGATGAGGACCAGCTGATGGAGCTGTGGTTGTTTAGCCTGGAGAAGAAGAGGCTCCAGGATGACCTTATCACTCAGTACAACTGTCTGAAATGAGGCTGTAGATAGCTGGAGGTCAGTCTGTTTTCCCGATTGACAAGTGACAGGACAAGAAGAACTGGCTTCAAGTTGCATCAGTGGAGGTTTTGATTGGATATTGGGATTTTTTTTTTTTTAATGGAAACAGTGTTCAAGCTTTGGAACAGGCTGCCCAGAATAGTGCTGTGACTAACCAACCTTACAAGTATTTAAAAGTCACGTAGATGAACATGGGACAGGGTTTAGTGGTGGACTTGACAATACTGGGTTAACAGTTGGACTCAATGATCTCAAAGTCTTTTCCAGCCTAAATGATTCTGTAATACTAAAGTGGTCAGTAAAGCTGCCGTTCATTGCCTGTTGGATTACCCATCTCTGATTTAATATTGGGAGGGCTTGATTTGCAGACTCTTTGGCTTCATATTCTAAGTAAAAAATGGTCAAATATGATTCAGTCCATGGTTTGTTCAATATCTGAGTCAGTTTTGAAAATGCACATTAGAAGGCTGTGATAATATTTTCTCTGCCCTTTATATCATGGTGAAGTGCAGTGCTACACATGGGATCATAGAATCACAGATTTTGCTGAGTTGGAAGGGATCCACAAGGACCATCGAGTCCAGCTCCTGGCCCTGCACAGGATCATCCCCAATAGTCACACCATGTCCCTGAGAGCACAAACACTTCTTGAACTCTATCAGGCTGGTTCTTCCCTGGGGAGACCGTTCCATGCCCAGCCACCCTTGAGTGAAAAATCTTTTCCTAAAAGTCCCCTGACATAACTTCAGGCCATTTCCACTGGTCACCACAGAGAAGAGATCAGTCTCTGCCCCTCTTCCCTTCACAAGGAAGTTGTAGTTGCAATGAGCAGTACAGTGAGGTGAAATAAACATTATGGTAGAGGTGTCATTCTATCAATAAAAAGTTCACATTATGTTTTAGTACAACTACTTCGTGATACACACAATTTTTTTCCTTGCTACATTTTTGTAATTTGTTGAATAACTTTTATCTACTGATACAGAGGAAACCCACTTGTGGATAACACAACTTTTGCACGATTCATAAAACTCACATTACTGCACCCATTTAATAAATTTGTATTGAACATGTTAGCCAGGAAGGGTGAGTTCTGCCCGGATAATATATCAATATTGAGGACAGCTTTCAGATTCTGCCTTCTTAGGCAAACCTGATTAGCTTGAGATACAATTGATTAACAATAACATGCAAATATGTTTATTCTCTTTTCTTTGAAACAGCTTCACTGGGAGTTACCAGGTTTTGCCTTGGAAATCAGTAGTTTTTGTCTAGGAAAACAGAAGGTTCACCTAATCTCAAGTTAAGTGGATTTTAACCATGTTTGGTTTTTCCAAAATGCGAACCTGCAAGTTCTTCCCACATCCAGATCTGCACGAACAGAGATGTGAAAATAAAAGGGCATAATCTGGTAGAAGTTCTGCTGTCATTATAGTATATACAAGATGATGACAGTTTTGGCTGAAGTACATTTTTCTAACAAGCAGCATCTGGCCTTTAGTATTAAAAGTAAGCCTGTGAATAAAATTCAGACTATTCACAATGTGTTATCCTAAGGCCGTTTTTCAGTAACATTTGTCTTTTAGCTACTGGCTGGAGTGATTCATTTCTAATGGTAAACATTCTGCCTCTTTTTCTGGATCCATTGTTTTAATTTAAAAAATTAATCAATGAGAGCAGAGCTTTCTATTTCCAGCTTGCCCAGCTCAGGTTAATGAGCCAAAATCAAAAATATACACAGTGTTTGATGGGAAATAATAGATCTTTATTTTGAAGAGAAAACACTTAGAAGTAAAGGATTTGTTACGTCTAATCAGATGCCTTTTTTTTTTCCAAGACAAAAGCATTTATATAATTTTAAGTCCCAGAATGAGGTATATATACTAATTCAGGACTGAGATAAAATTGGACATAGGAGCTACATGTTTTGGACGGCATGTTTGCTCTATATTCTGTCCTCATTTGCCTTATTACAGAAAACTCCCCAAAAATGAATGGTGACATAAAATACTGTTGTGCTTTTGCTTCCCAGTGCCTGCTAGTTTTAGGAAGGGAGATGACAACAGTATTTTCTCAGCTTACAGTTCTGATTCTCTTTATTCTGACCTCCAAAACATATTGTGTAATGTTTGCTTGGTGTGTATGTGTGTGTGTTTTCTGAAGTTGCAAGATCTTTCACTGGTCAGTTTTGAGGCACTGTGTTTCAGACTACTCACAGCTGGCTCTGAAGCCCCATCTCATGTAGAAAGTGTTCAAGGCCAGGTTGGATAGGGATTTGAGCAACCTGATTTAATGAAAGATGTCCCTGCCCAAGGCAGGAGAGCTGTAAGCTCTTGTCCATTAGTGGCAGTTTGTGTGAACTTCCCATCTCAGTTAAGCGTTGAGTAGTGCTGTAAGATATTTTCAGTCATGTCAGGTTGACCTTTTTTGTAGGACATTCCAGACCACGACTTGTGTTTTCCATAGTGTCTCACATTTAGATACAGGCGAAGTATTTTAACAGTAGAGGTTGTCTTAAAATTGGTACCTCTGGTGGAAGGGTGTTATCCTTAACTGTGTGCTCTCACTAAGGCAGCCCTCTTCATGCAGTCAGGCACTTGAAAATGAGAGAAAGGAAATGAATGTAGAATAAGTCTGTTTGTGAGAAATGAATACAGTAACAGCAGCTGTGATTATTTAGTCTATACTCTTGAACTAAAGAAGATAGCTTATTCTATCTTCTTTAGTTCAATATCTATGGAAGTCTTGTTCTTTGTTATGGCTCTTACCACAGCGAAGAGCTAGCTTCTGCTGGAGACTGCAATGCAAAATAGGAGAGGGGGAGGAATAGAAAGAGATGTGTATGAGGGAGTACTGTTACATTCCTGGATCACATATGTATCTGTACCTGAAATATCAGTGATTAGGTTGCATTAAACTTTGGGGTAAAAAGTTAGTCATACCCCAGAAAAATGTAGTAGTGTATTGTAGCAATTCATTTTAACTTGCCATTAGTAAGTCTGGAGGGAATTATTTGCTTTCTCTTCATTCATCTCTTATAGGTTTCTGTCAGGAAGTGAGCTACTAACAGGATTTTCTCTTTGTCAGCAGTTTTTAAAGTAGCTGCCTTTTTTATCCTTATTTGTTTTTAAAAGATACCAGTCTTTTAAAAAGAGATTCAGCATTTTAAATAGTACTCCAGTATAAGTCAGCTCTTGTATCTTTTATCATCTCCTTACCTTACCTAGCATAAAGCAAAACTGAATTTACTGTGTGTTTCATGGATGCCTAATGTTCCAGACTTGATACAGAGGGCTGAACACTTCCCAGTGATTTGTTACCAACCCTATATTATAACATAAGGGTTTTTAACTGAAAGTAATTTCAAGGACTGCTTAGTAGAGTTACAGGAAAAGGAAGAGATGAGCTTGTCCCATGGGGTCCATATGAGCAAGCTTGTGGCAGGGATGAGCTGTGTGGTGAGTCAGAGGACTTCAAGGCTAGGGGGACTTCTGGGGTGAACATAATTACATAATGCAAACTGTGATGCTGCTGCTTTTCTCTTTGTGGTTTTATAGATGAATCATCAGTTGCAAGTGTGAAAATCAGATACTTGCTTGAAGATCAAGGGACAACTTAAAAAAAAGGAAAAGCACTCAATCTTCAATTCTTCAACCTAGTTTTCACCTAGAGTAGATGATTTCCTTTCTCTATATAATCAGAATGCCACGCTCTTACCAAGCTCTAAGCTAAGAACAAAAGAATGACATGGCTGTAGTAACCGACATTTAGGTTTTCTCTTGAGTATGAGAGTATCTGGACTAGAAAATTGTGTTCCTTCATGTTAGCTGGCTTTCTAAACTAATTACAATCTGCAGTGTAATTTGAAACAGCTTCATTATGGGGTTAAGTGCTGCTGTCCAGAACAGTTTGACCTGATGTAAAGCAAAGTATTTCTGGAGTAAAGCAAAATATTTCCTTTAACCACTACAATATTGCTTGCCAACTACCTATAATGATTAAAAGAGAAATATTCTTTTGTTTCTATGGAAAGGCTTTGGCTTGTAGATAAATGCTTGGGGTGAAGCTTTTAAGATAGGCAGGGGTGGTACTTAAGGTACAGCCTTCCCTTCCCCCAGTTCTTGTTTCTTGTTAATTGCTTGGATATTCCTTTGAGTGCATTTAGTCATTTCAGACCCTGTTACTGAGGGATCTGTTGTAGTATTGTACAGACGTCATACAGCCTTTCCACTCTGGAATATAAATGCCTCATTAGTCTAGTCCAAGGTTTTGCTTTTTGTGAATACACCAGAGGTTACTTCTCTATGCATAATTTTTATCTGCCTGCCAAAGAGCTTTCTAAAAATGCAGTGAAGTCAAGCTTGGCTGATTCTGAGATACTGGAAGTCCAGCACAGGTCTTGAGAAAATGGTAAGTTTCATGCAAGTTGTCCATAAAGTGCTTATGCATGGGTACAGGTCAGGATGCCATTGGCCTCCTTGGCCACCTGGGAACAGCTGGATCATGTTCTGCTGCTGTTGACCAGATCCATCTCCACTTGGCATCCTTCCAGCCATGGTTTACCTTACACAATCTCAGTTCAGTGCTGCTCAGTACTTCTGCTAAATACTTACCTTTTCCTACTTTTTGTAGCCCAGAAGTTCTCTTCCCTTTAGAGGAGGGAAGAACTGTGCCTACCTTTGATTTTCTTCTGTAGGGTCAGAAGTGGTGATGGTGGTTGATCAGTTAGTTGGAGGCTTTCACTGGCAAGAACATGAATTGTGTATTTGGTATGGAGGTTCTTGCATCACTAAGGGACTGGATCCACCAGGAGCTGAAGTGACAGCTGCCATAAGAAAACATGGCACTGCCTGTTGCTGAGCATTTACATGAATGCTGAAGATGTTTCCTGAAAACACAATGCTGGGTTGTTCTCCAGTCACACTGTAAAAGACACACACTTCCATCCAAGACCATGCTGTGGAAACAGCTTTTCTTGAAATACTAGGTCATTTGAAAAGCTCAGCAGGAACAGGATGGGGCTCACTGCTGATTGTCAGCCAGCTGTCAGCTGGATGAGCCTTAAGCAAGGATGTGCAATGTTTCCAGGAGTAAGCATGCTCCGCCTGACCCTGCTCTGGGGTAGCATCAAGTAAGACTTCTGGTGTTATGTCAAATTTTACAGCTCTTTTTTTTGATCTTTCTGCTTTGTACTGATCCATAACTTTGAGTACTAAAATAAAAAGTGGTGTTGGTGCTGCTAGCTTGATGGTTGGACTCAATGATCATAAAGCTCTATTCCAATTTTAAAGAGTCTATGATTCTATGAAATACTTGATAAACTAAGGAACTGTTATCATAATTTCTGAGGCTGGTTATTTTACATATAGGGTGTCTAGTGCCAGCTTAGAATGTTTTTTTCTGCTGTCAGGAGTGTTGCTGACACAAGCTGAAACATCCACCTCACAGTTGTTATTCTAACCGGAGGACCAGCTACAACCGTATCACAACTTGCACACTATTTGTTATAATCAGTATACTGTAAACTACACACTCTGCTTAAACATAGATTGCATGATGTGCGGTCTCCCCAGACAAACTCTCTTGCTGTTGCCTGTGCAGGTATGTGTGAGGTTGATAGCAAGATTTCCCCCTGTATTTCTTCTTCTAAACTAATCTGACAAGCTATTTTCCCTGTCCTGAATTTCTCACTGAGTGTGTTTTAAAAGGCATCCCCAATCCTGTAACCTTCCTTTCTGTGTCATTGGAAGCATTTCTTTTTCCAAAGCCCAGGTCCATTAGTCAGTTTGCCACACAGGCCGTGAAGAGCCATTATTATTTTAGAACATCGTTGGCTTTTTACTGAGAGATTGGATGACATTGTCAGTACTGTGCTTTAGTGGGCCTGTGCTTAGACAAGAATTCAAATTCACTGTGACATTTAGTGAAAAAGTAAGAAAAGGTTTCATTGTAGATAAAAGAAAGCAGTAGGACCAATAGGAACTTGCTCAATGACGTTTTGTCCAAACTGAAGAGCCGTCACCTTCTGTATGTGAATTTTTTTAATATGCAAAATTCAGATGTTACTATAAGAAGACATTTTAAGATACTTTGATCAAAATCCAGAGGGAAGAGTAGCTATGGCCACAGAATTTAAAAATTGATGTATGACTTTTAATCTGTATTTACTGGTAGATACATATGTATATTGATTGAATAATAAAAATTCAACAAAGAATTTATTGGATATCCAGGATTGGATGTAGGTGTATAAATTTTCTGTGTGCTTGCTGAAATTAAATGTTTTTATATGGGAAACAGCAAGATAGATTGAAGTTTTGTTTGTCTCAGCTACCTGCTGTGCCTCATTTGAAAAGGTCTGCTTCACTGATTGGCAGTCTTTGAAGAGGTACTTCTATTTGAGGCCTCTGATATAGGGTTTTCTTTCCTTTTTTTTGTGATTTTTGCAGTTATGGGAAAACACCTGTAAGTTAATATTATAGGAACATACAAACAACTCAGTTTCTGGGATTTTATGCTTTGGGATTATTATTTTATGAAAACCAACTATACCTGTATCCTACAGTTTCCCTATGGGCTAGAGACTGTCAGGGGTTACTAAATAAGAAACTTGAGATGCTGTGTAGTGTACAGCAGTATCAGCTCTGCATGAGTTGCAATCAGGGACTTATTTCCCTTATGTTCCAGCAGGCAAAGAGAGGTACAGAGGTAGAAGAGAATAAAGGAAGGAGTTATTAATTTCATCTAGCACTAACTGTCTGAAGTTCAGTGTCTAAGATAATTGTTTGGAGATAGTAGATATTTCCACAGGGCAATTCAGTTCCTCTTAAAAAAATCTGATACTACTGATGCAGTGAATTACCCTTTCAAGTCTGCTGTCCTCCATTAACTGTGGTCTGGCTTCCGACAACATCCTGAAATGTCTCTTGACTTGTGTAAAATATTTATTTTTAAAATCACAGGGTAGTCTTTTAACTTCTAATTTTTTCATTCTTCAGGAAAAACCCATCTGACCCCCTCCCTGTCAACCCCCAAAATACTCTGCCCTACCTTCTCCTTTAGATTTACGTAGAGAAAATATTAAAATCTATGGTTGTGTTTTTGTGCAAGCTCTATAGGAAATGAATGCTTAAAACGGAATATTGGTCCTCTAACGGGGAGTAGTGTGAGTATTATTTCCATCATTTTGGTAGCAGGCCTTTTGTTTTGTTTAGGGGAAGTAGGAGAGCTGGGGAGGGCGAGAACAAGGCATCTCTTTAGGTAGAGATACAAATGCAATACTGGCTCACTGTGTAACTCCCAAATCACTTTTTAAATCACATTTTTTAGCTTCATCGAGAAATCTTAGTCTTACTACTGTTTCTGAGATAAAGAGATGAATTTTCTTTCAGCATTTCTTTCAGCTGCAAAATTGGTGCAAAGGCATAAAGACCCTGAGCAGTTTGCCAGTGCTTTCTCTGTCTACCTGGTACTCCAGAGAGAAATTTCACAATTATGATCAAACCAAGCTCATGCATTACTTGTCTACAAAATACTATTTGACATGAACAAGAGCTTCGAGAGCCCACTGAGCCTGCAGTCTACCTCGTGACTGTACCATCTCCTTTTCTTTGTAGAGGGCAAGTCTTGGAGATTGTACAGGTTATATATCAAACTTCTTGAATAATTAATCTGTGTCACCTGCATGAAGCAGTGCAGTTACCTACTAGGATGCCATCTTACAGCTATGTCCCCGACCCCTTTCTGAAGATGTTTCACCCCTACTGTACACACAGTCAAGGTGGCTGATTGTGGCTTCCCCAAACCTATCTCTTGCTGCTGCCTTGTTTGTGACAAAAGACCATTTGGAGGCTAATACAAGGGTACAAGGAAATCACTTCTTACAGCTTGTCAGCTCAGTATGAATAATTGCATGGAGAGCTCTGGGCTGAAAGGTCTGGAGGTAAATTTGCGCTGATGCTGCTGCATCCCTTGAGGTAAAATTTGCAGCCATGCTGGAGGCCGGGAAAGATAGAAGGAAGCTCATATTTAATCATTTAGCATTATCCAGCCATCTCATATGCATGTGCTTGACTCATCATTCTGGATCTTCATCACAGATCAGATTCTTGTCACAGATTGACTTTAGGGATCTGCAAGTATTAAAAACAGAAGAGAAAAAATGTGCCGGAGAATTATTAATTGTGACAATTACACATATTATTTTGACTGATTAAAGGGAGATAAGAGGATTGTTTGGAACATAGCAGGAAATAATTAGCAAATTAAACTACATAAATAATTTCAAGAGAACATTTCTAAGATAGAGCATGTAGTAAAAGGGGAAGAATGAGAGCTGCTTTCAAAGAGCAGTACTGCGGATTAGGACAAGGGGCTCTCCTAGTTGTCTGGGATATCCAGGGTCATCTAAGCCCTAAGAAAAGAGATGAGCTGGAAGGACGCTCCAAGCATTATGTGCTTAACCTTTTTTCCTCTGCTCTTTGAGTGATTTGGGGGAGAACAAACAATGTCGATTTGGAAGGAAATTGCTGTTTTGAACTGTTAATCAGTGACTGATAACAACTGAGCACGTCTTACAGTTAGGCTTGTCCTAGATTCCCCTAAAACTGTGGGGGTGTGAGGTCATACTTAGAAAGACATGAAGGTGGAAGAAATTGTCTTTGAGAGGCACATTCATAAGACAGTTCTTATAAGTAGCATGATATTTAAACTATAGATTTACACAAAGAATCCCCAGCAGCAGTAAGCAAAAGAATGTGGATACATATTTCTGTGAACCTCTGTGGCATCCGCCTGGCTCCTGCTGGCATGATGTTATATGGGTTAATTTCTCCCAAGGTCAAATTTGCTTCTGTGTTGTCCTCCCTACCCTACCTGTGGGTCCTGGTCTTTTGAAAGAAGGGCACAAGTGACTCTGCTCCTGAGTTTAATGCAAAATCTCTACACAGAGAGCCACTTTTAAGAAGCCAGCATTTTCTTTTATTTTCGTGAAAAAGATGTATTTTAGGAAAGATAGCCTTGAAAACTTTTGAAAGTTCTTCTCTTGCATGCTAACATGGAATTTTGCATCCCTTATTCAAAACTTAGGGCATGCTTGATGTATTGCAGATAATTAAAAATATATAATATTTTACATAAGTCAGAGCAATGACTACATAAGTCAGTTTTGTGTTTCAGAGTCTGCATGCATGACATTGTCCCCATGTTGAAATAAACGACAATAGTGTTACATATATGACTTGTTTGCCAGTGTGGTATGTTTTGAACAGTCATCTGAATGCTAATTTTTTATTAGTGAATATTTTACAATTCTAAAGCTGAAGGAGCAAGACCTGTCAGCATGATTCTGACAAGTAGTCCTTTTAAAATCTTTTTAATTCTCTGCACAAATCTGGAAGTTGTTTACTTCAGTAGCTGTCATTTGGTCATTTATGTGTGTACATCTTTAATTGCAGTCAGCAACACTGAAATGCTTAAGTGAAGACTGTGGCTCCATCTTGCATGAATGAGGAGTGTACAAGCCATTACTGCGAGGTTTTCCTCTCTTACAGATATCTGAGTGCTGAATGATTAGCTATAACCAGGTTGAACTGCTTCTCTTCTAAATCTAACCCCCTCTACCCAAAAAACCACACCCTGAAACCCTATAACTACACAAATGGTAGAAGCTACCTTACTGGAAGGAAATTTCTTGTTTTGTGAAGACAAATTGATAGGATTACTTAGCAGCAGCTCCTGTAATATTGCAGAGATTGACGAGTGGTGTAGTTTAGTGATGAGAACACTTTTGAAGCTATTGGCTGACACATCTTCTGTCCTTATTACATTTTGAGCAGTTTAGTTTCCAAGGCAACTGCTTGTGTCAGCATACAGATGTGCTTAAAGCTATGGGAGGATATTTCCCAACAATATCCTTAATGTAGTGGCTAAACGTAAAGCACTTACTTCTATACTTCCCAACATCTACAGAGAATTCAGGATTTGCTGTGAGCCAGCAGTGTGTCAGGTTAATGCAGAGGTTGACCAAGGGAGAGTGATCAGGATGGGCATCAAAGTGAGACATGGTATTTACTGATGGAAACAATGTACTTCTGATTAGATCTGTTCACTTGGAGGCGAGAAAATGAATAATGAAGAGGCCATGGCCATTGTTGTTAAGCCACTCTTATGGTAAGGTTTTTTATCCTGGTATTGTTTTTCTGTTGGAAAGAGAGGACTGGATAATACAGCAGCACATTTTGAACACAGCACGTAGCACTGAAAGGTGCAATACTTGCTGATGGTGCTTTTCTGGACCTATATTTCTGTCAAGTAGGTCGTGTTCTGAACTACCTAGGGCTGATTTCTTGAGGGAATGGAAGAATAAAGCAAATACGCATCCTAAAGCTGTTGAGTGGTGAGCAGTTACTGTAATGGCTTTAGTTCAAAACTGCAATGAAGTACTAAATAAGCACTATTTCCAGTGCCTTTTGAACTAATACGAGGACTTTCTCTGTAACAGAGCACAGTGATTATCTGTTAAAGAAAAAATGAGGGGAAGTTATCCATGGGTGCAGAGATGAAAAGACCAGAATTAATCTGTTGTGGTCACCTATCCCAATCTGCTATGTAAAGGAGAACAAAGGGGTTTACTGTTCTCATTTTGGCTACCAGTGTTGCAGCTATATTTGAATACAGCATCCACTGTAGCATAAAAAATTATATTTAGTAAGTTTCCAGTGATGGAAAAATCTGCCATACCCCGTGGTAGTTGCTACAAGTAGCTTAATATTTTCCTTTGTTGAGAAATATGGCCCACATTTCGATCTGAATTTATCCAGCTTCAGCTTGCAGTAATTTGGCTTGATTAGGTCTTTGTCAGTTAGACAGGAATTCGTACTGGTCAGCAGCACACTGAGCACAGAACAGGAGGGAAAGCCTCCAGCTCTTTCTCCAACTAAGCTATTTGCTGCTCCCCAGCTCTGGATATCACCCCATGATACTGTTGACAAAGTTTTCAGTTCTTACCATCCCTCTGCTCAAGCCAAAAGGGATGAACAACTGGAGACTATTCAGTTACTGAGCATTGTGACCAGTAGTCAGGAGTACAGAATTTCAGGGATGGTTCTGATATATGTGTTGCATTGTACCAAATATGTATTTGAGAAAGGAAAGTTCCTTAAGAAAAACATTTCCCAATTAACTAGCGATACAAATAAACAAAATTAGACTATTTTATCTCTGCTTCTGTCTCGTGTGTACATGGAGAGGTATTTTAAAAATCTTCCTTTATCAGTTTGTTACACAAGTATTTGCTAGTGGAATATAGAGTATATTTCAACATTATTTGGGAAATATATATGTGTTCCTTGCTGGGTGAAGCATAAATCAAAACCTAATTCTTGATCTTGGAAGAATCGCACATAGATTATGATTAGGTCCTAAAAAGAAACCCAAAATGTTGCAAAATTGTAAAGGTAGTGCTCAGAACATTTAGAGCATGTAGAGTCTCAAAATGGAGAAGGGTAAAGGAACTTCATGCCTCACTTCTGTTCTACTGTTACTGGTACCGAATTCTCTGATAGATTCAAGTAAAAACTTGTACAGGAAGGTAGAAAAAACACTTCCTGAAGTTAGACATTGATATTTGAAATGTTTAGACAGTTATAAACTTCAAGAGAATTTAATGATCAAGAAATTCTTCACATGCTTTGTCCTGAAGATTGCATGGCTACGTAAGTTCTTGCTCCTGTTCATCCCCTCAGCTTCCATAATCTGCTACTTCAGGGTGGTTCCATAGTTTCACTGAATAATGGTGTTATGTGTATACTGAAGAGTCAATACTTTTAAAAAAATATGAGCTTTTGTGGATTTTCTTTCAAGAAATTTTAGTTTTGCTGCAAATGGGTTGTGGACACTTTTAATTTCAAGGAAAACAAAATTACTGTTGAAGAAGAGGAAAGTTTACATTAGGTTATTATTTTTGTGGTTATTTTTTCCAAGAAGCTTTCTGTTCATATTTGTGAAAATTTTTCTCCCTGCATCGTCCTGCTGCCCCAGGTTGGGGAGACACTCTCAGAAGGTCACAGCCCTGCCTAGCCGGACACCCCACCAGGGCTGGGGATAGATACCATAAATTTTCCTGAAAGTGAAATACAGCAATGTGTTTTGTCGAGAATTAAGTAAGTGGTGCTAAGGAAGTGCATCAGCAAAGCCTGATTTGGAGCTTTTGGGAAGGCAGAGGAGTAGGACCCTACCATTAAACTTGTGTAGGAGAGATACAAAGAGAGAAATGCAGTCACTTGATGCTTTTCTTGGAGTGTGTTCTTGCTGAAGGCATTGCTTCAGCAGTCATACACAGCAGATACATTCAGAGTTGTGCGTGCCATGTTTGCTGATTGAAGATACATTTTTGGTATTGTTTTGGGTGTAAAGCTCAGGGCTTAACCCAGCCCTTCCATGATCTGGGAAAGGCACAATGAGCACAGCACTGATGTGCACCTGTGGCTGTTCTGTGCCCTGAAGTTTGGTTGTGATCATGGTTACAGGGCAACAATCAGCAGCAGCTTTCTGTCAGGTGAAGGGCAGCTGTTCAGGAAGTCTAAAGCTTTAGGCTTGACCATTAACTAATCCAATACAAGTAAAAGTTAACAATTGGGATTTTACAAAATGAATCCAAACCATGCTACCATTCTGTTTTGGCATGTAACCGTTGTAGCTAACCCTGTCTAGTCATATTGTGCAGCATAACAGCATCCATACCAGAACAGCATCTTCATAAACTTCCTCCATGGAGCAGTTTCAGTGCCAGGATCATACTGTTTCTCCTATTTGAAGAGTCATTCAAGTGACGGGAGCCTCTGCTTCTCTTTGCTGAAGTCTTCTCTGAAAACTTTTTTTTTCTTTTTCCTATGCTATTGTATACATTTCTGCTTGCAGATTTTACCTACTGGGAAACCTTGATATAACTAAACATTAAAACAGCTGCTCCCTGTGCTCTGCTCCAGGCCACAGAAGGAACATAATGATAGCACCGAAGCTGAAAACTGTCAGTGTTTAGGGACATTCTCCAAGAATGGTCTGTCATGAAATGCAGGTCAAGTGACTTTATTGTTATTGCAATCTGCTGCTGAGGACTTCTGACGCTTTTTAAACCACCCTTGCCTGTGTAAGAAGGGAAACATATGGTGACTTGTTTAAATTCTTGTGAAGAATTTACTATCTTTCAAGCTACATCTTAAAACTTCTGTTTTGTTTTTTATTTTTGCCTTGTGAGATGTTACTCATTTGTATTACTGGTCACTGTTAACTACCCTGGAAATAACATAATATGGGGCCAACCAAAATAACAGTGTCTTTCAAGACTCTATAAGCTGTAGCTGACTAGTAGAGTTTTTAGGATTTTTTTAAGACTTCTTTATGGGAGCTAAGCATTTTTAATTGATTTAGAAAGGCACTATTAGAGGGTAATTACTAGTGGAAGTTCCAATTAAAATGGGTGTTTCAGCTATTCTTGTAGGAGGCAAAGATGTGGAGGAGAGAAGGTTGTATTGGTCATTAATATTTTTTAGAAAACTATAAAAATATATCAAATGCTTTAGAAAGTTAAATCCAGCAAGTTTTGTTGCATTTGGAAGAAATATAGGCTGTATGCAATGCTACTTTATTTATAAATTTCAGTGCTGCAGCATTAATTAGAGAGAAATACAAATAGGATATGGAACTCAGGATGGTTAATTCTAAAAGGAATCTTGCCTTAGAACTTCCCCAAATTGCTAGAAACCATTGTCTGAGGAGGTTATTTGAGAAATGTTTGCAGGATGAAACATGTGTAATGAAAGATCAAAGAAAGAAAAACACTTGGGGGAGAGGCAGAACAGGAAGGATTCTGTGCAGAGTTGCTGACAAGCTGTAAATGGAAGTGAGCAGGTAACAGAGGAATAAGGGACTTAGAAGAAGGCCTTTAATGTGGATTTCTCTTTGAGATAGCACAGTAATCCAAGCCAAAGACCTTCACCTCTGTGATCTTTCTGTGTGCAGAGGATTTGTCTCTGAGGTGGCAAGTTCTTAAGGAATTGGACATTGGACTAATGAAGTCTAAAACAGTTTAGTTTGGATTTCGAAGTCAGAAGTTCAGACCAGGCCAAGATTAAATTAAAGCTAAGCCTGGAGTATGATTGGTTTCAAGATTTTAAAGATTCTTAGATTATATGAATTGAGGTCACTAGGAGAAGATTCCATACCAACAGCTATGTTCAGAAACTAGATTATTTTCACTACAGTGGTGTTTTACTACCATCACCTTTGAAGCTTCAGTAAAAATTTTAGCAGGCAGTGAGAAAGAAAACCTTGCAAAAGAAAATTATTTGCCTCTACATTGATTTAAAAAAAACGAAACAACAAAACATTCCTGACTCCCATCTGCCTTTATTTTCTTTATCTTCCCCGTTTTATAGTTCTTGTTTTCAACAGAAATGTCATCCTCTATATCTTTGTGTAGGTCCTAGTGCTTTTGCAGGGTTTTTGAATGTAGAATAAGTTTGCAAGGAAAGGATGAGCCAAGCCTTTCTTGGTGCTTTTAGCCAAATAAAATTGTTTATTATAATTTTCTAAGGCATTCCAAATGTTATGTATCAAAGTAGCATGTTTGCATTGGCTGCATTCTTTATGAGATAAGACTTGTTATTTATATCCTTCAGTCTATGGAAGAACTTGAGTCGATTCTGAGATTGGTGAAAGCTTTGGTGGTTTCACTTGTTCTTTGACACATCTTGATGTTCATTCTAGGAATACAGAAAGTACTTTTACTAAGCTATTGATGAATTCAGTTCACTGCTTCAAGTATTTGTTCATGTTCTGTGGAGCACTGATGAGAAGTCAGTCCATGCCTCTGATGAAAAATAGTGCTATGAGTCTCAGTCTTGTTTGGTTTCAGTTTTGCTTATGCTCTACATTTCCTATAAAAAGTGTCTGCTTTCAGAAAATAGTGCTGTAGGTAAAGCACTGGACTGGGCAAAATATGGGAAACTTCATGGCACATACTTCCTCAATAAAAAAGTTCATCTGTCTTTCTGTTTCCTAGGTATTTATATTGTGAATATAAAAGGTAAGCATTACAGACTGGGGCCTGTCCTGTATATTTGTTCCAGAATTTAAAATACTGTCATAATATAAAAACAATGGTTGTATGGTTCAGTGCAGTGCAAGGTTTGGGTTGTTTTTTTGTTTGATTTTGTTTTTTTGCTGTGAACTGATATGTGAAATGGATGCAAATTGTTCTCAAGTCATATTTAGGAATGCTGTTCTCTAACCAACTTCCATTTTTTATAAAGCATAATGGAGGGAGATTATTTAGGACTACTTTTTATAGTGCTCACCTGAACTCTTCACTGAAGGGCACAACCCTGAGTGCTTTCTCCAGGGCTGTCCAGAGTGAGACAGAACATATTAGTTCATGGCTGGGTGAGGAACTGCAGTGTTGTCCATGGAAAACCTTTCATAACAAAAGCCATTGGCTAAACCAAAGTTATAATGAAATAAAAGCCTACTGTGAATTGTAATTCTTGTCTAAAACTCCTGCGTTTTTTCCCAGTTAGTTAAATAGGTTCTTTTCTGGCATATGGCTTTGGAATATGTTAGGTATCACAAGGGCTTTCCTCATAGTTTGAATTGCAGAAAGTTGGTTGGACTGTTTCTGCTAAAATACAACACCTGCAGTTTATATTTAAGGTTGTTCAAATGTCATGGTCATTGTTCAAAGTATCAGTTTTACTGGATTTTGGTCAGGCTGTCTATTAAAGCTGCTGTTTTCCATCATCTTAATGAGGTCTACAAACATAAACTTTGGAAAATTTTAATTTTTCTTCTTTCTGAAACCTAATGAAATCACAATTAAGAGCAGTTAGCTGATAGTTGCTGTCGACTGTCATGATCTCTGGAATTAAAAAGTTGTCTTCAACTTTGCCTAGTATGTAAAAATCCAGTGTAAAACAGACACTGGGATGTCACCATGGCAGGTGACACCTATCATAGTCTCAGGTCATTAGTGCTGTCATCAATGCCAGTGTCCATAGACCTTTCTCTACTCTGAAGCTCAGATAAACTCACTGTCACAGTCAAATACATGGAGTATAAGAATCTAAATGTTAATTGAAGTGTTGTTTGCTTCATCTGATTTTACTGGGTTGGTCTGAGTTACCTGGCCTTGTTTTGCTTAATAAAGAAGAACCAAATGAAATATTATTCTTCCTTGCTACATCTTCCCTTCCTCTGGAACTAAATTAAATGCTGCTGCAGGATAATGTTTTTCAGTTATATAAACACTGTTCTTCATCTGCTTGATTTTATTTCTCTTCCCGACTTTGTACTGATCTCTTCAGTCTCAGTTTCTGCCTACAGGTAGAACTATTTGTGATCTCCACTTTTTAAGGTAGTTAATTAATTATGGCTTAACATCTAAGAAGCAGGAAAGCAACAAGAATAATTGCTTGTTTACATTTTTGAGAAAAGGTCTTGAAGTGTGCCAACTCAGTTTAAATTCTTAGCTGTGCATGAT